>OV656867.1:49270509-49682936 GCA_927399465.1 Sarcophaga caerulescens
AAATTTACTATATTGTGATGAGATTTTGTGAATTAAAATTTGTTAAATATAAAATATAAATAAAAGAAAGTGAATTTACTTATGTAGTAAAAAAAATAAATAAAGAAAGATGTAAAATTTCAAATTTAATCAAAAGTTTGTCATTTTTTTTCGTTCCGGTTGAATGCAACAAAATACCAAAGAGTGAACAAAAATAAAGGAGAGTGTATTTTTTTTGTGTGTTTTTTGATTGCATTGGAATTATTTTAATTTGATTCTTTTTTTAGTGTCTGCCTTTTTTGTGCTATTCCTCCTCCACCACAACCATCTATACAGTCCACGAAATTAACATTTGCTACATAAGTAAATTCCAAGGCATATCCTTAAGTTATAAGTTAACAATTTCACAACAAAGCACTCAAGATAAATTAATTGCTTTTTTGATCTCGTTCTTATAACATCCACAAGGATGAAACTACTTTATTTTAAAGATTTTAGAAAATTTGTGCAATAATTTTTTGTTATTAATTTTCTTAAGAACTATGTGTAAAATTTTAAGATTGATGCAATTAATTTATCTTGAGTGCTTTGTTGTGAAATTGTTAACTTATAACTTAAGGATAATTTTGTGAATAGAAAATAATACAACAAAATAAATATTAATTATAAAACAATATAAAATATAAGGAAAAGATAAGTGTTTGGTTTTTTTTTTGTGATGTATTCGTTTTCTTGGAAGTCTCCTAATTTTGATTTATTATAGTGCCCGAAACTGTTTTAGATGACAATCCCCCCCTATACAGTCCACGATTTAACATACCCTATGAGGTGAGAAGCTCTTCCCTAAGCTGAAGAATATTTGGTTAATCTTGTACCACTGAGAGAAGATTACTCCATAAATATTTAAACTGTAAAAGATGAGAGTATTTTTCTTATATATGTATGTAAGTATATGTGCAAACAACGTCCGTGAAGCTGTAGTCAGCTAGGCAAGTTAAATGTTCCAGTCAGTTCGTAAAACGAGGACGACGATACATACATACATATGTAATTGTCCCTTCAGTTAGGATTACGATTTAATTAATTTTATTATATATGAGTGGTGGGCATATATGAAAGATTTGACGATTTATCATCATTTTGAGCAGCAAAAATGTCATTTTGACGATAGGACGATTTATGCCCTTATTTTGAAGATTTTTGGAAATTAAAAATTTACGTCTTATTCTTTACTTTAGTACACTAAAAGCCACTTTAATCTTTGTATTTGATTTGCAATTGTTACTATTGCAAATTTAGGTTAGTAACAACGAGGAGTGAAGTATTATATTTTCAGGTTATTTGCAAACACCTGTAATGTTTTTTCTGTATTTTGTGCCTTTTTCGTCCCTTAAAAGCCAAAAAATTACAACCTCTTTACGAAGGTAGTTCCATATACGAATAGTCCGACTAAAGAACGAATTTTGTCTGTAATGGAGTGTGCGATCCACTGGACAATCGAACACATACGGATGTGCTCGCCGAGAAATGCGAGTGTTACGTGGAATACATGATTCTCGTGAACAAGTCCCTTATTTCGCTCGAACAAAATCCGTTGTAATAGCGATAGAGCAGTGAAACACCAGCCACATTGCAACGATGAATGAATGGACTTCGATACCCTACCGTCATTAACGAGCAACTTCGCCTTCTCCAGTACGCGGTCAAGATGTCTCAAAATAGACGTTGAGGCACCGGCCTATAGATGAGAGTATTGTATTGAATTTTCATGCTCAGAACGTCAAGAGCTCCTGACTCCTTAATATTTATGCCACCCATAGATTTAGATGATGCAATATTATTTTTGCGCTTATGTGTCAATAAACTACAGCTTAACAATTTTTTCTTGAAAATAATATAAAACTTCTCGATTTTTGGAAAAAAAATAAAATCAGAAACGAAAATAAGAAGTGGTAGCTTTTAATTTCTAGTCTTGACTAAATTTATTTAAAAATATTAGTATTATCACATTCTTCAGCTAATGTAGAGAGAGTTAATTTAAATTAAACTAAATTCCTTAGAAGTAATATTATATAAAAAGATTATTTAAAATTAGCAGTCGTAAGTGCTTCGACTGTAATATTGTATCTGATTTTATTAAAATATTTAATTATAATATATATATGTATATATAACAATGTACCTATATGTTAAATATATTGTATAAATCACTTGTTTTTTATTTATTTATAATTAAAGCGTTAAAAGGAGTTAAAAATTTTGTTATTTATTTTTGAACTAAATTATGTACATTGACTTTTTTACGATTTTAATGAACGCCGTTGACGAATTTGACGATTTGTTTTCTAATATTTGACGATTTGATGACTTCGAACGACTTCATGGTAACTTTCTTCAATCTTAGTGTTATTAATACAAATCTGCTCAGAGGAAGTTGCCAAAGAAATATTTTTTCATATTTCGTTTTGTTGGAGACATCTGACCTGGGGTTTACACGGAGGCCTAACGTCTTATAAGCCAACACGCTACCTACTAGACTACGACGACTAGTGACTTCAAAATCTGACAAATTGTGGAAAAATTAACGTTTTTCAGACCAAACTAATTTTGGCTATATTCTATTTCATTCTATTCATTATCCTTTTAAATGAAGTTGTAAACTTCATTGTTTTCCTTTCACTTTTTAGTCTTTAATTTCTAATTTTTCTTTAAGTTCTTAATTTCCTTTAAAAAAAAACATTCTTTTTTCCCTCAATTGCTTTCGCCATTTTCACTACATTTTTCTTTTCATTGGGTTTTTGCTCTATTATTTGTTGTGTTTCATCAACATCAATTTCTCGTTATTCTTAAAGCAGCAACAGCACAAAACAACAACAACAAACAACAAAAATAACAGCATTAACTTAAATGCTCTGTTTTACTGTTGTTGTAGAAAATATTTTCTATAACGATATTTTGTTGTGGTTGTTGCAGTTGCTGTTGTACAACCTGTTCTACGTTTCCGTAATAACATACACACTTAAACACATGTACTATACATGTATACTTGTGTATTGTAAATGTTTGGTACTAGTTGTTGTCGTTTTTCTTTCTCTCTCTCTCTCTGCTCTCTCCCAGATTGTAAAAGAAACATTAGAACCGGAAAAAGGAAGAAAAATAAACTTGTGAAGTGTGTAAATATTTTCATAGATTTTTCCTCTGTAATGTTGTTGTTGTTGCAATTGTTATTATTTTGGTTGGAAAAGTATGCCAGTGTGTTTTTTTGTGTCGTTACAATTTAATTAAGAACAAACACCAGTGGGTTTTCAGAAAATACTTTGAAGCTCATTTTTAAGGAAGTAAAAGAAATTGTTGAATTGCTTCTTGCTTGTATGAAAAAAAGGGTGGTTCATTAGGGAATGTCTTTTTGAAGATACGATTAATACAGAAATATTCAAGCCAAAATACCAGGAACACAACATCGTTCTGCTTGACTTTGCAGCTGTCTTTTGTTTGTTGGCTTCAAACATCTTACTTACTTAACTAGCCATTAACAACCGGTTTATAACAATTCAGCCGGCATTAACACATCCTTCCAGTATGCTTCTGATTCTTGCGCGCCTTCGTCAATTGGTCAAATCAAGCGACCGCAGATCATACGTACGACTGTCCTCTCTGCCCACGCTTCTGCGCTGTAAAGAAACACGAGGAAGATCAGCGTCTTGTAGAGTACAAGTTTCGTCATACGAGAGTGATCTTTGCTACTCAAGATACCATAGGAACATGATGTCAATGCCGTCAGCGTACGCAAGCAACTGCACACTTTTGTGTAAAATAGTGCCATTGCAATGCACTCCCGCCTTTCGCCGAACGCTCTCTATAACGAAGTTGAAGAGATCGCATGGTAAGAGATCGTCTTGTCTGTAACCGCGCACGATATCAAATTGTCCGAAGAGGTACATTCCTACCTTGACGTAGCGGCAAGAGTTGTTATTCGTAAGACAGACATTGCGACAAAATCACGATTCCTTATGGGGATATCGAAGGTTGTCTTATAGTCTATAAAAATGGTGTGTATTGAGTTACTTGCCATAGGTCTTCTCCACTATTTGGCGTAATGTGAAGATCTGGTCGATGGTGGACTTGCCAGGTCTGAAGCTGCACTGATAAGCTTAAGACTTATACTCCTGTAGTTTGCGCATATCTAACCGTCTCCCTTTTTTAGGACACGGTAGAGAACACTGAGGTTCCAATGTTCGTAAGAATGATCGTAAGAACCTTGTATGTGATAGGGAGAAGACTTATACCCCTGTCGTTGGAGCATATCGGGGTCTGCCTTTTTTGGGAGAGGCAGAGAACACTAGAGCTGGTGCATGCACCCTACCAGCTCATTACCTCCGATCTTAAACAATTCAGCAGACAGGCCACCAGCACCTGCGCCGGATTTTTATTGTTCTTAAGTAGCATAATCGTGATTTTTTATGCACTTGTTCATCATCGATTGGATTCAGTACATCAACGTCTCTAGAGGCGGAATTGGTATCGTCGTCGCCTCATAATAGATTCGAGAAGTGTTGTCTTCATAACCTCAGATATGCCCCTTGCCAATTTCAAATTAAGTTTCCGTTTTCATTCTTGCAGGAAGATGCTCCGGGATTGAAACCCTCGGTTAGATGGTTAACCCTTTAATAGAACTTTCGAGTATCATACCTACTTCTGCACAACTGGATATTCTCACGCTCTTGCCTTTCCCTCCCGTCCCTCCTCCCATCTCCTCACTCCATAGTTCTCAACAATGGCTCACGTAGCAATGGACTACAAATGATAGTACCAATATCACTAAAGAACACCTATCCTACTACTTTATGAATTATGAAGAAGATGTACCCTATAGTACAAGTATATGGCATATCTACACATATCTATCTACATACATCCAAAACAATAATTCAATACTTGGTACATTGGTTGCACAAATTGTTTTTCCCTATAACGATTGAATAGTATTTAATTAAATATAGTTTGGGTACTCAAAATTTGTGTGATGTTAGGTGTTGTGGTTTCGTAACAGACTGTTACAGAGTATGTAACACTTGGAAATACTTTAATTAGCCAATATTAGTAAAAATTAAACTGTTCAGGACAATTACATTCAATACATTTCTACTACATTTACGTACTTTATTAATAGTTTTTAAGTGAAGTTCTCTTCATATTTTAGGCAACACGAACCGTTAATCGTCTGTTTTAAAGGTGTTGCACCGATTCCGTTTCTTTCACATCCTGGCAGTTTCTGTAGAAATCCTGCTGGAACAGACCGAGTTTGTCAGCGAAACTGCCAACAGCGCTGTATCTTGTGAAACTGAAGTAGCTCCCTGGTGTTACTGATGTCCACTTTGAAATTTGTCCAGTTTTGAAATCCGGCAACTAGGTTTGTTGGACCACCTATGATATGTTGAATTCCATGCTGGTTTTTCGTATTTTTTCTAATTTTTTTAAAAATATTTTATTTATTTTATTTATTTATTTAGAATTAACTTACAATTAAAATTATAAGCTAATTATAATTTAGCAATAGCAACTAGGGCCTTCAGCTAAATAAATGTAATATATAAACATACTTATAAAGCAATCAATATATTATAAAATGTGTATACATTATAATGAATTTACAATAAGAACAAAGTATTAATAAACAAGTTTCGAGATTAATTAAATAGAGTGATAGAGATTTACTGATTTTAAGTATTTTATTATTAATGTTATATTCTTATCGGTTGGGATAGCCAATAGTTGCTCTGGATTTTCATTTTTGAATATGTTTGCTCTTTGTGAGGCGTAAAGGGGGCACAAAGATAAAATATGTGATGGGTTGGTGGGATAGGATATATTACAGTTGCATGGTGGGTTGATAGGAAGATTAAAAATACAGCCATGGGTAATCCTTGTGTGACCTAGTCGAAGTCTTATCACCTTGGTAGATCCTCTCTGTTCGTATTCTTGATTTTGTCAAAGAAGTTAGCTATGCTAGAATTGTTGTTATAGTTAAATTTCCTATACCAACCGTATGTTCTTAATTGAGTAGTATTCTTCTCCACAAAATGTGTTTTAATATATAGGTTAATATCTATTGGGTTAAAGTTATTTATTGTGATGAGAGGTGATTTAAGTGAAAGTTTGGCAGCAGTGTCGGCATATTCATTTCCAGTTATTTTGCAATGACTGGGAACCCAAATTAGTTTTATACTAGGTTGTCTCTTGATGATTAAGTTCCGTATCTTGGCCGTATATATATTATTGTTGGAAAAATTTAGAATGGATTTTAGTGATGAAAGGTAGTCAGTGCATATAGCAAAGTTACCTTTTTTGTTACTGATGTAATAGAGAGCTCTGGAAATTGCTGTGGCAGATTTCCTGTTTCAATGACAGAATTTTCAGTTGTAACACTATATCCTAAGACACTTTCGTTTTTGGAACCATCTGTATATATAAAATAATGGTTTTGCAGTTTTTGCTTAATGTCTTTAAATAGTGCGGATAATAAGGCAGGGTTTCTATTTTTGGAAAATTGAAGCAAAGATAGGTCAATGACATCTTTATGCATGGTCCATGGCAGACAAAGGTTCTCCCTGTTATAGGGTTTAGTAGTTGGAATGCGTAGTAGATTGCAGTTGGCGTTGATTCTGCAGATAGTAGACGGTATTCTTGCTATTTTCCTGCGTTTTTTAATTGCTAGTGCAAGTTTGTTCAGTGGTGATGAAGTGTCAAGTAGGGTTCGGTAAAGCTTTGTAGTTAATATATCTCTTTGAATTTCTAGAGGTAGAATATCAGCTTCTGCATATAAGGAATTTGTTCCTGAGGTTGGAAAAGCTCCTAGTGAATATCTGATTGAAGAGTTAATTTTTGTCCTAAGTTTTTTTAATGATGATTTCGAAGCGTATCCATATATTGGCAGAGCATAGTTTATTTTTGATAGTATGAGAGCTTTTGTAATTTGAATTAATATTTTGGTGCTGCAGTTATACTTTTGGGATGAAAGGCATTTAATAATATTAAGTTGATGGTTAAGAGATTTTAATAGTTCGTTTATATGCGTATTCCAATTGTATCGTTTGTTGATATGTAGCCCTAATAGTCGAAGATTTCCAACTTCTGTTAGTTGTATTTGTCCTAAGGTTATTTGACACTTACAGTTGTGTTTGTGACAAATGTGAATGTATTTGCATTTTGTTGGAGATAGTACAGCCCCAGCATATTTTCCCCAATCAGTAATGTCTGTAAAGAGCCTATTAAGGTTTATGGTAGGATTCTTGCTTTTACCTGATTTTACTAAAAGATTGATGTCGTCGGCATATGTTATGAAGTCTATTTCTCGGTGCATGGAAATTATTCTACATAGTTTATTGTAGGCTATAAGAAAAAGGACAACGGAAAGTGGTGATCTACCCCAAGGAAAGTGGTGATCTCCATTGTAGAGAGGGTAAGACTGTGAGTAATGCTGTCCGACTCTCACTATAAATTTCCGGTTTTTCATAAAGTTTATTATGTAATTAATCATTTTTGGGCCAACTTTCCAAGCTATTAACTGATCAATGATGGGATGGAGACCAATATTATCAAAAGCTTTTTGAAAATCTAGTGATATTATTGTTAAGTGGTTGCGAAACGAGAGAGACTCTGAAATTCTGTGGTCTATGTACAGTAGACTGTCGATTGTATATTTACCTTTCATAAACTCATGCTGTCTACTGTCCAATAATTTCTGTGTAGTTAGAAGCCACCATAATCTGTTCGCAACAATTTTGTGTAGCACTTTAGATAGGCAAGGGTTGAGTGATATGGGGCGATAAGAATTACGGGATGTTTTATCGGATCCAGTTTTATGGATTGGGATAGTGATGCTGATTTTAAATTGCTGTGGTATGAATGTGTTAAGTATTATGTTAAAGAGCCTAAGTATACGCTGTTTACTTTTACTGTTGATTGCTTAATGATTTCATATAAAATCCTATCGATTCCGAGTGTTTTACCTTTAAGCTTTTTTAGGATTGTATTAAGTTCGCTCATATTTATATCGTTTTAAATTTCTAGGGCTGATCTACTTGGTTGTAGTGTTGCAGTGTTTAGAAGTAGATTATTTTTCCGATATTGAAATTCAGTTGAATAGTTGAGGTCGGACGAATTTTCAGACCAAAATTTTCATAATTCGGATGCAATTATCGAGTTTTCGGTGATTAATATTGTAAAAGACGTTGTTTGAGACGTTATTCGATGAATGGATTGTTTTGCTTTGTATCCAGTAAAATTGCGTAAGGTATTCCAAATTTTGTCGGTTTTTGAGGATGGACTGTTCGTAGATGTAAAATTGTAAATTGATTGCCTTTTTGAAATTTTTATTTCTCTTTTAAGACGAGCATTATTCTTTTTATAAATTATTAGGTTTTGTGTTGTCATATTTCGTTTAAAGGCAAGCCAGGACGCATTTTTTTGTTTTTTGAGGTTCTCCAAATGCGCATTCCACCATGGTACCCTCTTAGTTATAGTAGGATGAGTTTGAGGTATGGAAATATTGGCGGCTTCTTTCATTGTTTTGAAGATGTTGGCAGTTTCTTTATTTAGGTTTTCACTTATAGGTCTTTTAGCCTCAGATGCTGTGCACTGTTTTTTATATAAGTTCCAATCTGCTTGATTAAATTTGTAAATGGGTCGAAAGGATGTAGATGATTGTCCCGGTTGATGGGATGATGATCACTACCGTATAGATTAGTTTCTATCTTCCAGTCTGCATGGACGAAGATTGCTGGGCTACAAAACGATAAGTCGACGTGGGAAAATGTGGAGTGAGTGTTAAAATGTATTGGTGAAGAATTATTTAGCAATATGAAGTGATTATCATGGATAAATTGTGATAAAATTATGCCTCTCCTATTATTGGTAGTGGAGCCCCAACTGTTATGCCAACTGTTGAAGTCACCGGTCACTAGTAGTGGGGGTGAGATATTATCAAAGACATTGCAAAGGGTTTGTTGGGAGAACGTTTTGTTAGGTGGGATATAAGATGATGCTATTTTGAATTTTATTTGGTAGTGTACTTCTACGCATAAGATATCGATATCGTTACTTACACTATCTAACTTATGTTGCAAGGAATTGTGAATGAGAAGGGCAACACCTCCAAATCTTGTGTTAGATGTATTATGGGAATGTAGTTTAAAGTTTATTGGAATAGGAATGTTAGTTGTATTGTGAATGTGGGTTTCCTGAAGCGATACAATCTTTGGTGAATAAAGTTTAATAAGTTGTAAAAGTTCATTATAATTGTTTTTAAATCCATTAATGTTCCACTGTATAATATTCAACGTCATGGTATTTGAATAGGTTAAAATATGAGACTATTTATTGGAAAGTGCTGCTGTCAAAAGTTGAAAAATAGAGTGAGGTTTTATAAATTTTTGGAATGTTTGTTATTCTTGTCTAAAGCCGCTTGTTTGGCCAATCGATTTCTTGTTCTTTTCGAGGTGTTTCTTGGAAGAATTAAGCTTTTGATACCTTCATTGCCAACATTTTGTGAAGAAGTACTATCGTAGTCAGAGGGCTCAGTAAATAAAATATCATCAGAGTAATCTCTTATTTCGCGTGTTGTTGTTGGTTTGTCTGGTGGTAGCATTTTATTATCAGAATGAGAAGAGTTATTAACATTACTGGGATAACTAGAATAGGAAGCAGCTGACTTTTCTACTTTGTTGTTCTTGTTAATATTATTGATCGCATTAGTACTGTTGTTATTATTTTTACATACGAAGGAGTAGGTTGAAGGAGAATGATGACGCTCATTATATTTTTTAATTGCATTTTTTCTACTTGTTTTTTCCAACGTTACAATTGCTTGTATTTCTTTCTCTTTTAAAAATGTTGGGCATGATTTATCATTAGCTGAATGATTTGTATTGACGTTGTTATTCTCTTTACAATTGATACATTGCTGTGTGTAAGAGCATTTTTCGTTTTCTTCTTCTAAGTGATATTCTTTAGCGCAGTTGAAGCATATTTGTTTGTTGTTACAAACTTTTGATAAGTGACCATACCTTAGGCAGTTTTTACATTTGAGGGGTAGGGGTATATACGGTCGTAGTATAACTTTCTCATAGCCGATAGATAATTCGTGCGGGATGGAGGTAGATGCAAATGTTACAATAATCAAACCGGTTTCTTTTAGTTCATTGTCTACTTTCTTTAATATTTTGTTTACTTTGCATACGTTTTGTGTTTTAAGTTCTCTTTGGATTTCGTCCTCTGTAATTCCTCGAAGGTCATTGGAGTAAATGACACCTTTCGCGTAATTAAGAGTTTGATGCTCTTTAAGTTCAACTTCTATTGTTGGGGAGAGAGATGTTAATTGGATTAAACTTCTGGCTTGAATTTCATTTTTAGTTTTTATAAGAATTGTTCCATTTCTCAATTTTTTACAAATTTCAACCTCGCCACAGCATCTGTTATCAATGACTTTTTAATCAAAAAAGGGGACACATCTGAAAGTGTTTTTTCGCTTTTAACGCGGCACATAATTAGGTATTTCGGACCGGGTGAGATAAACGAGAGCGGTCTCATTTTGTCGGCCGATATTGAAGATTTTATCTTACCGTCCTCGTCCGGAGGATCTTTCATTTTAATAGTTCAGGAAAATGTATAAAATTTAACTAAATTATGATTCAATTAGAAAAAAGTACCGTCAATGCGCACGATGTAACAAACGACTTGTCAATAGCGAATGTGGATTTGTACTCGTTTTGAAAATATTCTTGTAAGAGCGCATATATCCTCTCTATCGTGTCCTCCATGACCCAGTATCGATGTATACGGTGTAGAGAGTCTACGTAATTCCTGATGCCCTTTGATAGGACGAGATAGGATGGTTGCCGCTTGTTTGGTTGCCGCTTGACTGTCAACATATATGTATGATCAAGTTAGAAAGAGGAAGGTTCCTGGTTTCAACCATGCGTGCAGCTTGTTCAGTTGCAAAAATTTCTGCCTGAATTACGCTGATCTGGTTAGGTTATCTGTTTGACCCGTTCAGAGTCAGTGTCCAGTTCCACATTCCATTTTTTAGCCTTGGGTGAAGATCATTATATTATCATTACATCATTACATTATCAGCGAGCATAACTGCAGCAACCGTGTGGGAGTTTATTTTTGTATATTGGTCTGAAAATAGTCTCCGGTACCATGTAGTCGCATTTAAAACCTAAGTGGTTCGGTTATACTTCATGCAGTATTGAAGCATACCGCAACGTACATGGCCTCGTTTTGGAGGAAGATGTCTAGATAGATCGGCTTTCCTTCAAATGACTATTGCCTAAGCTAAGGGTTTAAGAAGGAGAAATACAGCAACTTTATGTGTTAATACTCTGCTCCTGCTATGACGAGTTAGAGGTTTTTAAATTCTCGGTGTTAGTCTATGCACCTCGTAAAGCTTCGTTTAATCGAGTTTATAGTTCATAACGATTAACGGTGATCTACTGCCTTCATTTTAACAAAACGAATTCATTTTTAATGTGGCATTATTGCTGCTGTATGAAATTGCGTAGTCTAGCAAATAGTGTGTTGATTTATTTGACGTGAGGTCAGACATCTCCAGCAAAACGAACGGCGACTTTCTCTCAGCAGATATCTGCCAAAAACTGTGAGAGTAAATAAAATTGCCAGAAAAAGGTTTCTCAACAAAATCTGCCGTTGGCTGTTGACTTTAAACTGTAGGTCCCGCTACTCAAGGATACAAATTAGCACACACAATATAAGTCGAAGAAGTTAGGTCACAACTGTGATTGAATGGTTGTAATGACGAATTATGTATGTATTATTGCTGTTGTTGTATAAGATTGACAGTTTTGAAGAAATTTTTTTTTAACAATTGCCTAGATCAAGATCTAGAGATCAGTTCGATTAATTTCCACACCGCCCTCGTATATTATTATTAATATAGAATATTTCGGTGAATTTTTTCGCTTTAGAATTCAACACAAAAAATTATTTGCTTAAATATGAAAACAATCACAAAAATTTACGCACTCGTTAATTGCTAAAAGCCTTCACTTGGCCATAATATAACAAGAAAGAAGAATCCTTAAACTGTGCTAACAATACATATTTTTTTAATAGTTTCTTAGAAACAAAATAAAAACTTTTCTACCTTCTTCTATGCTTTTTAAATGCTACAAAAAGTTCGAAAAATATTTTGAAAATGCTCCAAAGAATTAAAAACATAGAAAAGCAATAGAAAAAAGAATAGAAGAGGAAAGAAAGTTGAGTTTTGTGCAGTTGAAAAGTTTGGCACAAGTTAAAGTAGTTCAGTTGTAAGATAAGCAGGTGCAAAGATGGACAATATTTTTCTTTCTAATTTTTTTTCATTTGGTTCTTGTTTTTTTATTTGGAAAAAATAGAAAAAAGTAAAAATGTAACGCTGTACATCTTGAAAAAAAAATGTTTCAATTGTATTTGCAAGATTTATTTATTGCAACTGCTTAATATGTTTTCAAATATTTTTAAACAAAAGATTCAAACGTTTTTAAAATGTTGTTCATGTTTCACGTCTACCTTAAAGACATTTTTGTATAGGTGACTTCTATTGTAGGTACTCAAAATAAAATAGAGAAACATCTACCAGACTAACAAGCAGGTTTCGGTTAAACAGGAGCAGCGTATACCAAGTCAACGCAAAACAATCTCTTGAATGGCGTATTCCCATGTACTTACTGATCGTAGATTTCAATAAAGCACTCGATATCATTACACGGACTTCCAGAAAGCGTTGAGAATAAAAGGAGTACTTAAGACATAGCGAGGATGTAGAACTTGTAATTCTTCACAACACGAATATCAACAATTTCTTACAAACGCTGGAAAACAAGAATACTTCCTGTCTCCTCAACTATTCACAATCGTCTAAATCGAATGAATTCTATTTAGAGAAAAGAGAAATTCTATGGAGACCCTTAGTCCAGCTGTTTGGATTATGCGGATTATATTTATCTACTCTCGCACAACATCTCCAACATGTAAGCTAAATTAAAAGACCTGGATAGATCAGCGCGCAATGATGAAGTCGTCGTTATCTAGTAAGCATTGTGTTAGCATATTATAGTCCAAAACTCAGCTGCGACATCTCGAACAAAACGACTTTTTCTCAGCCGTCTTCTGACAAAAACTCTGAGAGCAAATAAAATTGTCACGAAAAAGGTTTACAAAACTGTCGTTCGGAGTTGGGTTGAACTGTAGGTTGCGCCACTCATGAATAAAATCACATAAACAACATGGATAGAGTGAAAAGTTAGGACTTAATCGTGACTAAATGGCTATTTAAGTAAATAAGCTGGACTTGAGCTACATAAATATTAAAAAAAAAACCGAAACCAACCAGACCAGCATCTGCTACATAGGAGAAACTCACAACATTTCCGCGATACAAATGCTGACGCAGCATGTTTATTCGTCTCAACAAACGCTGTAGGGGATATTGTTGCTGAGAGTCATATTATTATTATGTACATTATTATGTCAAATCTAGCGATTTTTAAATCCAATTTGAGGAAAAAAATACGATTTAGCTATTAGCTATAAATCTAGCGATTTTTATGTTGCTACAAAGTAACACTCAAATAACGGTTTTTGAAGAAAAGAAAAACATAAACAAACAACGCGAATTCTTTTTACTGTATTTTTGTGACAAGTGTTTAAGTGAATGAAAATTAAAGTATAAAATTAAGTTGCAAGCTTTTAATAATATTGTCAAAAACTATAACTTAAGGAATGGAGCCTAAATATAACCAAAAATTTCGCCGTGAGTGGCTAAATCACGAAAAATTGAAAACGTGGGTGGCTCAAGACGAAAAAGACGAAACAAAAGGATTCTGTAAGTATTGCAGATGCTCCTTTTCTGGAAAACTTTACGACCTATTCAGTCACGCGGAAACTAAAAAACACAAATCAGCCTCATTGCTTAGGGGATCATGTTGGAAAAAATTCGAATTTTCCCCAAATGCAAATATTGTTGACAACGTTAAAATGCAAGAAGCCGCTTTATCTATATTTTGTATGTCAACATGCGTCGAACAATGCTATTGATCACCTTAGTGATATGTGTAAAAACAATTTTGATGATGCCAATAAAATCCGTGTTCATAGAATCAAATGTACTGCAATAATTAAAAAAACGTTTTAGAGCCCCATACATTAAATATAGTATGTACATAATTTAAAAAAAATTTAATTTAAATTTATTGCGAGTATTTTTTCAGAATTATGGCGATAAATCGTTGTCTTTTTTACATAATATTAAAATTCCCAAAAAATTAGTTATGTTTTAAGTAAATTTTCTTAAAAACTTTTTAAAATTTATTGTTTTGGCGATTTATCGCTAAATTTTTAAATTTTTTTAAAATTAGCTATTTTCTAGCTATTTTTTAGTCGACTTTAGCGATATTTTTTGGAAAAAAGTTGGCAACAGTGATTACGAGGAACAGCGAAAATAACGTATCAAACATTTCAAATATACAAATGTGGGCGCAGCATGTTTCTTAAGTCTCTTTAGACGCTGTAAGTGATCTTGTTGCTGAGAGTTCTAATATTACTATATACACTGCCAGGAACAATAAAAATAATGATGCAAAACTTTTAAGGGTACAAATGTTGACGTAGCATGTTTATTAAGTCGCTCCAAATTTTTAATGATGCAAATGTTGATGCAGCATGTTTATTAAGTCTATCCAAATGCTGTAGGTTATCTTGTTGCTGAGAGTTATAATATTACTACATATACATATAAAACCAGGAACAATAAAATAAGGTTACAAGACTTTCAACGATACAAATGTTGACACAACATGTTTATTAAGTCTCTCCAAACGCTGCAGGTGATAATGTTGCTGAGACTTATAATATTACTATATACACTACCAGAAACAATCAAAATAATGTTACAAACATTTCAACGATACAAATGTTGAGGCAGCATGTTGATGTGGCATATTTAATATAGGCAGTGTTGTTGCTGTCAGTTGTATTATTACTATATCTGGGGTTCCAAGCAATAACAGCCTTTGTTCATTTAAGTTTAAGATTAAACTGTAGGTCCCGCCACCCATTATAAAATTAACACACATAACATAAGTGGTGTGAGTAGCTAGGTCTTAATCCTGACTGCAGGGTTGCAATGACCAATTATGTATGTATGTAGGGCATATATTCGCAGGCGAAATTATCTAAGCACTTTGTAAATTTTTAATTCGTTTGCAACGAATATAACGAAGATAACGAATTATAAATATGAACAATACAAAAACTTAAACAAACAAATTTTAACAACATTAAATCAACTCACCCAGTGGGACGTCACAAGCGAGGGATGCGGACAGGACCTTTTCTTGAGAGATTTCAAGACCACCACCACATATTCAGTATATTTGCGATGGTCGCTGGGGAAGCATTTTTAGCGATGTAGTTGATGAGCGTTTAAAAGACTGCAATTCAGTGGAGTCTGTTAACAGCTTTCCTTCAGGTTCTGGTTTTAATTTGTCTGTAATTTTATTTAGTTTCTAAAAAAATTTCATTTAAATTCCTTCGAATTGATTAACATAACAAGCCAATAAATCCTTAGGTCCGTTATTCTGAAGTAATGATTTGATTCAAGTAATGTAGGTAATGATTTATTCAAAGGATGGGTGTTGTTATGCTTTAAATTTTAAAGGTTCTGTTGATTATAAATTCCTTATTGATTTTTACTTTAACATTTGTGCAGATTTTTGTTAAACATTTTAAGTGTAATGTATGCATTTGTTTATTGCTTTTGTAATGTTTAACATTATAGATTCACATGGAAAAATCTATGATTCCATTATTATTTAATTATGGATTAACAAGTCAATGACATTCTATTTTACGAAAAAAAAACCTTGAATACAAATATTTTACAAATTTAGATTCACTCTTAACCCTATTGTTATAGCTAATGCTACAGTACATTTTGCTAATACATATTATATACTCAATGTCGTACTCATACTATATGTACGTGCATTAATAAATAATATAAGTGTGAACAGTGTGGAAGGTATATTTCAGACATATGAATTCACATTTTTATTTTTATTTTATGAAAATAAAGAAGGGACATTACTGCTTTCATATAGCAAGGTTGTCTTATTCTTACTGTGGAGTATCGTTGCGGGAGATCTGTCCGAGGATCTGCAAAGATGTGATTTTAAGTTATGCGGATATTTTGGCTATTATGGTATCGGGCTTTTGATTTGTACTTACATACATACATACATACATACATAATTGGTCATTACAACCCTTCAGTCAGGATTTCGACCGAGCTTCTCACACCACTTTTGTTGTGTGCGTTAATTTTATAGATGAGTGGCGGGACCTAAAGTTTAAAGTCGACTCTGAACGACAGATTTTTGAGAAGCTCTTCATGGCAATTTTATTTACTCTCAGAGTTTTTGCCAGAAATCTGCTGAGAGGCAGTCGCCGAAGAAATTTTTTTTTTTTTGATGCCTGACCTGGGATACGAATCCGGGCTTTACGTCTAAAAAGCCAACACACTACCTACTAGACTACGATGATTTGTACTTAAATACTGAAATTCTTGCCAATGACTCCAAAAGTAGGCTGTAGCATACATGCTAAGGGTTCGGATATTCAACTTATTAAAAAGCGGTGCCGTTTGATAGCGTGATTTTCTATTAAAAATCTTTTCATTTAGTCGGACAGACAAGTTGCTGCGGTCGAGCCTCTAATGAATATCGCAACCGCGTTTGACTTCGTCGATGAGTCCCTGGGATTTCTCAGGAAATTTCGTATTAATCAACAATAACTGTTAATTATTTGGGTTCCAGGAAATTTCTTTACTGATGAGCGGGCTACAGCTGGTACGAAGCTACAAGGCACGGGTATTCTCCGTTCGCTTCATCGAGATGCGCAGCTTCGGTGGCCTTGCGACACTTGTAATATTTCCAGAATCAGCTCGACTTGTTTGAATAAGAATGGGGCTTGTATTCTCTCAAATGACTTCTGCAAGTAAGGTATGGATCTGAAGAAGAGAAATAGACTGTCTATCACCTCATGTATCAGTGCCCGGCTCTTGTCACGAAGAGACTTAATAAAAATTCAATACGAATGGCTGGATAGTGCTCACCATTCACATTAACGAAAGAAGTATAGACCAATAATACCGCCAGCCTTTAAGCCGTATCAAACGTTACATTTTAATGGATTAATTCGAACCTAAGTCGCCGTAGTCTGGTAGGTAGTGTGTTGGCTTATTAGCCGTGCGGTCACGGTTCAAAACTCAGATCAGACATCTCGAAAAAAACGAAAAATGAAAAAAAAATATTTCTTCGGCGATTTTCTCTCAGCAGATTTCTGGCAAAAACTCTGAGAGTAAATAAAAATTGAAATGAAAAGTTTCTCAAAAAAATCTGTCGTTTTAAACTTTAAAAATTAACACACACAACATAAGTGGTGTAAGAAACTAGGTCGTTATACTGACTGAAGGACTGTGATGACCAATTATGTTCTGTTATGACAGCAATTTAAGCGCGTAGCCTACCAGCTCTATTACTAAACACAATTCTTTGTTGAAAATATATTCACATTCAATAAAGATCACTCAGCAAAAATGATCATTTGGTTTCAATTCTTGTACGAACTGTATTTAATAGACAAGAAGGCCAAGATACCCAATAAATTGAGAGCAACGATGATAGATGCTTTATTGATAGTTTTGAATTAAACCGATTTCTGCTCTATGAACTTATTAAACTGATGTATAATTTTTAAAGTAAATTTCAAAATTTCAATTAATTTGTGGCTTTAAATAAAACATGAGACTTCCCAAACCTTACTGAATAGAAATGTTAACACATTTTAACATTTCCAACTCTGAAACCACTGTTATCGATATACAATAGTTCTGATGCTGCTAAAAAACATCTGATGTTGGTGCTTATTATTGTGTTGCATTTATGACTAGTCACACTGTTATATATTATTTCTATTACATACATACACATGTACATTACTCGACTAAACTATTATACTATTAGGCTTAATGAAAGTGCTTATAAAAGTATCAACCAAGTGTAAGCATGTGTGTACGTACGTGTAAATGTTTCTTTTAATAATAATTTCACGTTTTACACCATTTAATATGTACCAGTAACAACAACAACAACAATATTTAATATCACAACTAGAATTCATAAATTCTTATACTATTTACATACGTGAGTGCCACATGTGTGTTAGCATGTATAAGGTCAGTTGCCATGAGAGGACTAATGTAAGTTGCAGAAGACAGAAGACAGTGTGAAAGTACATTAATGGTAAGCAATGGTAAGCTAAAGGATTTACCTTTTTCTTCTCATGATTATTGTTGTTGTTTTTATTACAGTATAAAAGTATTGTTATGTTTAATTTTATGTTAACCAACAAAAAAAAAAAAAGAAAATAATTTAAAAAACAGAACTGAGAGTCAAAGGAAGAGCGAAAAAAGAAAAATTCAATGACATTTTGTTGTCTTTATGATTAGGTTCAAGTACTGATTCTCACATACAATGTAAGGCTGTGTGTGTAAGTAACACAGTAATACTACTCTTAGTGTTTGCACGTGTATGTTTGTTCATCTTTATTATGCTGTTTATTAATAAAAGTACATTCCTGTGGGAAATAAGATTTACTGTTTTTCTTTTTTTCGCTTTACACCCTACATCTTTGTATGTAGTTAGACTAGGTTGGACATGTGATAAGTTTTTTGTAATTTAATAATCACGCTTTGTGTCAGGGATTCTTGCAGTATTAGATGTTTTTAGTGCAATAGAAAATCTGAGATAACGAATACCATAGCGTACGCAGATGACATATACTTGCCTTGTAAAGGTGCCATAGTACTGAAATAGTACGAAGTCGCTGTAGTCTAGCAGGTAGTGCGTTGGCTTCTTAAACGTGAGGCCATGGTTCAAGCTCCTGGTGAGACATTGTGAACAAAACGAAATATGAAAAATTATTTCTACGGCAACTTCCTCTCAACAGATCTCTGGTAAAATCTTTGAGAGTAAATAAAAAATATGCCATGAAAAGTTTCTCAAAAAATTTGTCGTTCGGAGTCGACTTTAAACTGTATGTCCCACCACTCTTGCATAAAATTAACACACACAACATAAGTGGTGTGAAAAACTAGATCGTAATCCTGACTGAAGTGTTGTAATGACCATTTGTGTATGTATGTATGTGTATGTTAGCCAAGTTTTCTATGTAAAATGTTCTACTCAGTCGACGGATAAATACTAATAATCCGACAAATCGACATTTACACTTTCAAGACTTCAAGACTTTGCACTATAGCAGCAATATTCTCCTTGATAGACACATTTATCTGCCTTGTTGATTAATGGTTTTGCATTGAGAAGAGTAAAATTGCACAAACTGCTTGCTCACTAGGCCGACAATGTTAAGCGTAAAATGGATTGAAGTACTGAATGAAATTCGGGAATGAATTTATTTTTTTAAAGTAAGTTTTAATCACTTGGAAGCGTTGTTTTGGCTTTAAACTATTTATGGTGGCTTGTTAAACGTTCCTGAACAGGAATGTCAACACAGTTTGGCATTGTCAGCTGACACCCCATTGTTAGGAATATCGATTGCTCTTATGAAGCTAAAAAACACTCGATATTGAGAAAAAACCAAGATGCCAAACCAATGTAGAACCTTTTTTTGGTAAAGAAATTTGTAAATAAGTCTTATATGACGCCTTATAAATTTAAATGGCCAAAGAGGTCACTTGGATGCTTTGTTAAGTATGCTATTTAGTTCACATTATTGTATGGAAATAAAAAGTCGACTTTTATTTCCTAATTTGCCTTGGTGTTCTTCATTACATTAGTATTGTTATTTTTATTTTTGCTACAACTGTTATTGTTTTTGTTATTGTTACTTAATGTCAAAAAATATTATGGTGAATTAAAGTTAAATAAATATAAATATTTAAAGAATCTCTAAACTCCAAAAGCAGGTCCTTTGTCCTTTATGTATGAAACAAACAAACAAAAAAACAACAACGTTTTTTTTTTACATTTGTATGCAATTATTCTTTAGTAAACTTTTGTAATGTTAAAAGAAACAAAAAGAGAGAGAGAGAAGACTGTGTACAAGTATTAATGCCTTTGGTTTGTACACCAGGGTGTAGCGGAGAGATTCATACGTATGTATATTGTCAACATTACATTAAATGTTATCAAGTTTATGTAATTAAAATTCATGTTATTTAACATAGTATTTGTAACATTATTGTGGACCACATGTTATTACTGTGTTATTTATAACATTTACATGCTTTTCTTTACATTTTCATTAATGTACATTGTTTACAGTATTGTATTCTCATTTAACATTTAAACTTTTTTTATTTGAACACTAGTCTGTTAAGGTGAGAGTTGTCTTTTATCTTATTTGAATTGTTATGAGAGTATTAGGGCCATTATTACAATTTGCCGTTAAACTTGGGTTTGATTAAAGGTACCTTTGGCTAATGGGAATTGTAAAGTTACCTTTAACTTATTTTCGTTATTACAACTTACAGATAAAATTAAAAATAAAATAAACTTTTTCAAAAAATATGGCAGTGCCGGAGCAATGTCGATAACACTGCTCAATTAAACAAGTTTTTTTTAAACGCAGTGGCAACGACGAGCTTCGTTTTTTTGTTATATATGCTCATTTTGTTTATATTTGAAGTTGCCATATGGAAAATAATATATAATATGGCAAGTTCAAGCATAAAATTAACTTTAAAAGTTACCGGTAGGATGACCCTCCCTTTAGCTTAACGCTCACTTCTACCATATTGTCCACTTATAATAATGAAAAACAATTTATCTGCCTGTTAAAATCTTCCCTTTAGTTAACGGCAAGTTGTAATAATGGCCCTTACTCTAATAAATGACTTCTGTTCAATGGAATTGTTAAAAATGAAAAATTATTGCTGTGGTGGTTCTATTCGAAACAGTTCAATAAGTAATTCATCATAAGAAGTTCTTAAAGCGAAAGCATACTTTGGTGATGTTTTTGTTTATGTAATGACATTTGATAACATTGCGCTCTAATGACTTTTTAATTTTATAAAATTATAATCAAGGCAAATTCATAACAGGTAGGAGCATCTCTACAACAAATACAACAATGCAAAAGCAACAGGCATTTTGTTTTTGTTAAAGAGTACTCGGAATGTCAAAAAAATTAACCCTCAAACCTCCATAGGAAATTAATAAAAGCAATTAAAAAAACTAAATAAATTTTATATATTGAAATTTCTTTTGATTTTTATGTCATGCTTAACTATGCAATAGTGGGGCACCTATGAATTTAAAAAAAATTTATTCCATGCAGTCAATAACATTTCCACTTTATGTAAAGAACATGTTTTTATATGGCCATCGAGAAAAATGACAGATGCAAACGTTATTTGTTATTGGTCATAGTTTTGGCACCTAGTTGGAGAACCGAAATCTTTTTTTGGGTAATTATTCAGTCTCGTCTAAATAAATATAAATATAGTAAATCTAGGTTGTAGTTTAAAAGATATATGTATTTGGGTGTTAAAGGCTTAAATATTATTAATCATCTTGCAAAAATGTTAATAAAATTGGCTTTGAAATAGTAATCCTGAAGAATTTCTAGAGTGCGTATCGTTAAGGATACATCCGGTACATATGAGGGTTTATAAATGCGAAAATGATTATCGAAACAAAACACACAAAAAAACAACAAAATTTTGACATTCCAAATCTCGTCAGCTGTTGCGATAAGGCTACCTTCTATGAATATGCCTTGATTATAATGGAAAAAGAATTGTATAAATTATACAATTGCTGTTAATTATGCAGCATTTTCTCTCTAAAACGTGTCTTCGTCTATGGAACCAATGCCAGGTGATCGTATGGTCTTCCAGAGGAATGTAGTGTTTTTCATTAGGATATTCCAAGGCCACGCAACTAGTCAAGAAACATATGTCGAAGGTTTTAACTGAAGAGTACATAATTTTATGAAGTATCTGGAATTGTAAAAGGCTGCTACCTGATTATTGCGACAGTACTAGCAATCAATAACCAGATCAGATTTGAAGGTAAAGCCTGCGGAGATGTAGATTCTTCAATGGAATTATTGCGGAAAGGTTCTTTCAACTCACCAATAATACATACAGATGAAGATCGAATAGTTAGGTTACAAGAGTTTTGTAGTCAAAGATCAATTATAGAGGTACGATACTAATCTTAAGCATGATCAGAAATGAGTCGTGATAGAAGCCTTAAAGCGACATGGGCCCTTTTGACTCAGAACTAGGAACAGGAATATACCTGATGTCTGAAGGGTATTTAAAGAGGCAGATTATATTTTAAGTCGCTATGTTTTCTGTAGCTACATACGCATAAATGGCTAGGCAGTCAAATTGTGTTAGTTAGACAACAAGGATATAATATATAATATATAAACAAGGATATAATTAAGATGGTACTTATCTACGGGATTATATCTCTTTAACTTCTTTACCATTATATTTTCTTTCTTTCTTTTCTATTGTATGTTCTGGAAGTTATTATTTTATGTTTTGAAAGTTGCCAGACCAGGAATGATTGAAGTATAAATAAATCAAAAGGTCTCGTTGCTAGTCGGTAGTAGTAAAAAGTGTAACGTCAGGACACTGTGATATTATACGTCGTGAAGGATGCTTTGCTAGCTTATTAGTGTGGTGGTTGTTGTTTTAATTCCCTCTGGTTTGTTACAGTACATCAAGCATTAGGTCTTTGTTATTCATCATAATTTAGAATTTAGCCTGTAATTCATAGTGGTGTACCATTTTCTGCCTTCCAGCATCATAAATGCTTAAGGTGAATAATGCAAGGTGTTCCATTTAAAAATAATGTTTTTCTCTTCTCCAAACCCTATTAGTAGCACTAACGTAAATTATTTTTTCATTCTTTCATTTAATACAGTTTTAAATAACAAATTGGATCCAGTAAAGCCCAGAGCCTATCTATAGGTCAGCTAATCAATGATTAATACATATGTACATCGTTCTATTAATTGGCTTACCTTGACAGTCAAATTACCGGACAGTGGAGTCAAAACAAATTTCGAGATTTGACTTGCGAAAACTAGAGTGACATTTGCAAGACTTTAAAGAGTATGTCGGTGTCGGCAAATGTACAGGAATGTGACATCCTTTACGAAAGCGAATCAGGGCTTGTGTCAGTAGAGGCAACGAACAAACTGGAAGCTTTAACCAATCTGTTTCTAAAAAATATTCTGTGTTGCCATAACTGGACAGAATGCAGAAATGATTAACAAGAAAGATGTTGTGTTCTGTCATGATAACTTGAAAGAAACTGAAAGAGTTTGGACCTTGTTTCGATCTCTGCAAAATGTTCTTAATGATGTAAATCTAAATGGAGACTGCTGTTACAAAGCTGTTGATCTACAAAGCGAGGAAGAAACTTTGCAGGTTAAAATATAAAATCTTTTAATATGTATACATTTTACACACATACATACATACATAATTGGACATACATTCAGTCAGGATTACGATCTAGCTTCCTACACCACTTATATGGTGTGTGTTAACAGTTTAAAGTCGACGCCGAACGACAGATTATTTTGAGAAAGTTTTCGTGGCAATATTTATTTACTCTCAGGGTTTTTGTCAGAAATCTGCTGAAAGGAAGGCGCCGTAGAAAAATTATTTTCGTATTTCATTTTGATCATTTGAACTATGGCCTCACGTCTAATAAGCCAACATACTAACTGGTAGACTGACTACGGCGACTTCAAGATCTACATTTTATGTTGTTTAATTGTCGTCAATAGCATTTAAGCTTATCGAAATCTCTGTAAATCAACTAAATCTTGTATATTCTTTCTAATTCCATTTAACTTTTAACATTTAATTCTTAATAATTTCTTTAAAATTTATTAATTTTGTTAAACACTTGCATGCATTAACCGAAAGCCAATACTTAATACATTTACAGAGATAACAAAACACACACACACACTTTGACAGTTATATGAACATGATAAACATATTAAAATGTAGAGGTAACCCCCAGCAAGTAACCATGACACATACCAGCATCACATCACACCACAGCACATTATGGCACTGCTTTTATTCACCCAAATCCTGTACAAAGTCATGTGTTTAGCGTCAGCATATTGCTATAATTTTATGAGGGTGAAAAAGAGAGAGAGAGAGTGAAGAGGAAAGAGGAAAGAGAAAGAAAAAAATGTTTTTAAAACATTTTACATAAATGCATAATTAGAATGGAAGATAAATGAAAAAATTATTTTTCTTTCTTAGAAAATTTAAGTGGTCCTAAACCGAACAGTTGAACTACGTTTTGTGTTCGATTAGATACAGTTCTTGGATATATAAATTCGAAACTCCAGTTTAGACATTTCGATCAAAACGAAATATGAAAAAATTTCTTTGTTGACATCCTCTCAATGGTCTTCTGGTAAAAACTCTGAGAGTAAATAAAAATGTCCATGAAAAATTACTCAAAAATCTGTCGTTCAGACTCGGCATTAAACTGTAGGTCCCTCCACTCTTGTATAAAATTTACACACGCAACATAAGTGGTGCGAGAAACTAGGTTGTAATTCTCACTAAAGAATTGTTATCACCGATTAAGTCAGTTTTTTGTCATCGTTAGATTAATAAGCCTTGGATTCTTAATTTAAATGTGTTATCCTACTCTAGGACCTAGTATACATTCTATAATTTACTCCCAAACAAATGGGCCTTTTCAGATGGATCCTTTTAAACATTTAATACGAAATTTTCTCTGTTAACGTCAAAAATGCTTGTTTAAATATTATGAGGTTTTGAAAATCGAATTTACCTTCACACATATATATAATCAGATTATATACTTATAAATACCAATTATCGTGTTGCCCTAACTCCCTCTAAATAAAAGCATTAGTAAATATTCATATCGAATGTTTTTTTTTTTAGTTGCATGATTGGGTTTAACAGCTGAGAATGAGATTTTGCAAGTCATCCTGAATTGTTTATGTTTACTGTTTATGAGTCTTTGGTTTATGCCAACAAACCAGAAAATCTTGAACCTTTCAGAGCCAATATTGAAACAACCAGATTTATTCCCAAAAAAGAAGACAAAAATTTGACAGATCGAATGACTCAATTAGCTCGTAACCAACATACATAATATACTTGAAATTTTATTATTCATACGAACTCTGAAATTTATTATACAGGCAATAGGGTACCCTTTAATTTTTATCTCCTCAAATTACATTTGTTTTTTGTTTTGGTTTTGGTAAAAGAAACTTTGCAAAGGAAAGAAAAAAAGTCAACATTAAATTCTAATTAGAATTAAGCCAAAGCAACAAGTTTGATTAGAATGCTCTTCGCTTTAGAATATAATATCTCTAAGGAAAGACGAAAAGTCAGTAGCAACATTTTCCACCACTTCCACATTTGCAATGATATCTTTAACCATACATATGTATGTTAATATATAGACACATGGTAAACTGTAGACACTGGTTAAGGGTTGCCTAAGATGATTTAAATTATTTTTGTTTAAATTAAGATATTTATCAAATTACCGACTTTATTAGAATATTATATCTCTAAGGAAAGACGAAAAGTCAGTAGCAACATTTTCCACCACTTCCACATTTGCAATGATATCTTTAACCATACATATGTATGTTAATATATAGACACATGGTAAACTGTAGACACTGGTTAAGGGTTGCCTAAGATGATTTAAATTATTTTTGTTTAAATTAAGATATTTATCAAATTACCGACTTTATTATCTTGTCGCTCTCGTTAAAGTGCGATTTGCATTCAGTTCATTAAGTTTGGAATTTATGTGTGTTTTCAATGCCAATGATGTGAAGACATAACAGTGACAGAGAGAGAGAGAGCCGGAAACGCGACAAGGAATATACAGAAATACTGGTGAGCACCTATAATTTAAATCGAAAAAATTTCGGAGACCATGTTTTTACAAGTTGATGTCGGTTACAATTTATAATTTCTTGGAATTAGTCAACAACGCGTGATAAAAATTTCTTGTGTTTTGTGACATGATATCGTTTATAGCTTCCTGACTGAGATTTAAGCATTTATTACAGTTTAGTTCTTTTGAAATCAATAAAGTTGTCAATACGTGACTTTGAAAGATTGAATTTTGATCATATCGGTATTGAATTTGCTGGAAATCTAATTATCCTTAGGTCAACTAAGAATCAAAGCAATGGATTGCATACAGCTCTTTTTCTGGATGTACTACGTCATTACTTATTACTAAATGCTGGACAACATTACTGTGTAGTTCAAAACTAGCTTCACAATAACCACAGACTATTTTAATGTATTTCAGGCCGAAATAGTGACCATTAATTACGCTGAGGAATTGGTATTGGGTGGGGGAATTCTTACTACTAACATTCATATCTTCTCTGTCACTCAAGCTGTAATCAGATATCAACTTTGTGACACTTGGCTTGGCTTTTAGTCACTGTTGCTTACCGTGTAATTGTATAGTCGACGGACTTGCTAAAACAGGTTTAACCCAACCGAATATTGTATCATATATACCTGAAAATAGGCTGTCCATTGGTCGAAGAGGAAGAGATAATTACGCAATTTATTTCCCAATGTCTGCCTCTGGCATAATGCACTCTTCAAGCACATGCTTCACTCTTCATCGACAGTTTAATGGAGCTACTGTTCATTGGCATCAAATCTAGTACTGAATTTATAACTCTACCAGGCTGGTTTTCAAGGAATCATATTTCAACCTGAAGTTCCAAATAAAATAAATAAAATAAAACAAAACGGTTTGAAATGTTGCCGAATTTATTTTTTTTGTTGGGAAGTGCAATTGTTCCGATTAGAAATGGAATATTATTTCATTCATATGGCTGCCGCGGCTGGTCTCACAGTACTTCATTTGATATGCTCAATTGGCTCTGATTTGTCGGTATAACAATTTCCTTTAACGAAGCTGCACAGAAAATAGTCCAACGGTGTGAAATTCCGGCTTCTTGGCGGCCAATTGACATCATCATTTCGGCTAATTGGGTGTTCAAACGTTCACATCAATACCATGAAAAGAGGGTTCAAAAAAATCGGTTATCATGGAGCGATAGGCGTATTTATTGACCGTAATAGTTGCGCCGTCCTCATTTTCAAAGTAATATGAGCTTCATCCGAAAAGATGATTTTTTTTTTGGCAAAATCGACATCATCGCACTATTTCTCACTGACCAATCTAGCGAGTGAAAACGAAGCGGATGCGGCTTCAACTCTTGAACCAATTGAATTCGACGTAAACTGGTGTGTGAAATGTTCAATTCTTGAGAACAATGACGAGTGGATGTGGATGGATTCTCACGTACACTCTCAGCCACAGCTTCGATATTTCTAGGTGTATAAGCTTAAGCGTATGGGTGTATGGGCGTATAAGCGTAACGACTCAATTTTGTACGACATTTAAATTCTTTTAATTTCCCATAAACATACGACACATTCGTAGAAAAGTCATGGGTTCAATATGGTGCATCATAACCAAAATGAAACACTGGCTCCATTTGAGCACAAGTAGAATTTTACTAACCTAGGCCTCAATTGACAGGAAAAGCTACATTAAAATAATTCAAAAGCTTCAATGAATGTATTGTTTAGAGATAAACGCAGCAATAAGAAGAGTAAGTATAATAGCATTGGAAACTTATTCTTTATCCAAACGGTTAAGATACTTGTGGCGTATCGTCTTGAAGTTATGGGCCGGGAGATCAACCAAAGCCACAATTTATATATAATTTGATGGATATTGACTTAGCCCGAAAATAAACTACAGTTTAATTTATAAATTAATCGAGACCAATTGCATCAATCTGTCGTTAAATCGACTTTCATACTCAAACTGAACAAATGGCCTTAATAATGAAGATACAATTCAACCTATGCCTACAGCTGCCAGCTCATAATACAGTTTTCTAAGCGTAGGTACTTGCGATCAGATCTGGACCATTGTTAGTTACGGACAGCATAAGTATATTAGTCAACGCCTTGAATGCAGAGGACACTGCACCGATGGAACGCTTTTTATGTCATTGCTCAGCATTCGTAAGCTCCAGATTTTAAAACTTTAAGGAAAACATTATACTTACTTTGTTACTCAATTGGTTATTAGTCAGGATTACGACCTAGCTGCTCACACCACCCATGATGAATGCGTTAATTTTATCCATAAATGGCGGGACCAACAGTGTAAAGTCGACTACGAACTGCAGATTTTTAAGAATATTTTCATGGCAATTTTATTTAAAAAAATTATTAAAGCCCTTTAGTCAGGCTTACGACCTCACACCACCCATGTTGTGGGTGTTAATTTTATTTATAATATTTAATTTTATTTATATACATATATATATTTTTGAGAATACTTTCATGGCAATTTTATTTACTCTTAGAGGTTTTGCCAGAAGATTGCTGAGTGGAAATTTCGTTCGTATTTTGTTATGTTCGAGATGTTTGAACCAAGGGTTGAACCACGAACTTTCGTCTTATTAGACAACACACAACCTAGTCTACGGCGACTACTGATACTACGCCAGACATAACTTAACTGAGGGGAAAAAAATGAAAGAATCTAACGAAGTTTGTACCAAATATAGGGAGCGTATAAAAAACCAACTTGATGGCTTAGACATATCCCTTATGGTTGATCTCTTTTCCTTCAACCTACCTACCCTTATGCCCTTTGAACCTTTACGATTTTCTCTGCCCCTTGTTGCACACTTAAAAAATAATAAAATTGCCGCCTAAAATCATGCTTTTTGGCATATTTGTTATGAATTTAAAGAAATTTGCTCTGATGTTGAAGAGAATATGAGGCGCAATATTGAATCATTGAGAAATCTGTTAATACCCAAACTCAATATTAATACCTACATACCTACATAGATATGGCTGTGGCAACTCCTTACCACTGTAAACCTCCAATTGCAACCTTCCATACTCTCACGAATGTAGCAGCCATTAACATTATTTACAATTTAGCGCAGTCAAAAAACACACATGTGATGTGCATATCTAAAGAGTTTTTTTTTTAGGAGGGAGGTGGATATTTAACATTTAGAACTAACGAAAGTAATTGCAATGGAAAAAGAGCAGAAAAATTTCATTTAAAAAAATCGGTTGCGCAAAACCATGCACTTTTACAAATAATATGCCACTTACATATGTGTAGTTTTTGCAACAGTAGGTGTAAAGAGTATTAAAAAAAACAGAGAAAAAACAGAAGAGGATTAATAGAAACCAACTACCGTAATGCAAACAAATGGGTAACAAGTTACCTTTTGGGTTGGCTTCCGCTATACAACCCCCTCCCCCCTTCAACTAAAACAAAACCAAGTATAATTTCAGTGAAGTATTGAGTGAAATATTTAAATTGCATTTAATTTGATTGTCATCTAAATCTTCTCAAGCGCCCCATATAAAAGCAAAAAAAGAAAAGCAAAAAATTCGAAAACAAAGAATTTCAAACTTGGCCAGCACTAACTCAAACGAATAATCCATTTTGATGAAAACTAACGTTCTGTGTTTTTAGCTGTTGTCGTAGTACAGCATTAGAAATCGACACCATTGGTTGGTGTTATGATTTGCAGAGAGAGAGAGAGAGAGAAAGAGAGAGAGAGAGAGAGAAAAATTAAATTTCAACTCACTTCAAATCAAGGATTTTTCATTTGGAAAAATAATCTCTTGTTGATAAATGATGGCGTTGTTTGTTTGAAATTGAATTTCCTATCGAAAACAACTGGTGAGTGTCAACAATATCACCATCATCATCAACATCGTCATCAGCAACAGCAACAGAATCTGTATTATTAAACATTTTTGTTATAAAATCTGTTCGTAAAGCCATTGATTATTCTTTAATTACAGAAAAACAACTATAACTGAGAGATTGTTGAAAAATAAGAAGAGAATTTTAAAGTGTAGCTGGGGAATATGATAATTACAATGAATTTTATTTGCTTTTAACAAAAATTATACAATAACTTAAAATTTTCTCAATACATAGATATCGTATGCTGACGCTTTGAAGTCTAAATTGTGTTTCACGTGAGAACAGTGAACTGTTAAGTGAACCCACTGGTTACAATTTTAGTCGCCGCGTAAGTAGTGTGTTGGCTTATCAGACGAGGAGCCCGTGGTTCAATTCCAGGCTCAGACATCTCGAATAAGAGGAAATATGATAAAAAATATTTCTTTAGGCGACTTGCTCTTCACGGTCTTCAGGCAAAAACTCTGAGAGTAAAAAAATTGCCATGAAAAGTTTCTCAAAAAACTGTCATTCGGAGTTGACTTTAAACACACAGCATAGGTGGTGTGAGAAGCTCGGTCATGATCCTGACTAAAGGGTAGTAAGAAGCAATTAAGTACGTAATGAATAGTGAATTGCATCCACAAACCTAAAAATTAGATTGACTGCTTTCTGAAAGCAAACCCAATTGATGTAGTGCTAGTTCTAAAATTATTTAAGATTTTGCAAAATCTTGGGGATATTGGAGTAGCATCAGGCCCCACTAACAGGCATGCTACTGCCTTGTCAAAACCAAAAACGACACCTTATTTCGGGTCTAAAAGACTCGTAAGGTACAAATGAGATTCAAACTCACTTTATTGGCAAGGTGGTAGTGGCTATGTTAGTAGAAAAATGATTCCAAGGTATTCAATGCATCTCTGTCGGCCTCCGCGGCCTTAAACAATGTTCCTCCAAGACTCAAAAATTAATCTAAAAGGACCTTCATCCCCTACAAAATCGTAAATAAAAATTGAGTAGTTAACTGTCGATGAGCTCACAGAGCAATAGTAAAACTCTTTGAAATATATCAAAAATGTTACTGAGGTGTCTCTTCTGATGAGGAGGGTGCCTCTGAGCTCACTGAAGCAAGGATAAAACTCTCTGCAATCGGTCAAAAATGTTCTTGAGTCCTCTTCGGCTGTAAAGGGTGGCAGCCTTCCTAGAACAAAATGCTCCATGTGCCGAAAAAATATTAAATATGAACGATCATTGACTGCAACGCAAGCATCAGATCTTCAAAGTCTTTATTTAATTAAATAACAACACACTTTAACTGATAACGCTACCCTATCAATTTTATTCACGATCTTTGCTAACAACTTTCGGTTTTCAATATCTCTGTGTTGAATGCCACTCTTTTTTTATACAACTCTCGTTTAGTTACTCAAGGTGCGATACCGTCTAACTCATAATTAACTGGCGACATCACCTTTTGTTCTATTTCTATTTTTTTATTTTATATCTGGCAACTTCGAGATCTTTCCATTAACTGTTGTGCTCATATATTTTTGATTTTTGTTTTGTTCTTATCCTCATACATTCTTATTTAGTCGTTTGTGTAATTACTTATCCTGCTTATGTTTACCTTACTAAACTGTTTTTATCCGTGTAACATTATAGTATGTTGTGCGGGGAGATAGTGATATTTCAGGTAACTATAAAGTGGATAAATTGGCTAGGCGTGGCACAAATGACGAAAGCTCCTGTGAGTTCTTTACATTGGGAATATCTTTAAAGATCGAGTAGGCGCCTTCAGTTAAGGGAAGAATAGTGCAGCAAATCTGGTCAAATTTAGATAGAGAGCGCACAAAAAGTCACAAACTTTACGGAAGTGTGTTCAGTATGTTTGTTGGATTCGTAACTGGACATTGCACTATGAACATTCATGGCCACATACCAAATGACTTCTGCAGGAGTTGTAGAGACGAGGAAGAGAAGGAAACTGTTCTTCATTTATTGCGTATATGCTCACCACTATGACCACCTTGGTGTGCACCATGTGAACACTTTAAATGACCAAATGGTTGCGAACCTAGAGGAAACTTATATGGCTTAAGTGTGTCTATACTGGTCGGTGATCTTTATCTACCTGCCATTGACATATCTTATTAAACCACTGTATATCATGAGAAAGGCGATTCCAAGTGTGCATATTGCCAGCATAGATTGTAGTTCTGGCAAATTAGCTTGAAGTCTAATGGAAAACATGAAAAATAAAAAATTATTTTATAAATGGAGTACATGAAACAAAAAAAAGAAAACTTGGCAACAAACTTCTGTGCAGTGTCAAACTACATTCTCCCCCTTACAATCCTCCTCCCCATATACAAAGCCTTCATATAAATGATTCTATTTTTGTGGCCTATAATTACTTTAAACGCTATACATACAGCTACTCGTAAATCATACAACACCAGTACAATAAAATATAATGATAACTAATACACAATACCATGTACATACACGCCCATTCACTACACAGCATACGTGACCATGTGTGAAGGAAGCTCATTTATAATAGCCAGTCTTCCTGGTCGAATGTGGTTTAGAATGTGTCAAAATTTACTGTCAGTAGATAATGAAGTTTACTTGTTTTTGGTCTGCTCTTGTCTGGTGGTCTGGTATGGCGAGGCTTCATTTGCTTTGGTTTTCAATGACATGACATAACGTGCTTAGAAAAAAATAATGAATTTTTAGTATCTTGCTCTTTCTTCTCCTCATCATACTACGGTTGCATTGGTTACATTTTATATTAAATGGCAAGAATTGTTTTCTTTTTCAGTTGCCCTGTTATATTGCTTTTCTGCCCAGCTCTGTTGATTTCTGTCATGTTATTGATTTTTTTTTTGTTTGGCCTGTAACATACTCGTAGAGAAAAATGTTGTGTTGTTGCATATAATTTGGACAATTGGGTAATGCAGGAGAAGAATTTTTGATTTGTTAGCAAATCAACAACATGTGGAATGATTTCGAATGGGAATCGCTTCTGTACAAATACTGCATCATCTGTTTTAAAGAAATTCGAACTGAATCACTTGGAAAAACAAATTAAATTTTTTGTTTTTGTTTAAAAAAAAAAACAAAATATTTGTATTTTTTATTTGAGAATTACTATGATTTTTAATTTTTAAATGGTTTTAAAATCAATTGGGAGGGGAGTTTAATATAAATCATTTAATAAGTAGGTATTATAGACCCAAATTTACACGGACCCACCTTTAGTGGGTCCAGTTGAATTTCTTTCAGGATTTATGAAATCGCTCAATAAAATATACTCTAAAGCCCTTGTAAGCTAGGCAAGCATCGTATGGCTAAAATGTCTCAATCTAAGATCATTAAATATTGTGCAGAGATTACGAAAATGCTCAAATGCGTTTTCGTCATTACGAGTATTTTAATTATTGCTGTCGCTAACGACTTGTGTGTGTTTTTCCTCTGCTAACGGCTTAAAGGCACTTTACTCACTACCGCTATCCCAATAAACTTCATTTCCATAAACCATTTACTATTACCTACGGTAAGGTAAGTAGTCCAGTAAGTGGTCCGTTTTCTTATTAGACATGAGGCCAAGGTTCGAACCCAGATCAGATATCTCCACCAAAAACGAAATATGAAAAAATATTTCTTCGGTGACTGTCGCTCAACAGATTTCTGGCAAAAACTGTGAGAGTACATAAAATTGCCATGAAAAGTTTCTCAAAAATCTGTCGTTTGGAATCGACTTTAAACTGTAGGTCCCACCACTCCTATATGAAATTAACTCACACAACATAAGTGGTGTGAGAAGCTAGATCGTAATCCTTATTGAAGGGTTGTGATGACCAATTATGTATGTATGTATGTAAATTAAGTAGAGGTGGCTGTAAACTGAAATGGTTGACAGCTATACACACTAGGTTGTATTTTAACCAATCCTAGTCGTAGAACCATTTACAGTTTCTGTTGAGGCGAATTGGACTTCTGATCTTTATTACACGCAGATCATTTAGATTGTCGATATAGTAGACACCAAATTGCTTTCTTCTTCTTCGATTTTACATAGTTGAGAATATACCCAATAGGTTTCCTTCCCATTCCCATCCCTACAGGTCCTGCAGAAGTCGTTTGCCATGTGTCTAAGATCGTCTTAACCGAGTAAACTGAGTATGCTGCTTTTAAGTTTGAGCAGACTTTCCGATGCACTATCTGCCCGAAATTGTTGAAGTTGTGAGAACAACGTTATCCGCGTGAGCAAATGCCACATATCTGACCTGATACTATATCACCTGCAGCTCGTTTATCACAATATTTTGTAGGAGGAGGGAAAGCACCCCATCTCCTCTATATCCTTCTGGTAATGAGCAAGTTAACACAATTTTTCCCATCATTAGTTATCCATATTTAAAAACCATTTCTAAGATATATACCCGACTGATAAGACTAAGCTTAGTGCCTCATATTTAATCCTTCGTTGCTCCCGTAAGTCTACTTTTACTGGTACTTTTATCAGTATTTTCTGAAAGATGTAAATATTCTGTGTCATGAGGAGAGAGAGAAAGTATGTGTTAATAGACATCACTAAATTGCCTAATAGGCTCTGGCCTAGGCTTATTACTTAGTTTTGCTAGTCATTTCACTCTATCTCTGCAATTGCTTCATACGATTTATTTTAGATGGCGTCTTATCAGACGAGTCAGGTTTAAGTCAGAGATATTACGTGACCACATTTAAACTTACCACTCCCTTTGTTTTCTAATCAACAACATCTGTCTGGGCATTTTGTTATCCGCTATAAGTCTTTGGGGATAGATAGAACAAAGCTTGAAGTCGTCTGCAAAATCGACTTTAATTGTAACTCCTACTTAATTGAGCATTACAACCTTTTTTGTCAGGATTACGCCTTAGCTTCTCACACCACACATGTTGTGTTATCCCTAAGTGATGGGGCCTACAGCTTATTTCAGAGTTTTTGGCCAGCAAACTGCTGAGAGGAAGTCGCCGAAAAAATTTTTTTATATTTCGTTTCATTGATGTTGAGCTAGGGTTTCCTTGTGTCTAATAAGCTAATATACTGGCTACTATACGACTTCGTTTAATGTTACTTACAAAAATACGAAAACTTTATTATTAGTTCAGACCTGATCAAAAAAATATATTTCACTATGGCTTAGCTATGCAACAGAATAAATCCTGTTACAGGAATTAGTGTCAAGCATCCGTTCATATGGAAATAATTAGAAACCACATGTTATAGTCGCCGTAGTCTAGTAGGTAGTGTGTTGGCTTATTAGATGTAAAGCACGGGTTCGCGCAATATGAAAAAAATATTTCTTCGGCGACTGCCTCTCAGAAGATTTCTGGCGAAAACTCTGAGAGTAAAGAAAATTGCCATGAAGAGCTTCTCAAAAAAATCAGTCATTCGAAGTCGACTTTAAACTGTAGGTCCCGCCACTCATGTATAAAACTAACGCACACAACATAAGTGGCGTGAGAAGCTAGGACGTAATCCTGACTAAAGGGTGGTAATGACCAATTATGTATGTGTGCAGCATAAGTTTCATGGAAACATATGGAATATTAGCCAATAAATTTCAAGTAGGACGGTAGATCGTAAAAATTTTTCGTATTATTTTCGAAATAAAAACCTTAAATTTATTTCATTGCTTTACAATTCTTATTAAAATACATACAATTGCCATAAAGAATAAATAATTTCCATTAAACAAATTTTTTGAAGGCACCACAATAGGTGCTGTAATTGTTACATACTTATTTAATTTTCAATTGTTTATTTCAAATGCTGTTTTACTTTTCAAAATGTTTCCGTTTCTTTTGAAAACATTTCTGTTTTTGGTATCTTTATTGTAGATCACGGAAATAAGTTTACACACTGAAGAAGAGCATTTAAGAAAACATGGCGAAAAGTCGTTTAACTAAACGCTGATTAAAATCAATTCAAATTAAATTGTTTTGTTTTGTTGGCTACTAACCAAAGAAAGCGTTTAAAATTTTTGAAATTTATTTTAAAGGGAAAGTATCCCTTATTCTTGGCAAAGACTGATAATTTTGTAATTTCAAATCGAACTTATGTTCTCTTTGTTTTTATTTACTCCCACGTTATTTTTATACAGTAGGTTTCCGAATTAACGAACATTCGATTCGGTCAACATCGCATTTAACGAACGCTCAAATTTTTTACTGAGTACCTCATATGATGAACTAAATTTTATTTATTTATTAATTAATTACAATACAATTACAAATTATATTTTAATTATATACGAGCTGAGTAACTTCGACCATGTGCTCGGTGTAGTCTCACAGTCCTGAGCCTCTGGCGGGAATCGAACCCACGACCCTCACGCTAATAGTCTAGCACATTACCCACTAGACTACCAGGGGACTCAACTAAAATTTTATTATGTACTAGGTATAACGAACGAATGTAAAAATTAAAATGAACGAACTGAATAGAAATAAAATTCAGGAGCCTAAAATAGAACATGAAGATGTCATTAAGCATTTTGAAACTTGTGTTAAATGAGTACAACAGAACAAAATTAGTTGCTCAAATTTAATGTGTTTGAATTTAGCTACCAAAGTTATATTCTTTTTTTACAGTGAATGTTAAGTTAACAAAGACCATTAAGCTAACATAATTGAAAAGGTAAAGAATGAAAAATCGATTAAAAATCAAAAAATGATGATAATTTGGAGAAAAAATAAAAGTAAGACGAAGCTAAACCTTCACAAAATCACAAAAATAGTGATAAATTGGAGAAAATAGAATTGTAAGGTGGAGCTAAAAGAAAAAAACATGAAAATAACAATTTAGTTATTGGAGATAATTGAGTTGAAAAATCGAGTATTTTTACCAAATATGCTTTCCATAAAACGGAAAAAATTCTATAAAATTTGTAAAGGTGTGGTTTTTGGATCTAGTGGGTTGGATAGATATTGGGTCAAGGATTCCAAATCAGGTTTCTTTACGTTCGGACCTTACTTAAGACGGGAAATATAGGCGTCGAAGTTAATTGTTTCTTCAAATGAGCAAAATAAAGGTTTCTATATAAATTGTGCAAAATTGCAGGTGTCTTGCATTTTTTGCTTGATGACTTTTTTTTGTGGACGATGACTTCCAATTTTTAGTCGATGAGTTGCATTTTTTTTGACGATGACTTTCATTTTTGGTCGGTGATCTGCATTTTTTGCCTGACGACTGATAATTTTTTTGGTCGATGGCTTGCATTTTTAAGTCGATGACTTCCATTTATTGTATTAATGATTTGAATTTTTGATCGATGATAAAGATATTATATTAGCTTCGTCACCGTCACTAGGGCCATTTTCTCTACAATTAAATTTTTTATCCGATTTTAACCGATTTATATAGACCACGTTTTTTGCTAATTTGAAAAAAAAGTTAGCTCCGCAGCCTATATCTCCGATCCCAATTAATGCTTAACCGTAACGAAAACTGTTTTAGAATCCTTGTCCAATAGATATCTATCCGATTAGGTCTGAATACAGCAGCTTCCATTTCTAGAATTCCATTTTTAATATGAGTATATTCGAGTTATATTTGGTATATTATATTTTCCTGATCTTTCAACTTGATTATCTATGATAATGGAAAAGTTGTTTTCATATTTGTTAGTTTTGTTGTAAAATTCAAAGGTTTTCTGCACCTTTCTTTTAATTTTTCTTCAACTTCTCCTATTTTTGTGTTTTCGACTTCTTTTCATACTTTTCCAAACTTTTCAATTATGTTAACTTAAAAGTCTCTGTTAACTTAACATTCACTGTAAATAAAATAATATAAGATTATTAAAAATACTCCATAAAATTTTTCTTTTAAATAAAATGGAAGAGATTTTCCTTTCTAACTTACATACATACATAATTGGTCATTACAACCCTTCAGTCAGGATTACGACCTAGCTTCTCACACCACTTATGTTGTGTGCGTTAATTTTATACATGAGTGCAGGGACCTACAGTTTAAAGTCGACTTCGAACGACAGTTTTTGAGAAGCTCTTCATGGCAATTGTATTTACTCTCAGAGTTTTTGCCAGAAATCTGCTCAGAGGAAGTCGCCGAAGAAATATTTTAATTTCTTCGTTTTGATGTCTGACCTGGGATTCGAACTCACCTACTAGACTACGGCGACCTTTCTAACTTAGTACTGAATATAACGAACAATTTACTTTAACGAACTGGCTTGACAACAATTAGGTTCGTTAAATCGAAAAGCTACTGTATTTAGTTATTTAACAAGTAGACAAAAGGTGTAATGCGTGTAAGTGTTGCGTGTTTAAAATATTACTCATACGTCGGGTTAAACGCACACTATTATATTGCATAACTTTACGTATGAGTTATACAAACTGTAGATTGAAATATTACTTATACGCCGTGATATCAAATATAACGAATAAAAATATTTGGGTAGTTTTGATTGAATTGTGCAATTGTAGAATGTTTTTAATGGAAGATTTGAATTCTGTTTTTGGTTAAAATATTCAAAGTGCATTAAATGCAACAGAATTCGCGTTTAAAGTATTTGAGAAGAATGTAAGTAAATAAATAGTAACTAAATTATAAAAAAAAAATTATAAATTAAAATTCCAAGAGCTTGTAGAATTTAATAAAGGAAATATTTTGATTTATTTTACTTTTATTTATGAGCATTAATTGTTATATTGATTTATAAATTAAAAAAGGAATTTGTGGAATGTTTAAATGCTTTTTAAACCACCCAATATCTTTCAGTAACAGATTTTTTGTAATATAAAACCAATAATTTGTTTATTTTAATTAAAATTAAATTAAATTTTAGTAATAAATAGCGGAGACCACAATTTCATGGCATTCCAATAGTCATCATCTGTGGACTTTACTTATTTTTTAATAAGTTTATTGGAATGTTGAAGTCGCCGTAGCCTAGCTTACTACCTAGCGACTTACTAGACGTGGGACCACGGTTCGAACCCCACATTAAACATGGCTAATAAAACCAAATATACAAAATATTTCTCCAGTGACTGCCTCTCAGCAGACTTATAATAAATAAAATTCTCACGAAAATTTTCTCAAAAATTTGTCGTTTGGAGTAGAGTTTAAACTATAAGTCGCCACTCATGTATAAAATTAACACACACAACATAAGTGGTTTGAGAAGTTAACCCATAATATTGAATGAAGGATTGTAATGACCAGTTATGTATGTATTTATACGTCTTTGAATTGATATGTTCAGTAGGCAACTTTAGCCTGAAGACACTTCACTTTTAATGTCATAACCAGTATAATTATTGGTAGTATAACTTAAAAATCGGAAATATTGAAAAGAAATGTCTTATGAAGAAAGTTTCCTGAAAGAACATGTCATTCGAAGTATTGTATTCATTGGAATCTACGTGTTTTTGCTATCTTTTTGTAAAAAAAAGAAAATAAAAATAAAAAATAGGGCAGGCTTGTTTTTTGATACCAATAATGAATCAAACGAATTTTTCATACCCTTCTCTGATGTGAAGCAACGGGAGCGCTCTTCTTCGATCGAGACAAATTGTAGTCAAAAAGGCAAAGTTCTGGTGTATGCGAAAGATGAGGTAAAACTTTCCATTCAGTGCTTTTCAAATAGTAAAAAAAGAAAATAACTTTCTTAGCAAAATATTAAAAACACTACATACACTTAAGTTTTGAAATAAAATGGAGGGCGATTTTCCTTTTTAACTTAGTAGTGAATAGAACGAACAAGCCTGACAACAATTAGGTGAGTTATATAGGAAAACCACTGTATTAATTAATAATTCAGAGACTATAAAAATTATTAATGTCTTGGAATCCTGTTGGACCGTAAACTAGAGTTATACATGTATACACAAACCAGAATAGCTAAAGCAGAAACCGGGACTTTATTGTTGTAAGAGAGCAAAAGGCTTAAATTTGATTCACGTTGTCGCCGTGGTCGGTAGTGTGTAGTCTTATTAGAAGTTAGGCCACGGTTCAGATCAGACATCTCCAACAAAACGAAATATGAAAAAATATGTCTTCGGCGACTGTCTCTCAGGCAAAAATTTTGAGAGGAAAATAAAATTGCCATGAAAACTTTTTCAAAAATTTGTCGTTCGGAGTCGACTTTAAACTGTTGGTCCCGCCACTCATGTATAAAATTAACCCACACAACATTAGTGGCGTGAAAAGCCAGGTTGTAATCCTAACTGAAGGGTTGTAATGACCAACTATTTAGGTATGTATTCACGCTAAAAATATATACGGGCTGTACGATTTTGTCATCAAATCAATAGGTCAGCGATAGTAGGCTTTGAAGAAAAGGAAAACCCGGTTTGAGCGTATTATGAGGAGGTGGCGATGATAATAATCAGTGATCTTAGAACTACGTCATCTAAGACATTGTTCTATATGCTTTACTGGCTGTGAACAGTCTTCTTAGTGAAACAAGTGGCCCCGAATGTGACTTAACACCACAGGAGCATGGATGTGTAAAATCTTTGACAACATCTGGGGTATAGTTGAATCAAACATATTTATTGATTATTATTTTTTGCCAAAAATGCCAGTAAGATACTATTATAACGGCTTAGTTCTCTCAGAAAACTTCATCCAAGCATTCACTAACGGATACAAATTAGGCGACAGAGTTGAATTGAGAAATTTTTCACAGCACTTGTCGCTGAGATTGTACCTTGAACTACCCGGTTATCATTCAGGTTGAAATAAAAGTTGTAAAGATTCCCACAAAAAGTGAATCGGATAGCCGAGAGTATATCGAACTGAAATATATGCATATCTACCCCTGGTTTCTTGGGAATGTGTAGACCATATCTAGGATAACTCAAGAATGCGAGGTGTCTTTAGATTTTGGTTTCCGGATACGGAGACATTGAAAGTAACAACAGCATTGATACACTTGCAATGCCTAATACAATGGAAAATTGAATTGAATTCATAAGTGAGGTTGTGCATTCCTATGCAAAGGGTCAAACAAATAGTGGCACAGAAAATTCGCTCAAAGAAAGTTGTAATAATGACAGTTCAGAGACTGAATATTTGCAGAACTAAATTAACGTTAAAATTAACCAGCGTCCGTCTTAGGAACTTCATGGCAGTTGTAACTGGACACAGGTATTATTGAGAGATGCCAATTAGGCGTTGTAATCATATGACGGAATGGGAAATGTCGGTGATGCAAAGAATTCTCATTGGAGCCAAGTGTGCTATGATTTTTCGAGGCAGATTTCACTTTAAACTCAGTACCCACTGACTGTGAGATTATGGTCTTTAGTTTCCTCTTTGACACTGATCAGCATTTCCTGATCTTGGATGGACGTATATACCCAAGTGGGCAATGCTTTCTCGAGGCAGCATTCACTTCAAACTCCTCTTCGTTTCCTCTTCGTCACTAATCAACATTTTCTGCTCTTTAACGAAAATATATGCCGTCAGGCTTCAACGTTCAGCTCAATGATTACCAAAGTTCGGGTATGTTATTGTTTCTATGACTTCGTTCTATTGGAGTTCATTCCCCCGTAGTTGATTTAGGCTTTCGTTGAAACAATTTCGTTAATAGCACACTATGCTCTCTGCCAAGTGGAGAGGAAAAGTGTGAATGAATTTGAATAAAATAAATACAGGAAGTCAATATTTATTTGTTCTTTTTTATTTTTGTTGTTGTTGCTGTTTGACTGAATTATCTTTTTGTCGAGTGTCGTTTTTATTAACATTCGAATGCTTTGGATATTTGTAACTTTTTTTTATTATCATTGATTTTTGTTTCTATTTGTATGAATGTAGAATGGGCATGAGGATATTCAAATGCTATAAAAGGTGTTCTGACAATGATGTCCTTGTGTTGTTTTTTCATTTTGAACGACTCTTTTCCGTTTTACCGATTTTATCTTAAAAGCAATGATTCTGTGTTTATTTGAAAAGTTTTTCTATGATTGAATTACTTTTGATTATGGTCAGGTGACACTACATCATGATGACAACAGCATCTGACTGAGGTATGAACAATGTTTGTGTAACAAAATTGTTTTTTCTTTTTCGAAAAATTTTCAATTTGCGCTCAGTTCAAGCATACAGACAGACAGACGTTGATTGTTATTGATGATACGTTAGATATGAAAATACAATCTATTAAATATACAAACGTTTAGTGTGTCATTATTGGGTTTCTTTGTGTTAATTGCGCATGAAATGAGTTTTTCAACACAAAAGTTGTAGCCATTCAAGTCCATCTGTATGACTTGCAGTACTACAATATATTTGCAAGCATATACAAAGGAGCATTACATTAAATACAGTGAACAATTAGAATTTTAGAATTAATTTAACGGAACTTTATTAAATGTATACAACTTGTTTTACGATATTTTCCACATTTGTGCTGACCTGACACAGACTCTTTCAGACTCTGAAAAATCATTCCCAACTTCATTCATATTCAAAGCATCAATGAGAAACTCCACGGAATCCTTAAGTGCAGACGCCGACGTTTGCATAATTTCGGTTCTTTGTCTTTCACGACTTCTACGGATTCTGGCGGCAGCGAACGCAGACCCTCGCCTATTAGTAGATATGCTGGTGTCAAGGCTTCTCCGTCGTTGGGGTCTGGAGACAGCGGTGCAATTGGACGACTATTGAGCACAGCTTCTACTTCTGCGAGCATTGTTACCATCTCTTCTTGCGTGAGCGCCATGGTGCTCACGGCTCGCAGAAGTAGGAACTTCGCTTGTTTGACAGCGGCTTCCCACAGTTCTCCGAACGAAATGCGGCGCCCGACGTGGTATGAAACTGAACTTCGTAGAAGAATTAGCCAAACGTTCGTGGAATGTAACGAAACGTAATATAACGTTCGTTTTTAGAATATGAAAAACAATGAAAGCGATTACTGAGCCGTAATGTAATTTCAGTAAACATTTCCATTTGTTACGTTGAGCGAACGTTTGTCTTATTCTACCTTTTGAAAGAGACTTATACACTTAACGATTCCGTTGAGATTTTCATTGATGCTTTGAATCTGAATGAAATTGTGGGTGATGGAATATTTTAGGAGTCGGAAGGAATGTTATCTTACTTTCAGAGAATTTTACATCTGCCAGTGCATTGGTTTGTATCATAATGAAATTCAAGACACCGTATAGCTATCGAAAGCTCCTCAATGATATAGTGAAACTGTACAATATTCGTTTTATATGAGTATCGTGATACAGCGGTTACTTTAAAGCAAATGAACTGGTTTGTGGCTTATTTGCATACACCTGTGACTTAGGAGAATCCCACAAGAAGATCAAATTGCACGATATTGGCAGTTCACATCACCCCAACGTGCTTTCAAATCGCTGATGCAGAATATCCAATGAGGCATAACCTGTGCGGAACGTAATGTCCTTCTGTTGAAATCACATGTCCTTTGTGTCCAATCATCCAAAATCAGGCCAAAAGATGTCACCGTCGTTTTCAATGAAATTTGGGGTGCCAGACCAAAATCTACAGCAGATAGTGACTTTTTCAAAATGCTTTGGACGTTTTTGGAATATTCAATGTGGTATGAGCTGTTTAAACACTTCATCACCTTGGTGTTCATATTGTTACGAAAATGGAAATGGTGTTGTTAAAATAATAAGCAAAAGCTCCAAAAACAACACAATGGAGTTGATCACGCATAAAAAACAAAAGCTCCAAAAACAAAACAATGCAGTTGTTCACGTGATTTAAACGTGATTTTAACGTTTTTAAAAGGTAAAAACGTAACAATATTATCCACTTCAGGTCAAAAGAATTTGGTCATCATTGACCTAAGTAATCGCCGGCCTACGTCGTTCTCAAACAAATATGGACGAATAACGCTGGCAGCGTAAGATTCACAACAAAGAATCACTATTTAGGGATGCTCTTGGATCTCATAAAATTCGGTAATTTTGTTCACGTACCCGTTCATCTCGAAATGAGACTCATCGCTGAAGATGATTTTACGATGAAAATTAGAAACAGTTGTTATCTGTACATTGTCTTCCGTTAACCATGGTGATTTGGTAAAACAGACTGAATAAGTGACAGCTTGATTTGACAAATGTAGCAACTGTCAACGTTCAGAAGACATACATACATACATAATTGGTCATTACAACCCTTCAATCAGGACTACGACCCAGCTTCTCACACTACTTATGTTGTGTTTGTTAATGTTATACATGAGTAGCGGTACCTACAGTAGTCGACTCTGAACGATAGATTTTTGAGAAACTTTTCAAAGCAATTTTATTTACTCTTAGGGCCATTATTACAACTTGCCGTTAAACTTGGGTTTAGTTAAAGGTACCTTTAGCTAAAGGGAACTATAAAGTTACCTTTAATTTATTTTCGTTATTACAACTTACAGATAAAACTTTTTTAAAAATATAGCAGTGCCGGAGCAATGTCGATAAGACGGGTCAATAAAACAAGTTTTTTTTTTAAACGCAGTGGCAACGACTGGCTTCGTTTTGTTGTTGTATATACTCACTTTGTTTATATTTGAAGTTGCCATATTGAAAATAATATATAATATGGTAAGTTCAAACATTAACTTAACTTTAAAAGTAACCGGTAGGATGATCCTCCCTTTATCTTAACGCTCACTTCTACCATATTGTCCCTTTATAATAATGAAAAATAATTTATCTGCCCGTTAAAATCCTCCCTTTAGTTAACGGCAAGTTGTAATAATGGATCTTAGAGTTTTTGCCAGAAATCTGCTGAGAGGAAGTCTTCGAAGACCAATTTTTTCATATTTTCGTTTTGTTCGTTATGTTCGAATAAGCCAAACAGTACCTACTAGACTATGGCGACTTCAAATGTCAATGTTTCCCCACACCATATTGTTTGTTAAAACTTTTGATTGAGCTCCACGATTAGTTTCAAACCTATCTATTGTGTCTAACCTAACTTAACAGATATTATAAACAATCTTTACACGTTTATGTAAGTAAATGTAAGTATGTACAGAAATATTAATTTATACTCTTGTATGGCGTTTACACTTCCTTAAATATTTAAATTAGCCCTGGAATTAATTTAAAAGTAATTATAAAATGAGCATAAATTATTAAAATGAAATAAATTTGTAAACATGGAATATTTTGCTCAAATTTTTGTCTTTCATTTTCAACAAAAACCCCAATGATAATAAAATCTAGTGTTTTTCCTCTAAAGGATGTGCAAATATTGGTTTTTATTAAACAATTTCGAATAGAAGTAGAAAACTAACCACTACGCAATAATAAAACCTTAATGGTACTGTATGGAAGCAATGAAAATTTATCTTGCTTGCTTACAACAAAAAAAAATAAAGAGAATCATTGAAATACCTTTAGGAAATTATAATTCATTGACTCTGAACACTCACTGAATAAAACCAACAGCAAAGGGTCAGTAACTTTAAATCAAACTTTAAGGGCTCGAAGTAGAAAAAACAAGTGAAATACATATACGTAAAAATGTTTATACAGATACAGCAGCTTTAGCCGCTGTACCATTGAAGGCTTGAGTTTTTATTAGGTGCTAGGGTGTTACAGTGTTAGGTTAGCTTTACAAAAAAATAAAACCCACTAGACCAGACAAAAATTATGTAAACAATTTTGTATATGTACGGATTGGTGTGTGCGTGTAAAGGAACATTAACTAAAAAGGTAAGTAGTACAATCATGCAATAGCATAGGGTTTGCTGACAAGAGTTGTATTTTTAAGTAATCCAATGCACAACAACTTCTACTCACATTTGTTTTTGTTTACCTTTTATAGTATTTACATTAAAACCATACAACAACTTTAAATACTTTTCCATTTCAATTTAAAAGTGTTGATTTGTTTCTATTCAGTAACATCAAAAGAGGAAGCCATTTCACATGTACGAGTACAAGTACACTTACATGCTGATAAGAACTAACAGCTGCACTAACAGCAACAATGTACAAAAGAAGTAATTTTCTCAAAAATCCTTATAAAACACATACTAATGCAAGGTCAGTCTCTCCATTGCTCGTTTTCTCTTCTTCTTTCTCTTTTTCTTTCTCTTAAAAGAAAAATTTATTCCATAGAACTGCTTAAGGTTGCTTATCTCAGCCATAATATGGCTGCTGCTGGAGCTAATATTTGTTTATAATTTTAATGAAACAACACCTTTCATGTGATTCAAGAGAGAGTGCAAGAGGTGAATTGAAATTTGGTTTCTATTATTATTAAGCAAATATTTTATAGAAAAGCGGTCTGTGGTTAGGTGGGTTTTGTTTTCATATTTACCTACACTCAGCTTGAAATAAATGTGGTTACATATACGTCTTCTTCTTAATTGGTCATTACAAACCCTTAAGTCATAATTACGACCTAGCTTCTAACACCATCCAAGTTGTGTGTGTGTTAATTTTATCTATGAGTAGAGGGATCTACAGTTAAAGTCGACTCCAAACAACAGATTTTTAAGAAACTTTTCATTGTAATTTTATTTACACTCAAAGTTTTGGCCAGATGACTGCCGCCGAAGATGAATTTCCCTACATCTTTCGTTTTGTTGGAGATGTATGACCTGGAGTTTGTGTTTGTTTAATAAACCAACACACCATCTATTAGACTACGGCGAGTTCTCGGTCATTAATAACGGCAGGGTATCTAACATTGGAGCACCGCCTAAATGTGTGTTTGTGTTTCACTGTTCCATGGCTATTACAGCGGATTTTGATCGAACGAAATAGAGGGAGCTGTTCCCGATAGTCATATATTCTATGTAATGCTTAAATTAATTAGCCATCAATACCGTTTGATCCTTTGAAATCATATTAAATCACTTGTGTACGTCAACATTCGAAAATTTATTGGGAAAATACGGCTTCATGAGACTTATTCCCTTGAAAGGTGGTGTATTGTGCCTTGTGTTCGCCGCATATGACGGGCATGGGATTGAACAAAATTTTCTGTCCAACAAATCCCGTTTCATTGTATTAAAAAATATGTTTCTTTTGTAAGGATACGCAATTTTAAAAAACTTACGATATAAAACAAATGAAGGATAAGGAGATTGTCGTAATAGAAGTTTCCCTATTCTGTTGTGCCTCAGTATATTGTATAGATTGTGTTAAACTTCCGTGTACATAGTTTAAAAAAAAAACTTTATTTAACGTAACTATAGAGTAAATTTACGAACGTAGGATGTTTTAAAAGCACTTTAAATGTTAAAGAAATCTCAAAGCTATTAAAATAAAATAAAATATAATAAAAGGCCATTTCACTCGGTGTGAAAGCAAATACATACGTACATAATGGGTCCTTACAATCCTTCAGTCAGGATTACGACCTAGTTCCTCACACCACTTCTGTTTACATGAGTGGCGGTACCTACAGTTTAAAGTCGACTCCCAACGACAGATTTTTGAGAAACTTTTTCATTGCAATTTTTATTTACTCTCAGAGTTTTTGCCAGAAATCTGCTGAGAGGAAGTCGTCGAAGAAATAATTTTTCATTATTCGTTTTGTTGGAGATGTCTGACCTGGGGTTTGAACTGTGGTCGCCCGTCTAATAAGCCAACACACTACCTACTAGACTACGGCGACTGGAAGTATATGTCTCAGCTAAATTTAATCGGAATTACAATTTCATTGTTATCATTTTTGGAAACAATAAATAAGTATGTATGCCTACATGTAATTGTAACATAGCATTTTGGTCAAAGTATTTCAAAACTTTGGTAAACTTTATGCTTCACCCACCTGTGATTGTATATGATACTGTGTATGCACAAAATGTAAACTTATTCCTTCGATAACTTTTTTGGCATGGTTATTAACCTTTTGCCATTATATAAGTGAAGCATTATCTTATATTTACCGTGGAGCATGCAAGAAAACTTTGCTCGTTTGGCCGTTGTGCAAATGTTGAAGATTTTTACAGCACCCGTATTCAAGGGGCTTGCAAGGTGGTGTATTCAATACAAAACCTTCAAATGAACATGTTTTAAAACAATACCTTAATGGTTTAACCGGAAAGTTTCAAACAATCGATAACGATGATGGATGTAATATGGGAGAATATGTCGATATTTTCTTTTTTAAATAAAAATTTCAAATTGAAAATCATTTTACCACATTTAAGGCCGGTTCATAATATCAGTTACTCGTTTACCACTAAACTTTGTTTAGAATGGAAACAACGATATCAATTAATACCGTTATTGGCTATACAGTAGACAATTTAGTCTTAGACAAAACCATTTACATTGGAATATCTATTTCCATGTATCCACAATGCATTGTGCAATCCACTGGCCAATCAACTCCGATTAGATATTGTACACGAATACAATCTGATCTTCCAACAGTGTTTTCCAGTCTTTAACAGTTGATAGCGGTAATCAAAAATTAAAATTGTTCCATTAAATTGGCTGTTCTATTGAGGCAACAATAAATCGAAAAATAATCTTCAGCAATGAGGCACATTTTTGGATGAATGGGTCCGTAACAATCAAAATTAACGAATTTCAAGAAAATACCACTCCATGAGATCTAAGCACGTTCAATGCATTCTGACCAAGTCACTATTTTGTGTGAATTTTATGGTGGTAGCGTCATAGGTCCACATTTCTTTGAGAACAAAATCGCTAATGGGGAACACTTTAGGTCGATAACTTCTTTTGGCCTGAATTGAATGATCTGGACAGCAACGACATGTGATTTCAACAAGATACTTGCCATTGAGCTCATAACATATTGGATATTTTGTACCAGAGATTTGAAGGCACGGCCATCTCACGTGGGGATGACGTGAACGACCGCCAATATCTTACAATTTTACCCCGTTAGGCTTTTACTTATGGTGTTTTCTTAAGTCGCAATTGTATGCGAATAAGCTACAAACCATAGCTGGCCTCTAATCCAACGGAAATCATGCCATTTGTCGAATTTAGCCAGATTTTTGTGCCAGATTCATAAAAAATTTGACATTTCGAATGTGCTCCACACAAAGAAGTCATTATTGGCATTTGAACAATCTTATATTCCACATTGTTTGGTTAGACAAAACAGTTCAAATTAATATGAACAAGATACAGAGACTAGTGTGTATTCGTATAACCGGGACAGTGAAAATTAATGCAACAGCGGCACTAGGGACTCTGTTAGATTGAAGTCCATTGTACATTGTATTGATGATCAGGTCTTTGAAGACAATGGTTAGTATAATGAGAGACTGGAAGTGAAAGGAGCAATTTGGAGTCTATTGTTTCTAGGGAGCGATCATTATGTAGTGTAGGAAGGGACAGAGAACAGATGTCGGAGCAGTAGCGGGAGTTTTTCGTCACAGAGTGTAATATTTCAAGCCCATGAGGAAACTTGAGGGTATCTTCAAAGTAGAAGTCTAAGCAGTCAAAAGCAAAAAAGGCGAGGCAAGCAATACTATCTGACAGTCTGGTTGCGATTCTAGCTTTCGGCTCTAGTGATGTTAATTTAAAAATAATATGAGACTGTCTGAGGAAGTTGAATCAGTTAAGTAGGGGAAATAGATTATCCTATGCTGGGTCCTAATATATGTGGGAATTTCACGCATTAAGGGGGTACATGAGCTTGGGAGGAAGGCGGCTTCCACGCCGCTGACGGAACTATAAAATTTCTCTAAAGTGGGAAGAGATGTTTGAAAAGGTAAACTCAGCTAAGTTTCTTCTCTAAATTTTTTTTCGGTAATTTCAGTAGGAGAAGACATGAATCATGTATTAGAGTATCGGAGTATTGGGGACTGTCTTGTGCCTAATATGCAAATTCTGTGATGATGAGAATGAATTATCAGACCATGTGAAACATTAATTCATGCATTTCAGAAGGCAACGCCTGCATGCATATGAGATACATTTGTATATACATATATAATTGGTTATTACAACCTTTCAGTCAGGACTACGACCTAGTTTCTCATAATTATGTTGTGTGTGTTAATTGCAGAGGGACCTACAGTTTAAAGTCGACTCAGAGTGACAGATTTTTGAAAAACTTTTCATGGCAATTTTATTTACTCTTAGAGCTTTTGCAAGAAATCTATTGACGGGAATCGCCGCAGATTTTTTGAAATGTCTTACCTGGGGTTTTAATCATGGCCTCACATCTAATAAGCCTACACACTACCTACTAGACTATGGTGACTTATCATATACATATGAGATACTAGGCTGGAAATTGTCCCTGTTCAAACCGAGCAGTATTCAAAAGTTTTTCAGGTCAAAAGGCTTTTGAGAGTCATTATAGGGATACCTTATATAGATTGAGAGTAAAATAATGGATCATACGGTTGCAATAGTAGTGTGGAACCTCTAAACGACTGCGTTAATAAAATTAATATGTGAAAAAGCTGTGTTCTGCTAACAATTTAGGGTAAGTCCTGCAGAATTTAAATTTTATTTTAAAGATTTTTATAAAATTTTTCATTTAATTTTTCTTTTTTGTATTTAGGTCAACTATTTCTTCATTCTGTGCTACAGTCATTTCATAATTTCATATGCATGATTTGCCACAACATTTGCCAAAGGTGCCTGACATTCTTTTGTAACCTCATAAATAGAATTGAATGAATGAATGAATGCTTTCTACAACTAAACATACACACACATATGTATATACAGAGAATCTAGAAAAAAATCTGCCTTTATTTTTCATACAGGGAATAGTTAAAGTCGGTTCAATGGTCTTTTATGAATAGAAAAATATGTGTGTGTATGTGTGTGTACATTCAAAAGCATTCAAATGGTTACATGAGAGAATGAATGAATGACTGACAACGAACTGTCTAGTTGCATATTTAAGCATTTGTTTAAAACCAGGAATTCAGTGTGCTTATGTTTTCCATTTATTGTTACAGCTTTGTTGGCTGGCTGGTATTTTCTTAGTTTTTTTAATACATTTTCGCTATTCTTACTCGAATTACTACATATTTTTTGTTATTATTTTCTTTTTATTTTTTATTTTTTTTTTAATAATTTTCCTAAATTGTTTTTATATCTTTATGTGGTTGATATTTAGAATGTGGTTTAGAATTTTCTAGAATTTTTATTAATAATTTTATAATCGAGCTATACATACAATATAGGGTCTATTATTGGAATTGGAATGGAAAAACTTTGTATATGTATTGTATATGTGAGCACATTATATAACTTATTATTGCAATTTTTATTACAATTTTTGCAGTTTTTAATTAGAACAGTTGCAAGTAAAGTTTTTCAAACAAAAAATGAAGCAAACTCTACAATAAATTGAAGCAAATTTAACAGATTTTATAAAGAAAAAAGAGTGTACAAAGTGCGAACTTTAATTTTTTTAATTAAAATTCTGTTAAAAATAATAAAATTTACCAAAAAAAAGTTTTCTTCTGCAATATTTCCTTGCTACTGGTAAACTAAATGCCAAACATTTCATAGGAAATTCAAAGTGAAAATGAAGAGAACAAAAGTTAAGAATAAAAAGAAAAAAGAACGGAAAAGATGTTTTACAAAAAATTTAAAACATTAAACATCAAAAGAGTATCATATTTACTGAACAACTTATATATTTTCGGGTGTATCCAGTCTCATAAACTTCTCAATCGTAACAGAAAGAAACAAGAAAGAAGGAAATAAATATTGTAGTGAAATTTGCCTTCGAAAAACCCTTAATTTAAAATAATATACGTGGTGGAAAACTTGATTTGAAAGCTTTCCTCTATAAAGGCTCCCTTTCAATGTTTAAAAAATTTCTGGTTTCTTACTTCTTACTTAGTTAGCCATTACAACCCTTTTAGTCAGGAATACAACCTAGCTTCTTACACCATCCATTTTGTGTGTGTTAATTTTATCTATAAGTGGTGAGACCCATAGTTTTACGTGAACTTCGTACGATAGGTTTTTTGAGAAACTTTTTATGGCAATTTTATTTTACACACAGAGTTTTTGCCAGATGACCGCTGAGAGGAAATCAGCAAAAGTAACATTTTATCATAGTTCGATATGTTCAAGGTATATAAACCTCGGGTTGAACCAGGAGCTTTCGTCTAATAAGCCAACACACTACCAACTAGACAACGGCGACTTTAAGAGAAAATATTGGAAGACCACAAAATGAAGGAATCAAAGGAACATGTTGACATAACATACATACATACATACATCCAATGTTGGTCCTTACAACCCTTCAGTCAGTCTTACGACCTAGCTGCTCACAGACTTATCGACTATATAGGTCGATATAGGAGATGGTTTTAGCCGAGACGTCATGTCTAATAAGTCAACACACTACGGCGATGTCAAGAGAAAATATTGAAACCCTGCAAAATGAAGAAATAAAGGAACATGTTGACGTACCGGGCATGAATAGTTTAGAGCACAAAAGCTCTGTTCAAAGTGAGTGCTGACAACGAACTAATGATTTTAAACATCTTAGAAGCTGTTGTACTAAAAAAACCCAAACTTACACAACAAAATGTAAAAATAAATGAAACATGACTCCATTATTTCACATCCGAATCAAAATTACTGATCTTCCAGTACAAACTCATTACCGTAATGCGTATTCAAGTGAGCTTTTGGTATCAAACCTACCTGCCTACTTCGATTCCTACGAGAAATTTTCATTTGCTTTAAAAGACGAACAGTTTTATTAGCGCGTTTAACTCCAACTAAAAACCAATTTTTTTGTTAGAAAATTTTTGAATACTTTTACCACAATATGGTATAATTTTGTTAACAACCTTTATTTCAGCAAATTTCAATTGGTTTATGATTTCAATTTTATTCTCAACGCATAGCATGTGGTGCTCATGTATTGTCACTTAATCGACGATCATAAATTGTGTTATATATTGGGGGGGGAGGGGGCATAAAACAAAGTTCGCGCCTACAAAAACATTTGTTTTCACAATAAAACAGTAAATTTTCTAGTATTTTGCTACTCATAAATAAAGTTTTTATTTCTATTTCAACAACAACAACAAAACTAAAAAATTAATAAAAGTTTTTTTTTTTTTTATATTACATTCGTTCATTCATTCATTCAATTCATACATTTATTCATTCGTTCATTGTATCAAACAGAACAACTTGTTTTAATTACAACACTCAGCTCATTGTGCTGGAGAAACTAAATTCTATTAAAAGTTGGCCAACAAAATTTATACAGTTTTTGGACAAAAAAAACCAAAAAAAAAATGAACGGAAAAATATTAAATTATGGCAACAGTTAGAAGATAGGAGAGAGAGAGAGAGAGGAGGGGGAAAAACCTATTTAATTAATAATATTTTTCATCTCGTTAGGATTAAGGTCATGCTTTCATAGAATACAAGTTCTTTATGCTCCTCATTAAAGTTTAACAACGAGTACAATGTAGGTGGCCTCGTCCAGTTGGTTTAATTTGCTAAAGGTCCGGTTAGATTTTAAGAAATTTACGGTTCTTGTTTACATAATTAAAAAAACATGATAGAATAATTAAAATTTTAATTTTGATTTCCTTTATGGCCATTAAGACGAATTCTATTTTGGCAACTTATTTATTGTGCTTTGGTACTACAATAATAAAACGAAGACATTTCATTGAATGTACATAGGGTATCGCTATAATGTATTCCGTACACATCTCGTACTGAAAAACTCTGGCATGTGCTGTTAACCCAAGTACTTTATTCTGGGTTGTGTTAATATCTCATAGAATGTGTTCTAATGCAACGTTCTTATGTACATATTGGTGGTTCGAGACGATCCTCATACTGAGAAGGTGTTCTTTTATTCTACAATAATCTGTCGAAAGAACGATTACTAACCTTATTTTGTTCCCGGATAGTTGGATGTATGACTTAAGCCTTCTTTTATTATAATTACTCAACAACACTTCAGATTGTCTCAAATCCATTTGGTTAGGAATTAGTCTCTCTATTTACTCTTGCGCAGAGATTTTAAAGGATGATGCGAAACTGAATAGAAGTAGTCGTAGTACTAGTAGGTAGAGTGTTGGCTTATGAGACGTAAGGCCATCTGGGTTTAAACCTTAGATCAGACATTTCCAACAAAACGAAATTTGGAGTAAATAAAAAATTGCCATGAAAAAGTTTCTCAAAAAAAAATCTGCCGTTCGGAGTCGACTTTAAACTGTAGATCCCATCACTCATGTATAACAATAACGCGCACAAAATAAGTGGTGTGAGAAGCTAGGTAGTAATCCTGGTTGAAAGGTTGTGATGATCAATTATGTATGTATAAACGCATTTATTTTCTGATAACAAACGGTTGCCAGAGTTTTATATTCTAACTTGAAGAACTCCAGAAAAGTCTATGGCTGTTGCGAATTTCTCAATGAGATAGCAGAACGGTGTGTCGTCCCAAGATACGGCGATATACTAGCTAACTGTAGAGCGAATGAACTGGCCAGGCGTGACATAACACTCGAAGTTTCTGGCACGTTCTCTAAAAGTGGAAGACCTAAGAGTTTTTAATTGACGATACAGTTATGCAAGGAAATCTGCTTAAATTAAGTTGAGATTGTTGGAGTCACTAACGGCTATTGCATTATGTCTACAAATTAGAGACGAATTGTCCTCGATAGATTACAAACTACAAACTTTGACTGATAACGAATAAAATTGCCATGAAAAGTTTTTAAAAAATCTGTCTTTGGAGTCGACAGTGGACCTGTCACTCATGTTATTAACACATACAACATAAGTGGTGTGAGCAGCTAGGTCGTAATCCTGACTGAAAAGTTGTGTTGACCAATTATGTATGTATCTATGTAAAGAAAAGGAAGAAATTCCTCATTACCAATTGCATACATTCCCAGCGCTTAAAAGTCTAAGTCGCCTCAATAGGAACGATTTTTTGTAGGAGACACCACATAGCTTATTTATTTTCATTTGTGCACAATTTTTCTCACTGTGCAAAATTTGCTCTTATTACCATATTTGCGTAATATTAATTAAAAATTTCCTGAAACATCACTTTATGTCTGTCTGTCTGTCTGTGAGTGCATTATGATGGAATCTGTTAAAGTTTTAACAATTAAATGCATCACCCCAAACACATACAAGTTAATTGTGGAAACTTTGCTTTTATACTTGCACTTGTATGTGTTAAGTGCAGTGTTCTCACAAAAAAATTCCGTTATTTTTTTGTCAAAAGAAACCGGCAATTATTAAAACAAGTGCACTCTTGAGTTTACCAATAAAATGTTGGGGATTTTATTGCATTCAAAGGAGCTAGTTGGATACGATAGCTGTTGTCATTACTGCTAATAACGGGTGGACCATCTACCGGCTTAAATTTAAACCATCGTTTATGTCATCGTTACTTATGTCATTTGATTCTGTCTCAGAATTCAGTATATTATCTCCACTGAACGTAATGAATCGGTTTAAGCTTGAGCAATGTTGGGATTTATTTGGTCAACAAGAAACTACACGATGATGTCGATTTTGCCAGAAAAAATCATATTTTCGGGTGAAGCTCATTTTCATCTTGGTGGGTACGATAAGAAGCAAAATTGCCGTATTTGGGGTTCAGAAAATCCTCACGTGGTCTAAAAGAAGCCAATGCACCCATTACGAATGACTGTTTGGTGCGGCTGTGAAGCGCAGGCATCATTGGCCCATAGTTCTTTGAAAACGAGGACGCGGCAGCCATTACAGTCAATGGAGACACCTATCGCACCATGATAACCTATTTTTTGTACCCGATCTTCATGGTATTGATGTTAACCAAGTTCGGTTTCAACTCGATAGTGCAACTTTGCACACATCTTATGCCACTATCGCTTTATTGCGTCAAACGCAGTGTTGCCAATTTAGCCATTTCATTGCTAAATTTAGCACATTTCAATCATGTTTAGCCATCAAAAAATAAATTTTGCCATTAACCATTTTTTAGCCATTTTTATTTTCTTTTAACCATTTTTAGCCATATTCATATTTTTACAGCAATTTTACTAAAATGATACATAAAAATTATCTCAAGAAATCGCTAGAATTAAATCGCTCTTATTATTTAAAATTGCAACAACATAACACTTTATTACTGCTAGAAAATGCAACAGTGTTATGTTTTTTATAGTAACATTTAAAAGTGACTTTTGATACAATTTAAGAATTGGTAAAAGTTAAGCCAAAAAAGTGTAAAAATGGACAAAAAATACACTCAAAAATTCCGAAAAGAATGGATTAATAATCCAATAAACTAATTTAAAAAATAAAATGCATCTATCGACCGTCACTTCGATTTAGTCTATCAGGTAAGAGTGCTAAAACTAATCAATCTCCATTTTAATTAATTTTTATTTATTTTGCAGATTTGGACTTAAAAGAATCGATAAATTCTGTTTTGAATACGACGTACCGAATAATTATTTAAAACTAGTTGGTACTAATGAGTCTTATGATAAAAACAATAATGACCCTGATATTATAGATGATTTATTTCTTTAAACACTCAATTTTTTTACAAATATTTTATTGTAATAAAAATGATCTCATTATTACAACATAGTTGTAAAAAATAAAAAAGTTAATAGTTTTTGTTGTCTTTTAATTAAATGTATGTGTTTTATTAACTAAAATAGTTTAGCCATTTTCAGCCATTTTTTAGCAATTTTTTAGCCATTTTTTACACGATTTTAGCCATTTTTAGTCTCCACGAGTTGGCAACACTGGTCAAACGTTTAATTAGCCGAAATTTTGATGTCAATTGGCCGCCAAAAAGTTACGATTTGATACCGTTTAACTATTTTTCTTTGAAGTCGCCGTAGTCTAGTAGGTAGTGTGTTGGCTTATTAGACGTAAAGCCAGGGTTCGAGCCCCAGGCCAGACATCAAAACAAAATACAAAAAGTATTTCTTTGGCGATTTCCTCTCAGCAGATTTCTGGCAAAAACTCTGAGTAAATAAAATTGACATGAAAAGTTTCTCAAAAAAATCTGTCGTTCGGAGTCGACTTTAAACTGTAGGTCCCGCCACTTATGTATAAAAATTAACACACACAACATAAGTGGTGTGAGAAACTAGGTAAATAATCCTGACGAAAGGGTTGTAATGACCAATTATGTATGTATGTGGGACGCCTTAAAAGAAAGGTGTTGTGCCGACAAACTTGAGATAATTGAGTATTTAAAGGCCAACAATATTGATGCCATTGCTGCGATACGATCGAAAAAGTGCACGAAAATTGGTCCTATCAAATGAGGTACTGTGAAGACAATCGCGACAGCCATATGAATGATGCAATGTTTCATTTCTATCCGGTACAATTGTACTTCACAACAAAAAATAAATTTTGCTAAATTTCAAACCGTTTTTGTTTTATTGCATTTTTAAATTTAAATTTTTAAATCGCCCAGCCATTATATTGTTACGTTTTTACCTTTTTTAAAAACGTTTAAATATGAGTTCGTTGATTGCAAACCAAGTAAAAACAAATATGTGTCTTATTTTAATTAAACTCTCTTTATTGTCCACACTTTCTTATGTGCCGCTGTTCACACTTAACCGATACAACAATAATTACTACAATTTATTGCTTGTTCACTATTATTCACACACAACTTTTCGCTATACTGCTCACAACGGATATCTTCGAACCAAGACTTTTTACTTCGCACGCAACTTGTCTTCACACCGCGACTGATTAGTTCACACGCAACTTCACGCAAGGCTGTCTCAATTATAACTGACTCACTCGTCTGTTTTGTCTTGCCCTTTTATAGTCCAACACGAACAGTACATCGAACGTTCTTGATGAAGAATGTTCGAGGTTTCGCATTCTCGCAATTTCTATGGTGACTGTATTGCTTGTTGTTGCGCTTGCTTATTTGTCTATCTCCTTTTGCTCTCATGCTTGTTGTTGTTGGTTTGCTTGGAACGTGTTTGATGTATTTGATAGTGTGTATTTGTGGTTTTTGTTTTTATGTGAAACGATATTAGGTCGTTTCGTTCTGCGTTACAATATTGTTACGATTTTATCTTTTTAAAAACGTTAAAAATATGAGTTCGTAGATTGCAAATAAAATAAAAATAAATATGTGTCTAATTTTAAATCACTTCTTTATTATGCGCACAATTCCGTGTGCCACTGTTAGAAATTGTTTTACACAATAACAATTTACTTTAGTTTTTGTTATTCTTTCTTTCACTGACTTGAACAGTAACAATTTACTTTGTTATTCTATCTTCTACACTCGTTCGTTAGAACTTCAAACCACGATTCGCAACGCAATGTAACTTCACACAGGACTGACCGAATTCTTTCTCAAGCATTGCTCGCTTTATCTTACCTTTTATATCGTTGGATCAATAGTCTGATGAATGCACTTGAAGAAGAATGTCTTCGAGAAATATCCAAAAATGTAAACAAGCTGTTTCGCTATTTTTATACTGCATTTTGTTGTTGCCTTTTTTATACTGTACTTTGTTTTTGCTTGTTTACTTCTTTGTCCGCTGTACGTTGTTGTTGGCTGTTTTCATCTTTATCCCTTATTTTTTTTATACACTGACGTTGTTGTTATATCTTGTTTATTCTTTGATCATGTAAAGAAGTCCATTGTTTTTGTTGCTATATTTACTTATTCGTTGATCACGTGAACAAGTCCATTTTTTTTGTTTTTGGAGCTTTTGTTTATCATTTTATACATGATCAAGTTCATTGTGTTGTTTTTGGAGCTTTTGTTTATTATTTTAATAACACCATTTCCATTTTCGTAACAATATGTATTTACTCATATTTAATAAGTAAAATTCATTCATGACAAGTACATATGTACTTTATTTTTTTTTATTTGCAATCTATTCTAGAACATAAAGCAAATGAGATAATTATTTAAGAAATTCACATAAGTTATTGGTTTCCAGTGAAATCAATAACATTATTTATCCTTAAGTATATACATATATTATTTATATGTACTTACATACATATTTACAATTATAATTATAAATTACAGGCAAATAGGTTAATTATATTAATTGAGAACATTTTATCTAAATGGGAGATCTAAAACGTGAAATCTTTTTAATCGTCTGATTGTTAAACTATTATCTAATAAGGAGATGGCCAACGGACTAACGTGATCGCTTAATCTTTGAAGATATCTGTTACTGAAATTGTTTATTTCTTCTTTAATAAAAATAATGTCCAAATCTCTATGTATTGCGCTGTTTGTAATATACCATGGTGCGTTAACAATCATTCGCAGCGTTTTTGATTGAAATCTTTGTAGGATTTCAATATTCGAGTTACTTGAAGTACCCCAAAGTTGAATGCCATAAGTCCATATGTTTTTCAAAATACATTTATAGAGAAGTACTTTATTCTCTAAACTTAACTCAGATTTTCGATGTAGCAACCAAAACATTTTCTTCACTTTCATGTTTAAAAGAGATCTTTTAGATTTTATGTGGATTTTCCACGTTAATCGCCTGTCTAAAAGCATGCATAAATATTTAACGTGATTACTTTTCGGAATTTGTGAACCATTCATGACTATTGCTGGGCAATCATTTTGTCTTAGGCTAAAAGTAACATGGGTAGACTTTTGTTCATTTACTTTTATATTCCAATAATTTAACCAGGTCTGCAGTTTATCAATCTGATTTTGAATCAGACTCGATGCTCCTATTGCCGACGAACTTGTTGCTAAGAATGCAGTGTCATCCGCATAAGTGACCACAGTAACATCATCCAAACAAGGCATATCTGAAGTATAAATGGTATATAACATCGGTCCTAGTATGCTTCCTTGTGGTATTCCTACTTCGATTTTGCAATAACTTGAGGTTTCATTGTTGACCTCTACATAAAAGTGACGTTCGTTTAAAAAAGATTTCAAAACTAAATAGTACCTGCTCCTTACTAAATTAAAATACTTTTAATTTTATAAAGCAGACCACAGTGCCAGACTCTGTCAAATGCTTGCTGAATATCTGGAAATACGGCAGAATACTACTCTTTTCTTTCCAATGATCCCGAAAAATCATTTACTAATCGATGACACTGTTCTGGTGTACTGTGTTTATGGCGAAAGTTAAACTGGTGGTCAGGAATTATAGAGTTTTCTTCTAAAATAGGCAATAGTCTTTTAAGGAATAATCCTTCAAATAATTTAGCAAACGTTGATAGTAGGCTTATCAGTCTATACGATGTTACACAATTCTCAGGATTATTTGTTTCATAAATCATAATAATTTCAGCACATTTCCATTGAATAGGAAAATGTTGAAGCCTTAAAATAGAATTGAGTATTAAGGCCGGAAACACAATTCCTTTTCTTGACAAATTTTTTAGTACAAAAGAATCAATTTTGTCATATCCCGGTGATTTGTTATTATTTAATTTAATAATTTCCAGAAGTATTTCACCTGGAGAAAAGTGTTTCATGGGTAACTCCATTTGACATGCAACGTCTAAAAACGACATAATATGCGAATCATTTTAATTAAACTTAAATGTATCTTCCAAATGTTTTGAAAAAGCTATAGCCTTATCTTTATCTGTCCGTTTCCAGTGGCCGTTTACATCTTTGATTGGAATATTTCTGTTAGTTGGACGTTTTAAGTACTTTGTTGCCTTCCAGAGATTATGTTTATTATTTATTTATTATTTATTTGTAATTTATTAAGATATTTTCCAATCTCTTTGGTTTTGTACTCGGATATACGTTCCTTTACAAGTTTGGTTGCTAAGTTGAGAATTGTTTTGCCTCTCTAATTGCGAGAATGCCATATTCGTCGAAGCCTTCTTTTATTTCTTATTAGTTCTCTTATCTCTTGGGAAACGTATACACCGGATCCATAGGATACATTTGGTGTCGTAGATGGTTGTGAAAGATAAGCGGATTCGTGAACTAAATTAGTAAATGTTTCTACTGAATCCTCTAGTTACTCTGAAGTTTTTATTGAAACATTTATATTCAGATTTTTCTCTAGCCAATACCCAAAGAACTTCAAATCTGATTTAGGTGAAAGTAATTTAGTATCTTTATCAACAACTTTAACGACGGTATTAAAATTAATTATCAAAGCTGTATGATCTGAATCAAGGTCATCATTATTCACTATGTCTAACAATGATCTTGAAATGCCATTAAATACAGCAAAATCCAAGAGATCTGGATTTTTTAAAATACATTTATATAGTTCCCGACCTTTCAGATTCATTACTCTTGAGCCTCACCATGGGTGTTTAGAATTAAAATCTCCTACTACTAAATAACAATCACTAAATTGTGTAAATACATTTTCAAAATCCTGACTAAATGCCTTGGCGGAATATAGATCGAGGATATAGAAATAATATTATTATTGCACCTTATTTTAATACTAGCAGCCTGAACGTAAGGTTTCCTGATTTCTTCAGCTACTTCATATTTAATAGACCTCTTGATAAGTACAGCCGCTTCAACGTGACATCTTTCATCAGGATGATTTGCAGTAATTAAGTCATACCCTCTTATTTTAAAATGTGATTTCGTATTCATGTGTGTTTCGGATAAAAGAAATATATCAATATATTGAGTTTTGAGAAAAAGTTCAATTTCATTATATTTTCGCGAAATACCATTGGCATTCCATACTGCTATTCGAAGATTTATTTGCACAATTTGGTTATTTAGAGAGACAACATGCTCATGAGCTGGGAGAACATACTTTCAATGTTTTTTAAAGCACTAGTTTCAGTTTGATGGGTTTCATTATTATTTTGCTTAAGTACTTCGCTGTAAGTTAGATTTTCTGAATTTGTATTATTATTAGCACTATTATTTTGACAATTTATAGAATTATAATTCGATTGTGGAAATTGTCCTGAATTTGCGAGGTTACTAAATTGACGATTAATTCGCTGAGTGTAATCGGACTTTTGCCTGAGATATTTATATACTTGACATCCTTTATAATTAGCCGTGTGAGTTTGCAGGCAATGAATACATTTAGGTAGAGCATCTTTAGGTTTTTTGTATTCGATAGTTGAATGATCCATACCGCATTTTACACAAGCAAATGGTTTTTTACAATATGATTTTGTATGACCATATTCTTGACAACGATGGCATTGTACGATATTATTTGATTTACGTTGAGGTTCAAATTTAACAACAACATTGTTGATATATCCTATTTCATATATTTTGTTGTTTTCCGGGGAAGGATCCCAATCAACGAAAAACATAGGTAATGGTTGCTTCGTTATCTGGCTCTTAACGTTAAAAATGCTTCTAACTTGATGGCCAAGTGATAGTAATTCATCTCCAATATATTCTGGTGGAGTTGTATGATGAAGACCTTTGAGAACTACTCTATAAGCACATTCATTCTTAAGCTGATAAGTATGAAAACATATTTTACTGCTATCTAAATATTTTATAATTTTTCTATATGACTCCACTGTTTTAACTATAAGTTTAATTTGGCCATCTCTTAATTATTTATAACTAAAATCATTTTTAGGAATAACATTAGCAAAACACAATATCATTCTATTTATATTATCTACATGGTATAAATACTGGCGGTGGCTTTGGGGTTCTTTCCTCTGATGTTTGCTTTTAGCCCTCTTCGTCTTGAGATTTATTTTTATGATCATTATCAAGTATTTCAAATTTGTTAGTATTAGAAGTGCTGCGTTCATCATGTTTTGGCTTCTTATCAATGTTTTGTATAATTGTTATTTTTTTACGTTTACTGATATTCATCACTTGTCAGTTCATAACACGGTCTTCACTACTATCAGAATATATAATATAAAAATATAGAATATATAATATAAAAATAAATATAAAAATTTTTCGTATATTTTTTTATTCCGTTTCACCTGACAGTTAAATCGAAAGTGTATGAGTGATAATTCCATTAGTTTCATATGTCAGAAAATCAAATTTTTTTTATTGCATACTTTTCAGGGTACATGTAATATAATGCGTATGAGTAATGCAATTAAATAGTAAGTATACCATAATTTCTAGTGGATTTTAAATTTAATATTTTTTTTTAAATCAGGCAATCTTACCATTGCGTTACATTTTTTGTCTCGGAGATATCGTTGAATGTCGAATGTTATTTTCTAAGGTTATTCGACTTTTTAAACTTAAATTTAGAAAATACTTTAATTTAAATTAGGAAATTAATTCTTCAAACCCCTTACACTCGACAAAGTGCACAAAAATTTCAGCCATATGAATGAAATAATGTTCTGTTTCTATCCGGAACAAATGCACTTGACAACAAAAAAATAAATTTGGCAAAATTTCAAACCGTTTTTGTTTCATTGCATTTTTAAATTTGAACTTTTAAATCACCCACCCTTTAATTTGTTTTATTCGTTTAATAAATTACTGTCATTAAAATCATCATGAACATTAACAAAAAAATTTCGGAATTTATGCAAACAAAAAGCTAAGTTTTTCAATAAATAATCACACATCAGCATAGAAATTCTGTAACCCAATAAACATATTTTTAAAAATCATCAAACATTACTTTTGTGGCAATTTATACAAATTTTTTCCCTAGTATTCAATACTTAAATTTCTCCCTGTCATCACATATGCCGCAGAAGTTCAGCTGAGCTATATCCCAGATAGGAGCAACACATCTAATAATCTCACATTGGATTTGTTCAGTTCCAGTAGCCAGCTAGTTTTAGCTTCGCTAATAGGTGGGCGGAGATTCCTAGCCATATAACAATACGATCTATCTGTGTTAGACAGGATTACGAACTTCATGTGGATAAAACCACAAGATCCGGATACCATAAGTTCTCTAACGGTTGATACCAGAAGCACTACATCAGCTATGTAAGTCACTACATTAACACCCTTTAAAAAAGAATGCACTGAGATATTTTGAACTTGTATTTCGATGCTTTGTCTAAGCTTTTTCCCATGCTTTGGGACAGATTTGTAGATGTCTCTGGTCGAGGCTTTGTTATGAATTTCGGAATAGCGGAAGTATAAGGTGCAATCTACCGGCTTTTCGTCCGTTGAGTTTGTTTGGAGAGGACCTTGAACTAAAGGATGAGGTGCATTTCTTAGAGCTTATTCTGTATAAAAAGCTGTCCTGGAGACCGGAACAGTAAAAGGCCTCTATTGCTTCCTATGCTTTTAGCAAAGTGTAGAGAAAAAATTTGATCTAAAACCAAGTAATGACCAGACTAAGCTTAACTAAGCTTATGTTTTCTGATATCAACTTGATACGGCAGATACAAAGTTTTAGAAATTTAACATGTTTTTCCGCTGGACCATGTACTTAAAGTGCTTAACAACTAAAATCAGTCGGCGTTTCTGGGTGACTGGACCGTAGATCAAATATTGTACACTTGAGGATCAATACTATCAAAAGTATTGATTTTCTGATGCCACATTTTGACTTCTTAAGGAAATGTACTAATCGTTTCATAAGTAGATCTGAGGGTAGCGGAATTTTTTTGGGAGACGTTAGACATAGCTCACTCCATAAGGCAACCGTATCTCTGTAATGTCTTCCACCTGATATCCTAGCGGCCTTATAATGTAACGAAATTCAAGAGGGTTAATGGCTGCAGCGAATCACTCATTGGGATAGCAGAACAGTACTATGCTCATATCATATGAGCTCCGGAACATAATGATATTCTAGGTGGCTTTAGAGTGGATGAACTGATCAGCATTGTAGAATACTAAAGTATTTGAAGGTCCTTTTGAAGGCCTTTGAATTTATAAGTGACTATGCAGTTATGAATTCTGACAATGCAGTGTGCCTTGCGTCTGATACGGGTAATAAGCACATCAAATCTTGTCAACGTTAGGTAGGGGCCGCACGGAAAGCCTGGCAAAAAAAACGAATTTTTTTGAAACACTTGACAAATGTCTTCCTTGGAAGCTGAAGAGACGAGGCCACTCCTCCTCGGGGGAATTATTTTTCACATAAATATAAAGAAACTGACGATAATGGTGATGGAATCGAAGTTGATTCATGAAGAGTTCTGAATGCTTTCAAAACTATGGTATTACAATGGACCTTACATGGCCTAAGAGAGTCTATTCCAACTTCTTGGGTTGATATTGAAAATTAATGAATATACTACACGTCTAAAGAAATTTTATTTTATTCGCTGTAAAGTTGAAGACTTTTACGAAGATTTTTACGAAAATCTGGAATAATTTCGAATTCTATTTGGGTAGTACATAACAATTTCATTTTATTTAAACACTTCCTTTCATTATAAATTTATTCATGTAACCATTAGTCTGCCAGTACTACCACTACTACTACCGCTAGAGTAAATAAGTTTCCAATTGTATGTACTTTTCAGACTATTAGCTCGGTAATACATATTTATCAGACATCATTGTTAAGAATACAGCTATGTATTGTATGCTGGTAATTTGTCAAATAGGTTGTTTCCGTAATCTGAAGAAATATACATACATACATAATTGGTCATTACAACCCTTCAGTCAGGATTACGACCTAGCTTCTCACACCACTTATGTTGTGTGCGTTAATTTTAAACATGAGTGGCGGGACCTACAGTTTAAAGTCGACTCCGAACGGCAGTTTTTTGAGAAGCTTTTCATGGCAATTTTATTTACTCTCAGAGTTTTTGCCAGAAATCTGCTGAGAGGAAGTCGCCGAAGAAATATTTTCATATTTTCGTTTTGATGTCTGACCTGGGATTCGAACTCGGGCCTTCAGTCTAATAAGCCAACACACTACCTACTAGACTACGTCGACTTCAATAAGATAAATATACAGAAGAGAGAAGAGAAATATACAGTCTCTATTTATTGATACTTCTTCACAGGTACACAAAATTTAATTTGATTTAATTTATGCAATAAAACAACAACAACAATTTACATAAAGTACCAGTTACCTTTTGTTTTTATTTACGCATAAAGTTTGAATACAAAGCTATCGATTCGTAATGAGAGTTTATTCACGGTTGACTTCTAATTCTGTTTCTAATGTTTTTTCTGTTTTTCTGTTGCTTTTTCATTCCGGAGTTTGGTTTGTTTTAATGTTTGTTTCCTTTTTTTTTCTCCCACCCCTAACATTAAAGCTTAAATACTAGAGCTTCAAACGTTTTTGGGGGTGATGAAAACTAAAATATTTATACAAACACGATAATGCGATTATTTGGTTTGTTATGGTTTGTTTTGTATTTTTAATGCCGTAGATAAACGGACATTTTCCCAAGTGTTAAAATGTTTTCAACAGAAAGTTTAGTTTATATTTTGAATGAAAAAGAGATTTAGAATTTCCGTAGTTTGTTGAAACATATTTTGTTTGCTGATATTTAAACGAGGTGGGGTATTTAAGTGAAGTAAAGTAAATTTATTTGAAACTTTATCATGGCACTGGATTTTGATATAGTGTACACAAGTAATGGCTAAGACCTACATAAATACATACACAATTGGTCATTACAACCCTTTAGTCGGGATTACGATCTAGCTACTCACACCACTTGTGTGGTGTGTATCTATTTTATACTTGAGTGCTGGGACCTACAGTTTAAAGTCGACTCCGAAAGACAGATTTCTGAGAAACTTGTTCATGGCAATTTTTTATTTATTTTTCATTGTTTTGTCTGCTGATAGGCAGTCGCCGAAGACATAGTTTTTCATATTTCGCTATGTTCGAGAAGTCTGACCTGGGTTTTGAACCGAGGCCTCACGTCTAATAAGCCTATACACTACCTAGTAGACTACTGACGACTTATTCGTCATATTCTTTAGAATAAATTACATGTTACGGGTGGTAATGGCGGTTGGTAAAAATGTCCAAGTCTACCTATCATTTGAAGACGTTTTATCTTTTTGTTGTATGTCTGACTGAAATGAGTTTGTAAAAGTTCTCATTACTTATTAAATTAAATAATTATGTAAATCTTTATTGTTTAAGTCTCTATTAATACTAACTAACTTATATGCCACAATGATAGCTAAAAAAGGGATAGCAAAGCTTCAATCATACAGATTGTGGGTTTAGCACACTACTTACATTAACTTTTTTTCCCCTAACAGCCGTATAATTAAATTAATTTAAACAATTAAACTTTTAAAATGTTCTATTTGACCCGATGGCAACCAATAGGCATATAGAAATTTGTTATTTAATTACCAAAAACAAAATTGTTCATTAACCATATGCAATACTAATACTATTATGTACATGCATACGCACACAGACAGCTTTTAAAATACAAAACACGGTTGAACAAATATTTAGAATTTTCATTAAAACGATTTTACTTCATTTGCGTACTTATAAACAGGAATAATTGTTAGCGCCATCATCAGCATCACCACCAACGGATACAATAACCACAAATTATATGCAAACATAACATTATGAAGCTGTCCGATAGATAATGGTGGTAAAAGGTGAATACTAGTTCCGTTAGGATATATATTAAAACGGTAAACATTTAAAACCAAACACAAAAATATAATTACGAAACTTATTTCACAATACAACAGAATATTGCAATCACTAAAGAGAGGAATATCCAAAAGAGAGGAAAGTTTTGTAAAAGTGGGCAGTTTTAGAATATCAATGTAAAGGAACAAATTATACAAATATACTAATAACAGTTTATGTTATTTTAAATTGGAAGATAGGAAGTCCTTAATAAACGACCCGATTGCTTTCAATGAAGCTTTATGGAATTACAATTGATTGTTCCACTTAAATTCAGAGAACTTTATTAGTAAAATTGCCTGTTTGAGGCTTTTAGCCCAGATTTTAAAAGGCCTAAACTACATTGGGCTAGACTACGTTGAAGGCGCCGTAGTCTAGTAGGTAGTGTGTTGGAAAAGTCAGCTCGGACAAAATGAGTGATAAAAAATATTTTCTTCGGCAAATTCCTCTCAGCAGTCTCCTGGCTCTCTCTGATAATCCTCAAATATATTATTTGAATTCGACGTTAAACTGTATGTACCACCATTCTTGAATAAAATTAATACTGATTATATGGACTCTATGAGAAGATAGGTTGTAATTCCTACCAAAGGTTTTTAATGATCAATTAAGTAGCATTAAGTAAATAGTAGGCCATTTCAAAGTTTAAATTTTGAATTGCAATAACACACAAATGGTTTGAAATTTTTCCACAATTTTTTATTTTTTTTTTGTTTCGATGTATAATTGTTCTGGCTAGAAACGGAATATTATTTCATTCATATGGATGCCGTGGCTGGCCTCATAATACCTCATTCGATCGGACCAATTTTCGTGCACTTTTTTGAGTGTATGGGGTCGTATCTCGCCGGATCACGAATGTTGACCTTCAAACGCTCAATTGTCTCCGTTGTTTGCCGGCATAAAACTTTTCTTTAACGGCGCCCCATAGAAAATAGTCCAACGGTGTCAAATCTCAGCTTCTTGGCGGCCAATTGACATCACCATTTCGGCTAACTAAACGGCCATTAAATGTTTAACGCGACAAATCGATTGTGGCATGAGATGTGTGCCAAGTAGCAGCATTCAGTTGAAAAAAGTTCACATCAAACATCATTCACATCAATACCGTGAACAATGGGTACAAAATAAAACGGTTATCATGGTGCGATAGGTGTCTCCATTGACCGTAATGGTTGCGCCGCCCTCATTTTCAAAGAAGTATGGGTCAATGATGCCACCGCTCCACAAGCTGCATCAAACAATCATTCGTAATGGGTGCATTGGCTTCTGTAAGACCACATGCGTGTTTTCTGAGCCCCAAATACGGCAATTTTGCTAATTCAGCTTTATCCGAAAATATGATTTTTTTTGACAAAATCGACATCATCGTGGAGTTACTCGTTGGTCTATCTCTTGGTTTTCTAAATCAGTAGTTGTTGTCTTAATTGCCATTGGAATATTAATGAGAAATATTAACATTTGTTGTAAGATTGCCCTCATCATAATATTAATCCTTAAACTTGTTCTTTTAGAACCAATTTATCATTTATTATCCCTTGAAGAAATTAAAAACAGACAATTGCCATGAATAATATCTCGTAGCTTTAAAAAATTTCTCTTCATTTTATTGCTCATATGAGAAAATCCCCTCTTTGTTGTCATTTGTCTTCTCTGTATGAGTGTGAATCAATTTTTACAATTTCATCAAAGGATAACAATATGCTGAGTATAGTTAGACACTCCACACTTGTTAATCCTTGAACAACTTAATAACAGCAACAGCCACCTATTAAGGCAAATAGAGAGGGAGTATGAAACAAAATAAAATAAGAAATTCACTAAAGGCCTCAAAAAAAAACGTAGAAAAAGTTTTGAAAAACATACAACTTTAAGTTTTAATCAAGAACAGTTTGAAAATTCTTCCCAGTTGCCTCATAGACAAGTTGTTGTAGAAGTTGTAAAAGTGGCTATAAAAACGGAAAATATATCGTTTGAGGGCATTGACGATGACGATGTCTGATTCCAGGAAAAATACAATAAAAATGCTGTAAAAATGTGTAGAAGGGAACGAAAGCAACGCAATACAACATGTCTTTTACAACTAACCACTAAAGGAATTTTAATGTGATTCTATGCAAACCTATCAAGGGCTTTAACAACAAATACAAAATTCTACTGAATGTGGTAACCAAGCAATAGAAACAAGTATTCTTAAAAGAGAGAGAGAGAGAGAGTGAGAAAAAATAACAGAAATAATGAATGAAATTTTGGTTTAACGTCAAGGACGAATATTTCGTATCCTATTGGGATATAACAGAAGGATTAAGTAAAAAGAGAATATAAAAGAAATTCAATTTTACTTCGAAGTAAAGTGACTATTTTTTGTAAGTTAACATACAGATGACGCTACTAGTGTTATACGCAGAGTGTTTTTAGCTAATCCTAACCTTCGCCGTAGTCTAGTAGGTAGTGTGTTGGCTTATTAGATGGGCGACCACAGTTCAAACCCCAGGTCAGACATCTCCAACAAAACGAATAATGAAAAAATATTTCTTCGGTGACTTCCTCTCAGCAGATTTCTGGAAAAAACTCTGAGGGAAATAAAATTGTCATGAAAAGTTTCTCAAAAATCTGTCGTTCGGAGTCGACTTTAAACTGTATAAAATTAACACACACAACATACATAAGTGGTGTGAGGAGTAGGGTTGGCAATCCCGCTCTATATTTTCAATCCCGGGATTTCGGGATTTCATTTATCTAGTCCCGGGATCCCGGGATTTATCCCGGGATTTTAAAAAATTTGTTCTTGAAAGATATTAACATATTATTTCAATAAAATTAATAACATGACACATCCAAAAATAGGTTTATAAGAAAGAATTTATTAAATTATAAGAAAATTAATTTTATTTTTAATTTTACACATTTTTAAATTAATTATAAAGAGTTAATTGTTTTTATAGATATATACTCTTTTCTTGTTCAAGTGCGATATGTTATTATTTTTTATTATTTTTAAAATACGTTCTGAGGAAGCACAGAGCATCCAAAGTTTCATCGCTCAAACAACTTTTTATTTTAGTTGCGAAAAATCCAGCTGCAGAAAAAGCACGTTCAGACTCTACACTGGCTGGCTTAATAGTCATTAAAAAATCGTATGCTCTTTGCAAAAAGTCACCACGTGTTCCTCCACTTTCAAACAAGAGCATTTCTCTCTGAATTTTTACAGAAAACGTCTCACATCGAATTGCTATCCTCGGTAAATGTGCTTTTTTTATAGTTTCATTGAGCTCGTCTGAAATATTTAAAGGTTCTTCAAGAGAACAAGAAAGAGTTTCAGATGGAAGCTCAGAAGAATCTGAAACAATTTCGAAAGGTGCCTTATCTGAATCAGAATGTGTAACTTCTGACTCAGAAGCTATTAGAAGTGATGTATGTAGCTGGACTTGAAGCATTTAGTCTTTCGAGTAACGCAACTATTAATTTGCGACATTTTATGGAAGAAGGAACCGTTACGAACTCTGTTTCGGATACGGACTGAACATTTGTTCTACCATTGTGCAGATACTGAAGTACCCCACTGATATCTGTTCTCCTTTGTTGTTATGGCAACATCCGCTGTGAACAGATTAGCATCCCGATGGCAAAGGGCGTCAACTGTTGCTTTAACTGGGACAAGAGCACTAATGATTGCGGATACCATATTAATCTCATCTTTGGATAAAGCAAAATATTCACCTTCAGGTGGACCTATGTCTATTAATTCCTTTTGTACACAATTTCTTAATAAATAAAGACGTTCCAGCATTAACAAAAGGCTGCTCCACCTAGTTTTACAGTCTTTTATTAGAGTTAGTTGCTTTCCAAATTCAGCCGTAACATAGTTTTGCAAGACATCGTTTTTTGTTGGCGAAGTTTTGTTTCTAATTTCAGAGCGGTTAATACATTGAAACAACAGATTAAAATTCCTGGAAATTCGAATTAGAAAGAGTTCTAATATACAATTTTTTTCCGGCTTAAAAAGTCAAATCCCGGGATTAAGTGCTCAATCCCGGGATTTCGGGATTGTTAAAAACTGCGGGATCCCGGGATTTCGGGACCCCGGGATCCCGGGATTCCCAACACTAGTGAGGAGCTAGGTCGAAATTCTGACTGAAGGGTTGTAATGACCAATTATGTATGTAACCTTCAAAAAAGGTACGTGTACTAACATTACAGTGCACTGTATAACTTGTGTTTTATGGGATCGAACAGTTCGAGTGAAGCAACTGTCCGTGTATTAATAAAGCATCCGCTTTAGGTAAAAAAAAAACTGATGAATTGTCTTATGACTGCGATAGATAAATCGACGGTTGAGAAATAGATTTAAAAGTTTAGTTTTCTAATTTTGATACGCGCATAGTACACTTGCTTACTCAAGTAGTCATTATAACCCTTTAGTTTGGACTAAAACACCACCACAAATGCTGTGTGTGTTAATTTTATTAATGAGTAGCATGACCTACAGTATAACGTCGAATCCTGGCAGACTTGTCGGCCTATGCATTACCGAGATTTCCACATGGTGTGGATCGCAGCAAAAAGTAACCAATTTCTCTCTACATCTTATTCAGATTCAACGGATAGTTCCAAACTATCTTCGGCTTAACCTCATAAGAGCTGATTGCCCGAACGGCGGCCCGACTATCAAATAGTACTACTATGTCGTGTCTTTTGTATCTCTTATCAAAGTTTAATTGAGCACATCTTTCGGTGGAATAAACTTCCGATTGAAAGATACCCACGAGTTTTCTCGTGGGATGCCGTACCATGATGCGTACTGGACCCATCTGTATACCGCAAAATTGTCCATCTTTTAAAAGACTATGCAGTATACAGATTATTCCATTCATTTTTGTTACTCGTGGAAAAGCATTTCCTATAATCATAGAGGCTACTGGTACTATCCAGGGAACAGTTAAGGAGAGAGCTGTGAGGCAATCGAATTCTTAAGTGCCGAAATCCATAAATGAATTTCATGTTAGACTTGGCTCCCTTCAATCTAATCATTGACTCAAATTGGTCTTCAGCTGCATGACTTAAATACAACGGAGCCTTCAGCACCGCCAACACACGCTAGTCTCTATATATTTTCGAACTCCATTTGAGTTTATCCGAATAGAAGACTAATATTCAGATGATGATATATTCGCTAGATGGTGAATATCAGTGAATTAGGGAGTTTAATTATGTTTCAGAAATAACTTGTCATACAGGTTCATACACGGCTGACATCAGTAGAGTAATCAATAGCGTAACAAAAGACTATGGAAAAATCCTTTCACAAAATATTCATGTATCCTGCCAAATTCAAAAATGTGAGTTTGCACTGGCTAGTGTAAAATACTGGTCCTTTATAAAGGTCCCTGGTTATTGTACTAATTCTCAGGAAAGGAAGAGATTAGTTACAATAACAAGTGTAAGGTGAGGTGCTAGAACAGAAGGATTTTATAACTATAGAAGGTTTCGCTCTTTAATAAAAAAAAAACCCCTACAAACACAGATTCATCAGACATTTTCACTGCTTGTGAAAGAGTACACCTCTATGAGTAGGACCTACAGCAACGTTTGGTAAACTTTTCACGGCAATTTTATTTGCTATGAAACAAACTCCATTCTTTCTAGTTGCGGTTTCGTGGTTGGTTTTTGAAAAATGCAATTATCAAACTCGGATAGGAACTACATCATTGAAGGCATTGTTCACTGTCATTAATTGACAATCGCCCGACATATTTGGGAAATTTTTAGTTACGAATGTGGCAATGAAACTGAAAGCTATGGGAGCATGGAAGCATAAAAGCTGTAGTCATGCCAAAATTTGGGTATAGTTACACCTATCGACTACACGATATTGGATTTGCAATGAACATACTGAATAGAATTCGCGTAGTCTAGTAGTTTGTGTGTTGGCTTATTAGACGTGAGGCCTCGATTCAAACCCCAGGTCAGACATCTCCAACAAAACAAAATATGAAAAATTATTTCTGCGGTGACTTTCTCTCAGCAGATTTCTGACAAAAATTCTGAGAGTAAATAAAATTGCCATGAAAAGTTTCTCAAAAGTCTGTCATTTAAAGTTGACTTTGAACTGTAAGTTCCGCCACTCATGTATAAAACATAAGTGGTGTGAGAAGCTAGGTCGTAATTCTGACTGAAGAGTTGTAATAACCAATTATGTATGTATGTACTGAATAGATCACATAATATGATATAAGTTTCTATGTATCTCCGAGAAAACGTCCACGATCCACATTACACGACAAAGTCCGAAGGTGAATCTTAGCTAGCCCTCAACGGAATCTACCTAGAGTAGTGTATCGTATCACGGCATGAGTAAACAATCCGAAGAAAAATTAAATCGAAATCTTTAGTTAAACAAGTGGCAGAGGTGGCCTTGGCAATATACAATCAAACTTAAATATTGTAATCAAAAAGAGAATCTCTTTTTACTTTAGTTTGCGGTTTATTTCCCCTTATTTCTCGTTTTTCTTTTACGCACTCTTTCAGATAAAGTAGTACTGGATAGTATTACCAGGTAAATTTTGTTTGTTTGTAACAACTTTAGGACAGCACAGCACACCCCTGTCAATTCAACTAAAGTGAATTCGTATCGATAAATTAGTTTCGTACGCAGGCATTAAACTTAAATTGGATAGAAAAAGGTAGTCAACGACAAATTTCCTTATAAATATGTTTTTATGTATGTATGTATGTATACGTTTATGTGGCATTTACAAGCCAATAATACTTTGTGTATTACATTTACGAAATTTTGTAAGAGACGGACATACACCATATATGTATAAGGATTCTAGATTGTATTTACAATTGGTTCCCAAAGGAACAAATTTGAATAGCATTTTTGGTTGGTTGGTGGATACTGTAACGTTAACTTTGGCTCAGGTAAGATGCTTTATATTTTTGTTTGCAATTTTGATTTTCATTAGTGTAACGAAAAACCTTTTAATACCCTCGTATACACCACATTAAGGAAGGGATAGAATGTGAATATTATTTTAAGAAAATTATTGTAGTTGTTGAGGTAAGTGTTTAGGATAAGACAGTTTAAAACTGATTTTATCAAGTAATTTTAAACACTTTCTAAGATAAATTTGATTTAATCTAAATCTTAAAAGCAGATTAAAGGCTGTCTCATGTACACATGATTTACGAAAATTGTATTCATGTTAGTAAATATTTTTTGTTATAAGAACTTACTTAATTGATTATTACAACCCTTTAGTCAGGATTACAACCTAGCTTCTTACATCACCCATGTGGTGTTTGTTAATTTTAAACCATGAGTGGCTGGACCACTCAGTAATTTAGATGTCAAGGAAAATCCGAAGATTTAATCATCATAAACACGATTATGCTGGAGTTAGGTTACATAGCGAACTTACTTAAATAGTAAGATCCTACTTAAAGCAGAGTTTAGGCCCATTATGATATCACAAACAATATCTAACCCGGGCATCAAACATTCCCCATAGAAAACTAAAACGACGTCAAAATAAAATTTTCCGATACAGCAGTCTTTGATGAGCAGGGTTAATCCGAGAATTCATTTATGGCAGCAGCAGGGCAGTGACACATGGGGTGACAGATAGTTTTTTCTTTCTCCCCTGAAAACCATTGCTCTTGCAGAAGTTATTTTCGGATATGCCAAGTGTATCGCCATTCTTTCTAATAGGATAATGGCCCATGGGTATTGCAATTATACGATGGATATACGTTTATTTATGTACCAAACACATAACTGATGCATATTAAAACGTAGTTTAGTAGGTAATATGTTGGTTTATTAGAAGTGAAGTCTCGGTTTAAGACCCTGGTCAGACATCAAAACGATATTATGAAAAACTATTATTGCGGCATTTTCATTCCAGCAAATTTCTGGCAAAAACTCTGAGAGTAAATAAAATTGCCATGAAGAGTTTCTCAAACATTTGTCGTTCGGAATCGACTCTTAACTGCAGGTTCCGCCACTCTTGTATAAATTTAACACACACAACGTAAGTGGTGTGAGAAGCTAGGTTATAATTGTGACTAAAGAGTTGTAATCACCAATTATGTATGCATCTATACTTTCCCAACTACAAAGCGAAGAACAGATTATTGAACTAACAAAATTCAGCTAATCCTTGGTATTGAAACATTTTTAAATTGGTTGATTAAAATGTAACTTAGTTTCAATATATTGTTACCAAAATGGAAACAGTGTAACGTCGTTTAACATTAAGACGATAACCAAAAGCTACAAAAACCAAAAAAAACCATCAGTATGAAAGAAAAGGGGATAGACAAGTTAGAAAGAACGCAGCAACAAAGAATGCAACCAAAATACACAAACAACAAATGAAGCGACCATGAAATTCTCGAGAAATCGAAAACACGAACATTCTACTTCAAGAATGTTCGTCAGACTGTTTACGTGGGCCTATAAAAAGGCAAGACAAAGCAGGTAACCAGTAGTAAGAATCAGTCAATATTGTGTGAAGACGCGTTGCGGGAATTGAGAACAGTCGTGGTTTGAAGATCTCCGTTGTAAAGATCTGCGTTGTTTGCGAACAAAGTCAATTATTGTTGTATTCATCAAGTTGTATTCGTCAATTTGTAAACAGTGACACACAAAAATAGTGCGAACAATAAAGAATTTAATTGAAACTAAGAACCAATTTATTTTTATTTTGTTTGCAATCATCGAACTCATATTTCAAACGTTTTTAAAAAGGTAAAAACGTAACAATATTGTCGTCGTGTAGAGCTTCTTGATTTCAATCTGTAAAGTGTACTCCTAGAATGTCTTTCACAAGCCCATTGTTCTGGCAAACTTTAATATGCCGCTTGATGTCAACAAAAACAATTCCCTGCCCAGTATACGATATGCAACCAATTGTTTCTTTCGTTATATAGTGAAGCCACATATGTGTGGTGATGATTCATTTTCATTATCACAGAACATCTTCATCATCACAGAATGTTTTAAGTTCGAGGCAGTACCCATTCTGAACAAATGTACAACTTTAACTTGTTGCTGGATAGTCTGAAGCATGACTTAAATCTCCTGCTATTGTGATTTCCCATCAAAAGTTTAGATGATCTTGAGTATTTCATTCCAAATAACCTTTTTAACTCTACCGAAAGGTTTGGCTTCCTTCAGCGGCATGGAAGCTCCTTTCCCCGCAAGCTCATCAGCGAATTCCCACATGACCTGCGGCCCTACAGAGGTTAATCTTATGTCACGTGTTTAGCTGATTCAGATTTCCCTGTCGGACCCATGCCATCTACGATTTAAACCATCGTTTACCATTTCATAGCACAATTGTGCGGAGAGAACTCACACGCATTCTTGTGTTTTTTGATTTAGTTGTCGATCAGACTGCGACAAGAACACATGTGCGGCGGATGCTTTACCATTTTTTTCAGAATGACACTCAAAAAATATTGTATGTTAAAAGATGCTTTTAATAATATTCAATGCCTTATATATTTTGTCGCATAGTATAATTTTTTTTAAATGCTTTAGAATGCTTGCTTTTTCTCTATTAATAAAAAATGGTTTATTATTTTTTTTATTTTTATTTATCTAAAAACATGGTCTAATTTTCAAGCCAAAGTTGGATACCTTTACGATCTTTTAATAAAAAATGGATTTTTTTATTTTATTTTTATTTATCTAAAATTATTAAGCCAAAGATAGATAGCTTTACATATGTAAGTTGATAAAATGAAAATCAAAATAACGTATATTACAAACACTTTTCTATGGCTGTAAATAAATCAATTCTCTCAATTTATTTTCTCTCTCTTACTCACTAATACATAACCAAAAAATTTTTGGTAAACCCTGATTTAAACCCATAAGAGCATAGTTTTCGAGTGGTGGACTGACTGTCATAGTATTGCTATTATGTCCCTTCATTTGCATTTATTGTCGAAGTTGAACTGAGAACATCTATCGATGGCGTTGACAACCTACTGTCCCTTTTAAAGAGACTGTAGCCTACAGATAACTCCACACATTTTTGTTACTAAACTTGATTATGAGGCATTTTCCAAATCTATAACATGCTGGTTTTGTTCACGAACAGTTGAGCTGTAAGCCATTCGATTCATTAGGTCACAAAGTCGCTTTACGAATGTCCTGTTAGGCTGGTTCCCTTTAACCTAACCGTAGTCTCTAAGGCGGAAGTCGCCGTAGTCTAGTAGGTGGTGCGTTGGCTTATTAGATGTGAGGCCAGAGTACAAACCCCAGGTCAGACTTCTCCAACAAAATGAATTTCGGAAAAATATTTTTCCGGTGAATAGATTGCTGGCAGAAACTCTGAGAGTAAACAAAATTGCCATGAAGAGTTTCTCACTATAGCTCGCGTCAATCACGTATAAAACTAAAACACTAAACGTAAGTGGTGTAAAAAGCTATATCGTATCATGACTGAAGGGTTGTAAGGATCAATTGTGTATGTATGTGTGTATGTAGTCTTTTATGATCTCCACTACCGCAACAAATTTCAAAGCCTATGTAGGACAATATAACTGCTGGCACAAAATTTCAGCGAACAAGCCTTGTGTACAAATGTCCCAGATTTAACGGAAATCGGTTGGATCATGACGTTGGTGTAATGGAATTGAATGTGAGGTGGATAGATAGTAGAGGAGAAGTAGAACAAATAGTGGAGAAATTGCAAGATCAATACGGTAACACAGCCAGCTTGAGAAAACTCTACTAATGGGAGAGCAATCAAGAAGCTGTAAAAATAACGAATGATACACTGAGTTATGATGAAGATGCAGGAATTTTTGGTGGTAATAAAGTGATGTAAACCATGAGGTTTAAAAAAAAAATGATTGAATACCTTTAAGAGGTTATTTGGCGCTGCATTCCTTGTCAGCTTAATGGAGTTATCATCCATTGATTTCAAGGATGTAGCTTCGTTTATTAAACTTTCAGGCTAGTTTTCTAAGATAGGGTAATCGTTCTTTTAATGTGCAGCCCTTACATTAACCAAATTGTTCTAGTTTGGTGGAATTTGGTCAATAAAGGGACTGCGTTTACTTGTGACGCCACAAAGGGCCGCTATGCGTGCTTAAGTGATCTTTGGTAATTGAAGCTACCACTTCGACCTAACATAACCTAATCATTACGTGCTGTAATGAGTGACTCGAAATTAGATTTTGTCTTGGATTGTGTAGTGCAATGGAATGTGTATGAGATGGTTCAACTACGCTGACTACACATGTTTTTATCGCTTTTTTTCACATACATAATTGGTCATTACAACCCTTCAGTCAGGATTATTGACCTAGTTTCTCACACCACTTATGTTGTGTGTGTTAATTTTATACATAAGTGGCGGGACCTACAGTTTAAAGTCGACTCCGAACGACAGATTTTTTGAGAAACTTTTCATGGCAATTTTATTTACTCTCAGAGTTTTTGCCAGAAATCTGCTGAAAGAAACTCGTCGAATAAATACTTTTTGTATTTTGTTTTGATATCTGGCCTGGGGCTCGAACCCTGGCTTTACGTCTAATAAGCCAACACACTACCTACTAGACTACGGCGACTTCGGAAAAACGAAAAAAAGTTGTAGGCTTTTAGAATTTCTAAAAATTATGGCTTGGTTTTCAAATATTATTTGCCTTTTACGAACTACCCTAATTGTGGCGTATGTACTTACATACACACATATAAATATATTTTCCTTTTTCTTTTGGAAAACTCATTTTCATTTTATTTTCAATTGAATACGTATACACACACATATACATACGTATTCATACTCCTTGTATTTTATTTTGTAAATCGCTTTTGGGTTTCGTGCCATTTAAATCCATTTCTAAAATTTTAATTTCTCTCAAAAATGTTTGCCATTGTGTATGTTTTATTGCGTTCCTTCTGTATATTCTTCCTTTTTTTCGGTTAGGTTTCTCTGGCCATTTTATAAATTATTTCCATTATTATGTTTTGGATTAATTTTTTATATTCTATTTCTGCAAATTCGTCTTTCATACATCTTCTCAACCTTCCTCTACCCCTCATTATTTTGTGGCTTTCATATTATTTGCCTTCTGGCAAAATAATTTAGAAAAAAAAAAAAATTAAAAAAAAATATTATGTAGCCTAGTGTAGTATCTGTGTTGTTTGTTAAATTTGTTTTCGGTTGGCAAATGAAAAATAAATAATAATCCCAAAAAGAAAAATAAAAACGAAAACAGATACTTTCACTATTTAATAGCCTTGAGCTAAAAAATAATTTTTCTCCTAAAAGACTCATTTTTTTACAAAAATTAAATGCATTGTATGGGTGTTTCCATGCCAAAATTTTGATAATTTATTTATTTTTTTATTTGTAATGATAAATTAAATGATTAAATTTAATCATTAACTAGCAAGACGTTGATAATTTTATCTTAAAAATATTCTTGTGTTAACAATTACAATTCCGAGCCCAGCCACCTGCTATTCATCCAAGTGTATCTCTCTCTGGTATGTATTAACGCCGCACATGTTTCAAGTATTTGTTCTGATGAATTGTTCTCATCATCAAAGAATCTACAAATTACCAATACCAGATAGTTCTCATTCTGAACAAGCGCCCTACTAAACAGCCAGTAGCTGACATTAGGTTACCCCTGAATAGTTTTATGCATGTCCCAAATCTCCTACAATTGTAAGCACACAACAAAAGTATAAATTCTATCAAATGCAATTGATTTGGTAGTCGCCGAAGTCTAGTAGGTAGCGTGCTGGCTTATTAGACGTTAGGCCACGGTTTAAACCCAGGTCAGGTATCTTGAACAAAACGAAGAAGAAAATAATATTTCTTGGGTATTTGCCTCTGAGCACATTTTTGGCGAAAACTCTAAGAGTAAATAAAATTGAGATGAAAAGTTTCTAAAAAATCTGTCGTTCGGAGTCGACTTTAAACTCTAGGTCTCTCGTCACTCGTGTACACATATTAACACACACAACATCAGTGGTGAGAGAAGCCTGTCGTAAAAGCTTCTCTCCACGTCAGCTTATCTGCCTGCTTATTACCGTGAATTTCCACATGACATGGAAATCAACAGATGGTGATACTATTAACTCTACAACAACAGGTTGCTCTAGGCTTTTCAAATTGAATGCAGAATATTTCCTTGGGATTATGGTTGTTCTGACCGGTTTTGAAACTTTTTGTTGCTTTCAGTCCTTTCCGACGATCGTACTCGGTTATTTCTCTCTTTGTACCATCGATAATTGTGGTATTCATACCCAGTCTCTGAGGCAATATATCGAAGCTAAATGTGGATGGTCCAGCTCATCCACTTCGATTTATTTCTTTTTGTTGTGGTTGATGCTGTTACTAATGGAGCCAATGATTTTATTACCTTTTTTCAATATTTACTATGTTTGGGACTAGAAGGACGACCACGACCGAGACCGGTCATAGCAAGAACTTCCAACTCTCGAATTCGGCTTTATATTTAAGAAGCTCCATTATCGATTGGGTTATTTGGATGGCATAACACCTAAATTCAACTCCTGGGATAACCTCAATTACTTTTAAGAGTAGACTCAGTTAGAAAGCCAACTTTCTGTCTGTATAGCCAGCTAGGTCCTTCCATCGCCAGCCTTTACAATATGAGAAGGTGATTATTGCTTCGTGATGGTTGTAGTGGGTGAAGCCGATTGGTTTAGACTTAGTAGGAAAGCGAGTTTATTGCCTGTATAGCCAGCTAGGTCCTTGCATTACAAGCATTTTTGTTATGTATTTAGGTGTCTATGGCCTGTTATAGTCAGTGATAAAACTGGGCTGCTGCTGGGCTTAGATAAGGCTAGTCTGAAGTTAATTATTGGTTTCATTACAGGGCACTGCGAGATTAGATCGCTGACAAGTAATGGAACAGATCCCGGTCGGACTATTGCAGGGTAAGTTGCGATGAAGAGGAGTTGGAGGCTATCGAATATTTACTCTGCAACTGTCCAGCTCTTAGTAGGTTGACGGCTCTAAGCAGGCTGAAGACTGGAAGGCTTTGACTCTTCGTATAGAGCCAATATTAGGGCTCTCCATAGTTTCATAAACAGGTTGAGATGGTTAAGAGCTGCTAGAGCATCATGATTGTAGTCGAGCTGTCTTGTGCGTTTATGGTCCACCCCTTTTCTTCGTTTCCTATATTCTCCCTTGCCTACTCCCTCTCTTTTTCTAATTTCTCTAACTCCTACACTATCCTCTCTCTCTCTCTCTCCCTCCCATTTTGACCCCTGGGTATTGTACTTGTCCCAATGACATGTACACGTTTTCTAACTTAAAATAACCTAACCTAAGATGTATAGTTTCTTACTTAAATATGATGTTCATGAATTATACAAAATTACCTTTCCCCAGAGGATGATTAATTGTTCATCAAACCAAACATCTGGTTTTATTCCATCTATTGTATACCATTTAGCACTATTGGCTAACCGCTCTATTTGCAAGTACCTTTAATTAGTTTTTTCTTATTATTGGCCCATCACTCTGCAATTAGCCTTGCGAAGTTCCAAATCAATATCCTTGCATTCAATGGTTAATGTTGCAACATCTGCTGCTGTTTAATAAAAATAATGCAATCAATTATGGCTAATAAGTTGCTAAGGCAACAGCTCTTGCCACACTTTCTATAATTTGCCAAGCACTGTTTCTGTTTTTGTTGCTACTGCAATCGCTTTGGCTGTTGTACTCGAGATTCCAATAATTAGTAGGTCATTACAATTGAGTGATACAAGGCTGGCGTTGCTGCTGCTATTGCTGCAAGGAAGGAAAGTGAAGATATTGAAAAAAGGCATTTTATTACTGAAAAGAGGCATAATTTTCATTGTGTTGGACTTATTAAATATGGATCAACCCATATTCATAACTTCGTTTGGTTATTCGTTCGCATGGAAGTATGTTTATCGGTCATGTGTATCAATCTACAGAGTTGGTTAGTCGAGTAGTATCTGTATGCCTATGTAGGTATTGTATGTAGAAATTTCTATGCATGTATGTGTGTGTGTGTGTGTGAAATGTTAAACAACGACCCTATATGGTGTACCACAACTATAATAATGCTGTTGATATGCAAAATACCCACACTTGTTGAAAATAAACTGAAAAAAATAAAATAAAAAAATAAAGAAAGGGAGCCAGCCCAAAAACCAAGGAAAATAACAATAACAAGAAGAAACAAAACAAAAAAATGTAGGAAGGTTGCAACACCATATGATGCTTTATCTTTAATTCGTAGAGTATATGCCACATATTTCGTAGTATGCGATACATTTTTCAGCAACAAAAATATATTCAAATTTATGTTCCACTCTTGCCTTTTCTCATTATAAAATCGGACATGTTAAATTAGGTCTTCTTTACAAGAAGAACTATATCATCTGCATTCCATTGGCAGCCAAAGCCTATCACACAAGCTGGTTATTGCCCTCAAATCACAATGCTCAGTTAAGAAAACTGTCACGATCACAATAGATTCCCTTCACGGGTACAGTACACTTTTTGTTTTGGTATCTTCGAGCCTGGTACCTGATGTTCTGAAAATTCTGCAATTCCTCCTATTTTGCCATGAAGTGTTTACTGAACTACTTACTGATTACTCGACCGTACAGCCGAAAGAAGCATTCGGAATATACTTAACTTACCGCACTACCAAGGCCAGCTTATTTGGAATTTAATTGCTCATTACTTCACAATTACTCGAAAGCCTTTTTTCCTGAAAACTGAAACTAGCTTTAAGGCTCTGTACTATACACAATAGAATTTGCGTTGAATCTATCAGAATTCCATTTAAGGAACCTCATAGCAGATATAGCAGATATATTACGCCAGGAGTCTTGAAATCCATTATACTGAGTTCGGCAGAAGCTGAGACCACTAGGACATCTTCTCTGTCATTGTCGAGTTCTTGGGAACCTGAGAAGAATTTTTAGAAACCCAGAATTTAGTAACAAAACAAAACAAATATTTTTTCATATTTCGTTTTGTTGGAAATGTCTGACCTGGGCACAGTGTCAGATTTTGCAAATTTAGGGGGACTAAACTCAATTTTTTTTGTGTGTTTTTTTGATTAAGTTTAAATGCAGTACGACAGACAACTGTCCAAATAATAAATAAATGCTTAAGAAAGTGAAGGAATGTAAACCAAAACAAGGTAACGGTATTCCGAATGTCGTGTATATTACAAAAAATAAAAATCTTATTTTTTTCTGCCGAGTATTCAATAACTTTGAATCATTATAACTTTTTTGTTTATGGATATTTTTCCATTTTTTTTTTTGCTTTTTAAAGGTATTAATCTATTTATTAATAGTAATAAAGCTTTTTGAAATATAAGTGAGGACACATTTTTCTGTGCCGTTTAAAGTAAGTTATTTTATTGTAAGTAAGTTTTGAAATTAACAAATATTTAATGGAATCAAAAATATAGAATACCATTTGATTCCAAGGTTCTGTTGGCACTATATGATAAATTAATATATAACCTATTGGGATTACAAAATATTTTTTGCATCTTTTTGCATACCCCATACACATTTTTTCAAAAGTTCATCATGAACTCGCAAATGTCGAATCAACAAATTTTCGATGTTTGGTGTTCCGCTGCGCCAAATAATAAATATGAGCGGGTCTTTGATTTTATTTTAGGAAATATTAGTAATGGATCCAATCAAACTATTGATCTTAAAAAATTAAAAATTTTTGTTAGTAAAATTTGCCATGATATACTGGAAAAGTGGAGGAAGTCTCAAAGATTAAAATCAAAGTTTTTAAAAATTAACAGTGAGTGGCTCGCATATAAAATTGATTTCTCAGTATACTTGAGTCAACCTTCTATTTCAAAGTCCAGAGGTGGTAGACCAACAAAAAATTTCGTTGACGTTTTCACATTATCCTAGAATGTTTAGCATCAGGATATCCAATAAATTCCACAGCTTTTGAAAAGTTCGCAAAAATTACAAGAAATATATATTTAGAGAAATATTCTTGGTACTTCATGCCAGTGACAGTACACAAAGTCCTCTTCCATGCAAAAGAAATTATAGATAGCAGTATTCTTCCAATAGGCCAGTTATCGGAAGAAGCACAGGAAGCTAGGAATAAAGACAACAGAAGATATCGACTAAATTTTACGAGAAAAACATCTAGAGTTGACTCTAATACTGATTTATTGCATAGACTTTTGATATCATCTGATCCGATAATATGCAGTTTGCGCAAAAATCCGAAAACTAAAAAACACGTTTTAACTCCTGAAGTTTTGGCATTACTTAAAGAGCAGGATATTTATAATGACGACTCTGATGGCTCTGATTTGGAATAAATAATGTAAATTAAATGTTTATGTACTTACCTACTATTGTATTACTCTGTAACAAATATTAAATTAATAAAAAATAAAAATATATTTTTTGACCAGCTATAAATTTTTTTTCAGTGTAGTAAGGCCCGAGTATTTTTAAATATGGGTTTATCCTAATGGGTTTGCCCTAAAAAATCTCCTGGCCATAACTTTCAATCTTTCCTTGGGGCAATCTTAGCATATTTATTCTTACTGTTACATGGGAGGTGGGCGTGTCAGTTGTCCGATTTCGCCCAATTTTTCTAAAAAGATGCGTCTTTTCATTATAATACCAAGTTCAAAAATTTGTGGCTTTACCATTAATAGTTTTTGAAATACAGAGTTTAGTCCCCCTAAATTTGCAAAATCTGACACTGTGCTGGGGTTTGAATTGAGGCTTCACGTCTAATAACCCAACATACAAACTACTAGACAACGGCGACTACGAAGTTGTCAGTTTTGTTGAACGAATGTCGGAAACTAATTAAAAAAATGTACTTAAAACAGCATTTTGTTGAATTTGCGGACATTTTTCGTCCTGTTTCTTTTATTTTTAGTATGGTAAAGAGCTAGTTTCAGAAGCAGGGAGTTGATATATTATTCTGACTTAAACATTATTGCAAAACGTTTAGGGATGACCGTTTAAAATCGGCCTGATCTGAAATTTCTTTAAATTATATAAAATCTCTCTACGATTGAATGCAAAGAGCTATGCTATGTTAATGGAGGTGTATGTGCTAGGGTAAGGTATTATTCAGTCGAAACTGACTAACTAGAGCTTTACACTTGTTTGCTTGTAAAATCATTACTTTGTATATGTATATGTATGTATTTTAATATGCATAAAATATATGTATGTATACAGGTCTAGTGTATATGTTGTATATACACACACAGATGTAAATACAGAAAGCATACGTATGCTTTTGTATTTAACTTTTTCTATGTAGGTTGTATCAAGAGTATGTAAAGTGTACACTTCTACCATAAGTAGTACCACAAACAACAAAAGAAACAATAGAAGTTGTTTTTTTTTCTTTTGTTAGTTCATTCTGTTTCTTGTTTTTTTTTGTTTTTTCTATTTGCCTTTCTTGCAGCTCTTCTTTTGCCTCCAACTGTTGTTTGAACTTCACATAAAAGTGAAACAATTTAGCATTTGAAATTCGTTTTCATAGTTTAAACATGATAAAATATTTAAGAGTGTGAGAAAACTTGCAAATTTTCAGTTACCGTTACCGGGGCAAAGGAAAAATTAATTAAAGGCCCTTCTTTTTTACTCAAGGTTTTGTACAGACAAAACATTTTCAACAGTTGGTGTCGCCGTACCTTTAGATTTTGTATTGGTAAATATAGATTTTTGTTGTTGTTGTATGCCATTCATTAAATATTAAAAACAATAGAGATTTTATAGGCTTTAAGCACATACCTACATACATACTATATATTGTGTTTCAAAATGATAAGGGAGTTCTAATGTTGTTATTGTATGCACCACTTTTTACAAACTTACATCACAATTTAAACAGAAACAAATAATTGTGGTTACGGTTATGTATGTATGTATATGAGTTTCAGTTTCCTTTATATTCCTCCATCCATTATTCGTTTGGCTTTTACTTTTTCGTAGGCGGTCGAAAACTGCAGCAAATGTACGTAATATAGGCAATTCAATAAGGTGAGAGTGGATCACCACAAAGAATGTTGACAGTTTCAGTTGCCTGCAGTATTTTTGTTCTAGCTAAGTAGTCCTAAATTGTTATTATAGTTACAGTACACTGGTGTCACGAACCTTCTACCATCACGTTAGAATCGTTATTGAGTAGAACGTCATATGATCGAAGTCTGAGTTAACGTAGTAGCAGTGTGGTTCAGTGTTTCTCATCAACAGAAGCGGCTGACAACGGCAGTAATAACAGAAACCACAGCGTTAGCTGTCATCGCTTGTTTCTGTTTTGTTTTGTATCAATGACGTATCTATTCTTGATTTTATTGTGCACATCATAATCTTTTTTCTCAATAGAAAATCTTTCCAACTGCAAACAGAAAAAACGAAAATCTGCGGTTGTTTTTGAGTTGTTTTAAGCCACTTTTATGCGAAGAAAACTTTACTTACGATTCAGCGATAATGGGTACTTTGTGTCCACGTTGAAAGATGATTTCGCATGTGTTAAATGCTGTTTGATCTCTTTTAAAAATAATTCATTGCCATTGAATTATCAAGTCGCCGCAGTATAGTAGGTAGTGTGTTGGCTTATTAGACTGAAGGCCCGAGTTCAAACACCAGGTCAGACATCAAAACGAAAATATGAAAATATTTCTTCGGCGACTTCCTCTCAGCAGATTTCTGGCAAAAAGTCTGAGAGTAAATAAAATTGCCATGGAAAGCTTCTCAATAATCTGTAGTACGAAGCCGACTTTAAACTGTAGGTCCCGCCAATCATGTATAAAATTAACACACACAACATAAGTGGTGTGTAAAACTAGGTCGTAATCCTGACTGAAGTGTTGTAATGACCATTTGTGTATGTATGTATGTGTATGTTAGCCAAGTTTTTTATGTAAAATGTTCATGTCTAACATGTCTAGCCAGAGGCGATGTGTATAACACCCACATAAAAAAAATCAGAATGGTTGTGAAACGTCAGCTGTAGGTTGTAGGCATATGACACATACATGTAAGAATGTTTTTTATAATATTTAAAATAAAACAGTTGGATTTTAATTTTTAATATTATTATTAGTTTTTTTTATTTATTTTAGAATAAAAGAAATTCAAAAAGTTTAAGAAATTTTTTTTTTTTTAAAAAATGGAATTGAAGTTATTTTAAAATTTACAAATTTAATTTCTTTCTGATTAATTCTTTAATAAATTTAGTTTTTTTAATTCTTTACAAATTTAGCTTTTTTTCTGTTCTTCACAACTTTAGTTTTCTTTTACAATTTTCTATTTTTTAACTTTGCTTTTTTTTTTTTTAAAGACTTTCAACTTTTCAACTTTTTACTTTTCAACTTTTTTCTACGACTGCGACTGCTCAACTGACTTGACAAAAAACTAAAAAAAAAACCTTAACACTTCCTTATTTCTCTTCTTTATACTTTACAATTTCTTCCATTATTCCATTTTCCATTAATAAACTACAGAGTCCTATTCTATCAGGGTTGCCATCCTACATTCGGCCATCCTGATACACATCTGTCCCAGATGACAGCACAGAATTCGCATCTTCGTCATTCACCCACGGCTTCATAAAATCAGAACTGGTAGATGTTTTATTCGGACCTTCAACATTGGCTGCTTTTACAACTTCATATCTATTGTTGCATTTAACCTTTTCCACCTTGTAAGGACCCATAAATTCACTCGCTAGTTTTCTTCCTGCTACAAACTGTGTTCTTTTGACAGCTACTAAATCACCAACTCGATATGTATTTGAAACTTTACGCTTTTTGTCGAAATCTTTCTTATACTGCTCCTGAGCTTTTAATATTTGCGCCTTAGCGTCATTCCGAATTTCCTGTCGTTCGATATCAAATTGCTGTATAAGCTCCTCTTCTAACATCTTCAATATGTTGTCACTTAACCTGGTTTTCATCTTTACTCCGAATAGTATTTGAAATGGTGTAGTTTTTGTTGAACTGTGAATGCAGCTGTTGATTGCTGTTTGCACTTGACCCACGTGTTTATACCATTTTGATGCATCATCTGACGATAGCTTTGAAATTATTGAAATGATAGACCGATTTACTCTTTCTATCTGCCCATTTCCTCGCGGTACACCTGTAGTAGTTAGCACATGTTCAATTCCGTGTTGTTTGCAAAAGTCCTCAAAGAGCTGCGAAGTAAAGGCTGGACCTTTATACGACTTGGGAAACCAAATATTTCAGACCATACTTTTAAACTTTTTACGACTTCATCTGCACTTGTTGTCTTTGTTGGGAAAAGCCAGACATACTTGGAAAAACCATCAACCATCGCAAAGATATATTTATACTGTTTACTAGTTGAGTCCATAGGACCTAAATGGTCAACATGCAACGTGTGTAATGGTACATCACCCTTCGCAATACAATTTAATAAACCCTCTTTTTTCCCAAGTTTTTTATTGTGTATAATACACTTAATACAACTGCCGATCAACTGCGTTACTTTTCTTTCAAGATGAGGAATGTAAAACTGCTGCTGTATAGTATGTATAGTTTTTTGAACAGAAAAATGACCGCTTTCGTGTGAATTTTTTATAACTTCTTTTTCCAATATTTTTGGTACTACTAATAGATCATTCCCGTTGACACTCTTATACAGTAAATCACCTTTCATTTTATAGTCCTCATATTGATGTGACTTCAATATTGTTGTTATTGCTTTAATCTGATCATCTGACTGCTGAAGTTTAAGTAATCTAGCTGTGAACTCGGACGAAATAATGAATACGTTGACTGGATATCTGCTTAAAGCATCGACATGTTTCATACGATTGCCTGGTCTGTGTTCTACTGTATAATTAAAATCTTGTAAGTACATAATCCATTGTGCGACGTCTCTCGGAAGGTCAGCTTTGCTTGTAGTTTGTTTAAAGGCTGCACAATCTGTTACAAGTTTGAATTCTTTACCCAAAATATAATGTCTGAACTTTTTAAATGACAAATACGCTGCTTTAACTTCAAGAATATAACTGTGTAGACGACTTTCATTCTGTGACGACTTCTTACTCCAAAAATATACAGGGTGTAGTTTGCCTTCGAATTTTTGAAATAACGTTGCACCGAAACCAAATTTTGATGCATCAGTATGGAGTTCTGTTTCAGCATCACGACAAAAAATTCTTAGAATCGGTGTTTTCGAAAGGGCTTCTTTCAACTGCTGCAATGCATTTAATTCTTTTTCTTTAATTTCAAATTCGACATCTTTTTTAAGTAGATTTGTTAGTGGACTTGCTATCTGTGCGTAGTTGTGGACAAATTTCCGAAAATAACCGGTCAAACCCAAGAATGCTTGCACATCTTTAATATTTTTTGGTACTGGAAAATTCATAACCGCCTTAGTTTTTGCCTCACTCGGTGAAATTGAACCATTTTCAACTATATGACCCAAAAAATCAATTCTAGTCTTCATAAAATGACACTTTGACCATTTAAAATTTAAATTATATTGTTCTGCTGTTTCTAAAACCTCTTTCAGCTTCTTTATGCATTCTTCAGCCGTAGAGCCGTATATTACGATGTCATCAACGTACATCTCCATCACATCAGCATTAATAAGATCTTGAAATATGAAATTAACATACCTTATAAAGTTTGCTGGCGAATTGCAGAATCCAAAAGGTGCTCGATTAAATTCAAAGAGACCTTGTTTGGTTACAAAAGCCGTATATTTCTTGCTTTCTTCTTCTACTGGCACATGGAAAAAGCCATTTTCCAAGTCCATTGTTACAAAATACTTTGCACCTTGCAGTTTCATTAACACATCATCAATTATAGGAACAGGAAAACAGTCTTTTAGAACCATTTTATTTAACTGCCGAAAATCTATACAGACTCGATAATTCCCGCATTTCTTTTTAACAACGACAACTCGACTTGCAAATTCCGAAAACGATTTTCTTACTATCTCATTTTTGAGCCATTCTGTTACCTGTGAATTCACAACACTTTCTTCTTGTAACGATAATCTAGTTGGAGTATGTCGAAACGGTTTAACTATGTCATTAGGAATAATTCTCATTACTACCGGTGATTTTTTACCATTGTCTGTCGGTTTATAATTAAAAACACAATTTTTTATTTCTTTTTCGTATTTAGGGTTAACGTCGATTTCGAATGCATTAATATTATAGACATTAAACTCATTTGTGTTTTTTCCATCATCATATTCGAATTGAAAATAATCTTTATATATTGTAGTTTTAAATTTTTGAATAAAGTCATAGCCGATTAACACGTCACATTTCATTGCCCGATTTGGTACTATTAAAAAATTTTGTTCAGTTTCAACATTATCTACCTTCACATTACATTGAATAAAACCGTATGTTTTTGTCCGCATATTACACAGTCCAGCTAGCACTGAGTTACAATTTTTCATTTCACAATTATTAAATTTATTTGTATACAGATCATACTTCATAATTGAAACGTCTGATCCAGTGTCCATAAAACAGTTTAAAATTTGTCCATTTATATTAAATTTTTTATATCTCTCGTGATTCGCTATTAAATTAACTTCTTTGGTAACAAAATTATTTTCTCTGCAGTTCTTTGCGACATGCCCGAACCTGTTGCATTTAAAACACTTTGTATCAACTTTACATTCACTACGTTTATGATCTTTAGATCCACAATTATAACAGTGCACTTTGTTCATATTTGTTTTGTTGTCATATTGTTTAAATTCTTTTTTATTATAAAAATAATTATCCGTATTTACACGTTCGTAGATTTCATAATTTTCGCGCAGTTCTTTAAAATTTCTTGCCGCATATAAATTTTGTTTAAAAACGTTTTTAGCCGGTAAACCGTCAACTATATAACGAATTATAGCGCATTCTTCGATGTTACCGAGAGATGCAATTTTTCTCATAGTTAACATGTACTCATGAAATGATTCATTTTTATCCTTTTTTCTCATAGACAACATTTTGTGTATTTCACCACTATCATATTCGCGCTTAAACTCTGTAATGAGAGCTTCTTTTAATTGTTCGTAACCACTAATATTTACCGTCTCTAAAAACATTTTGGCCAAACCGACAACTCTATTTCGCGCTTGCACATATTTTTGTTTATTGTTTAAACCGTACGCATTCGCATTGTCTTCGAACATTTTAAACCACTGTTCTACCGGTATGTTTGCACCATCAAACTCACTCATTATTTTTGCAAAAGCGTCTAATGTAATATTGTTATTGTTTTCACTGTTAATCTTTGTTTGCGCTGTAAGTAATTTAACTAATTCTGCTACGTCAATATTTGTCGCCATCTTAGGTTCTTGTATATTATTATCAATTTCACTTATTACAGCTTCTTTAACATTTAATTCTCTTTCACTTAATTCACTTTCGCTTTTTAAATTCTTTTCTGTCTCTTTAACTTTTGATCGAAGAGTATATGATTGAGCCTTTATGTTTTTCTCTTCGCTTGTAGGCATTAAAACGGTTTTTTTTGATGTCTTTTTCTTTGATTTGACACTGACCTTGATTTGCTAATTTTATTTTGTTCTTATTTTCGTTTGTGTATGCTGTAACTTTTAAGCTGTTGTGTTGCTAGTCCGAATGTTCTGGTTCTTTTTTTTTAATTTACCGTTACTTTAAAACGTTTTGTTTTTTTTTTTTTTTTTTTCTATATATGTAAATGTAAAGAATATTTTTAACTATAATTTTTCTTCTTGTTCGACAGAATTTATTAGCACAAACACAACACTTTTTGTCACCACTTTGAAAACTTTATTTTATACAAGTTTGGATGGTTGAGCCCCCAAATGTAAGAATGTTTTTTATAATATTTAAAATAAAACAGTTGGATTTTAATTTTTAATATTATTAATAGTTTTTTTTATTTATTTTAGAATAAAAGAAATTCAAAAAGTTTAAGAAATTTTTTTTTAAAAAAAATGGAATTGAAGTTATTTTAAAATTTACAAATTTAATTTCTTTCTGATTAATTCTTTAATAAATTTAGTTTTTTTAATTCTTTACAAATTTAGCTTTTTTTCTGTTCTTCACAACTTTAGTTTTCTTTTACAATTTTCTATTTTTTAACTTTGCTTTTTTTTTTTTTAAAGACTTTCAACTTTTCAACTTTTTACTTTTCAACTTTTTTCTACGACTGCGACTGCTCAACTGACTTGACAAAAAACTAAAAAAAAAACCTTAACACTTCCTTATTTCTCTTCTTTATACTTTACAATTTCTTCCATTATTCCATTTTCCATTAATAAACTACAGAGTCCTATTCTATCAGGGTTGCCATCCTACATACATTCACACATACATAATTGGTAATTACAACCCTTTAGTCAGGATTATTACCGAGTTTATCACACCACTTATACTGTGTGTGTTAATTTTATACATGAGTGGCGGGACCTACAGTTAAAGTCAACTCCGAACGACAGATTTTTGAGAAACTTTTTCATGTTAATTTTTTATTTACTCTTAGAGGTTTTGCCAGAAAGCTGGTGAGAGGATTAGGTTTAGGTTTAGGTCGGAGTGGTAGCTTTGATATCTCAAAGGTCACTTGAAAAGGAAGAAGTTGGGCAGCGCAAGGGCTGCCAAACAAAAGCACGACTACCACGCACTGGAAAACCAGCCAGAAAATTTGATGAACGAAGCTATATCCTTGATGTCAATTGATGATAGCTCCGTTAAGCTGACAAGGAATGGGGAGCCAAATAACCTATATCTACACCTAGCAAGAGACGGGCACTGACAAAGAAAGTGAACAACAGTCTCCTCTTCCTCAGCGGACCTGCATCCACGGCAGAAGTCGTTGAAAGGGAGCCTCATTCTTTCCGCGTGTCTACCCATGACGCAACGACCTGTGAGCACGGCCACTGTAGTCGAGATGACATCACGACCGAGACCAAGTAATTGGTTGGTTCGCCTTCTATCCATCTTGGGCCAGGTGAGTCTAGCGGTGGAGCAGGACTCCTCATTGACCCAGGATAGGTTGGCGTCCCGAAAGAACTTCCGCACAATGGTCAGCTTGACCGAGGCAAGTGGCATACCCAATTCAACAGAAGAGGATTCAGGAATAAGCGCACTAGCTCTGGCGAGCTCGTCGGCCCTACAGTTTCCCCGAATATCACTGTGCCCAGGGACCCACACCAGAGAGACACTGGTGAAGCGCCCCGAGAGAAGTTCGAGACAGCGGCGACATTCCCTAACGATCTTAGAGTTATTCACGAAACCCGATAAAGATCTTATCGTGGCCTGACTATCAAAAAAGACCGAGACGCGAGTGAAAGGAGCATCGTTGACGAAGATCCATTGAGCGGCCCAGTAAATTGACATCACTTCCGCCTGAAACATGCTGCAGTAGTCCGGCAGACGGAGAGAAATATTCAGGTCCAGTTTCCCAGAGTAGACACCGCTTCCAACCCCATTATCGAGTTTAGAGCCGTCGGTATATATATCCAGGACTTCCGGGGGAAGACCGTATTAGGATTCCAGTCATCCCTGCTCGGAATGAGAGAGGGGGAACATCTGTCAAGACAATATTCAGCAGTGATATAGTCCATGTACACAGGGGCCACCGGATCAACCTCCAGAATAGTGGAGTGACCAGAAGGTATAACGTGCCAGCGAGACAAAGCATTAAGTCTAGTCGCAGTAAACTTGGCCGCCTGCTTAGCGAGAAGCACAGTAGGAAGCCAGTTGAGCATCGCGAACAAGGCTTTCGTGGGGGTGTTATATAAATGGCGGCAGACCTTCTGACCTTGTCAAGGAGTTTGACGTTGTGTTGTCTGTCCAGAGCAGTCCACCAGAAAGCAACGCCGTATAAGTGGTTGGGTTCGATGACCGTAGAATATATCCAACGCATGATCCTTGGGCGAAGACCCCATCTGGTTCCGACCGCTCTACTGCAGCAGTAAGCAGCATATGCCGCTTTGCGTGCCCTAGCAGCCAGTTTCGCCCTCCAGTTGAGTTTGGGATCGAGGATCAGGCCCAGATATTTTACCTCGGTACTCAACGTGAGTCTGGTCCCATTTATGCTGGGAAGGGGAAGGTCGGAATTTTATATTTCCTCGTAAAAAGAATCGTATCGGTCTTAGAGGGGTTAATAGACAGTCCAAAATCCCTACACCAGTCCAACAAGATTGACAGCGCCAAGTTCAACTTATCCGACAGTGTCTGCGGACAAATTCCCGACGCAGCAATGGCAATGTCGTCAGCGTATGCTATGGCCTCATTGCCAGAGTGTTCCAGCCCCCTCAAGAGCGAGTTGACTGCAAGATTCCAGAGAAGTGGAAGTGACAATTCGTGGCCCCCACTGTGGAGGTTACAATCACGACTTGAGGAGAAGCTCGATGAACCTGACCAGATTCTGTCCCAGTTTCAGAGAATCAAGAGCCCTAACTATGGCGTCCGGGTCGACGTTATTAAATGCACCTTCAATGTCCAGCAAAATGGCCAAAGTGTATTCCTTAACGTGCATGGATAAGAGAGTGAAATGCTTTCCCCTCTGATTTACCTCTCGAATACGCATGTAGGGAAGCGGATAGAAGCGCTGGATCAATCGAGGCCCTAATATGAACATCAAGGACTCTTTCCAGCGTCTTCAGAAGAAAGGAACACAGACTTATGGGTCTATAATCATTCGCTCCAGTGTGGGACGGTTTCCCAGCCTTGGGAATGAAGATCACCCTAGATATTCTCCAGCTCCAAGGGATGTAAAGGAGCCTGAGACTAGCGTTATAGATGGCAAGCAACCAAGGGAGGATTATCTCCTGCCCATGTTAAATGTCCTGGTGACTTGAATGGTTTGAAAGACCTAACAGCCCACTGCACTTGGCCAAGGATAAGGGTCAGGGGGGAATAGTTCCCAGACGGTGGTTCGTTAACCTGATAAAAGGCCAAGTGTCTCCAAACTGGACGTAGTCCAGCATCCGTCAAGTCGTCGGATACAGTCAAGGGATTTGTGAGTGGAACTTAGAATTTTACGGAGACGGCCCGTTTCGGCAGAGGATTCTACGCTCGCGCAATAGTTCCTCCACGAGGCCTTCTTCGCTCGCCTTACAGCGTATTTAATTTCCCTCTTTTTGGCCTTGTAGATTGACCATTCACCTGTAGCTTTCGCCCTGTTAAAGAGCCGGCTACATCGATCTCTTGGTTCCACCAGGGCGGTTTTCGCTTGCCCCTATGGGTAGCGGGTTTGACGGAGGATGTGGCTGCCGCCCTGAGCGCGGTTGACAGTGTGACCGCAGCCCTATCGTTATAGTCGGGGGTGTAGAGGGAAGGCTACAACGCAGTTTCTCTTTAAAAATGGTCCAATTCGTATTCCTTCTATTGACCGGAGGGATCATGGCAGGGGGAGACTCGTTCGTGTCAATACTGAAGGTAATGTATCTATGGTCCGAAAAGGAGCATTCATGAGATACAAACCAGTCCTTAAGCTTAGTAGAGAAATCGGATCTGACCAGAGTGATGTCCAGCACCTCCTTTCTGTTGGAAGTAAGGAAGGTTGGTTCATCGCCCCGATTAGCTATAATTAAGTTATTACTTATAATAAAATCAAAGAGGCACTCACCACGTTCATTGTTACCGAAACTGCCTTACATCGTGTGGTGGGATTTGGCATCTGCTCCGATTATGACCGGAACTCCGCGTAGTCTCGCATCCGCTACCAGTCGACCGATGGGCTCCTTAGGGGGAGAGAGCCCATAGTCATGCGCCAGATGCGACCATGGTGACGGTATCCTTGTCGCTGAACCTGTGGAGGAGAAGAGCGTTAATACTATTCTTAACCATGACACAAGCCCTAGGCCTACCTGAGTTCTGGATATACGCTAAGTGATATCCTTTGGTGTTGAGTCCGCAAACCCTGCCGTCTGCAACCCAGGATTCTTGGACCAGAATGAGCTCTGCATCCTCGGCTGCTAGTCGGAGGAGCAGGTTTGCTGGGGTCAGGACGTCTAGGTTGCGTCGACGAACGGGGTCTTGTAGGGGGGATGTTAGGGTTGCCTTGGCGGCAGCCGAAGAGTGCGAGGGCATATTCGCAGCAGCCTTAGAGGTTGACGGAGCCTCGGTAGAAGGTGCCAGGGCAGGAGGTGTGGCGACACTAGGGACCGGCTTCGCAGCCGGAGCCTTGTGTGCCAAGGGGGTTTTACCGAAGTAGAAACTTGTGTCTTAGTTTTCGAGGTAGGGGCAGCTGCATTTTTGGCGGGTGCCTGCCTAGAGAGGGTTGTGCGTCCACCGGTTACAGTGGATGCTTTGCGCTCGCCAACTTGAGTTAGAGCCGGTTTGTGTCTTGGGTTGGGTTTGTTGGTCGAATTCATTTCAAGAGGGTCTCCACTCAAAGCCGCTCTCCTTGCCCGCAAAGTGGTCCCGTGGTTATCTATGCAAGCAGGGAGGCCACGCGAAGGTTGGCACCAGCCCTTATGGGGACAGGTGCTCAGAGCCAGACCGGGTACAAATCGGGAGTCTTCTCAACCGAACATACACCACCAACTTAACGGCGACGGACAAGGAACGTACTTTGAGGCCTGCCAGGGTTTTAACGGGACGGGGGCAGCTGTAGCCCTAGCCTGGAGCCGTTCACACAGCGGGTTTCACCCCGGTGCTACCGTGCATACACAACTAGGCCCAGAAAGCTACAGCCACCAGCTCAGGGCAATCAAATCAGAAATAGGGGGGGGAGAGAGTGGTCAAAAGAAAGAAAAGGGTCGTGCCAAAAGGGGGGGGGGGGGTTAGCCATAGTCACCCCGGCTGAGAGGGAGGTGTTTATTGACTCCGCAGTCTAGATCCGTAGTGTTCTGTTGAAGAGCAGGGCCTCTAGCAGGATGTGACGATGTCACGCACTAACGGTCTTGATAGGGTAGAGGCTGAAGGCTCCGAGGGAGCTGTGATCGCATATCCCTATCCTGCGGAAACCGCTTGACCCCAAACGGAGAGGAAGTCGCTGAAGAAATATTTGTTCATACTTCGTTTAGTTGGAGATGTCTGACCTGGGGTTTGAACCGAAGCCTCACGTCTAATAAGACAACACACTACCTACTAGAATACAGATACAACTATAACACTATGCGACAAAATACAAAAAATTAAATACACCCGAGTAACTAGCTAGTCTATTACTATTTAAATAATAACCACGATAATTTTTGTCCAATTTTATCAAACGAAGTGTCATTCTCTTCACAGTATAATGCACTTTCAGAATGTCGCCACTTATTTCATTTTTCATTATTTCATTATTTTAAAGGCTGATCTCTCTCCTTTCTAAAAAACTTTGGATTTTTGAAATAAGTCCAAACATATTGGAATAATGAATAATTTTGTGTGAAAAGATAGAAAAAAAAAAGGGTTTTTGTCAAATAAAACAGGTTTGGAGGGTTCGAGAAAAATATGAAAAGAGTTCTAATCAACCTAGTGAATAAATGAGACTATGTAGTTACTCAGGTGTATTTTCACTGTCGTACCGTGTAATCGGTGTTGCATGAAACTATGTGGGATTAAGTAAGAGTTTTCTTTTACATCCGTTTTACATCGTATTTAGATGTGGCAGCGCTTGTGACAGGCAGATAATTATTATTTCACATGGAATTCCAATTTCGTTTTAAACTTTTAATTTATTAAAGAAAACAAAAAATTTTAAATTTTTTTTAAATTCTTCTTTATTTTACCCCGTGTTGATTAACACTTTGCGCTGTTCGAGTTTATGCTTTCAAGCAGCTTTTCATCATTTAACTTGTGGTATTCAATGAGCCATACAATATCAATTGAATTAAAAACCAATCAAATGCAACAACCGTTAATACAAAAACAATAACACGAAAAAAAAATCAATAAAAATCCTTGAAGAATAGACTTTCGAATGGTTTGTATTGAATGTGGAAGGTAATTACGAAAATTGCTTAAAAACAAAATAAAAAAACGAAAAAGTATTCTTTACGCCAGGAAGCAGCACAGCAGCCTTTCATGTATTTTAAGAGAAAACTCTATCGAAATTGACAGAAAAAGCAATTTATATGTGGTTTAAAAAAAAAATGGAGAGAGAATAAAATTGAAAATCGTTTGAATTCTTTAAGCCTACGCCAATAGCATTTGAGGCAAGTAATATCGACTGGCAATGATCATTAATTATGTTTGATTTTTAATTACAATTTGGGGATTTTTTTCTTTTTTTTTGTAATTTTTCTAATGAAAGTGTAATGAAATACACATTTTAGGAGAATAAACCACTTAAGCTTAGCAAGTGTGAAAAATAGAATTTTAGTCGCTCAATTTTAATGCCACAAAATATCATAAAAGACTGAAAATCATTTGAGTTTCTGAATTTTTTTAATGAGTATTAAAAGGCAGTGTTATTTCCAATAAATAATTTAAATTTAAAGAAAAATAATTTGAATACCCTTTTTTTTTACTTATTCGGTCATTACAACTCTTTAGTCAGGATTACGACCTAGCTTCTCACACCACTCATGTTGTGCGTGATAAGTTTATCCACAAGAGGCGAGTCGACTCGGAAACTTTTAATGGCAATTTTATTTTACTCTCAGAAGTCTGCGCAGAGGAAGTCGCCGAAGAAGTATTTCTTCATATATCTTTTTATTCGAGGTGACTTACCCAGGTATTGAACATTGGATTCTCGACTAATAAGCCAGCATAATGTCTACTACATAGCATTCTATGCTGAATAATTAAATTAAATTATAGGAGTCGACAGAATCTTGTATAAGCATTACGTCTTTCGAAAGGTTAATTCAGTGATGAGTGCAATGCAGTGTGTTATACATGAGCCTAGAAGGGCTATCGCTGGAAAACTTAATAGTAAGAATCATTGTATAATTATTATCTCGAACTTGGAAATGGTATTTAACTCTGCTGAATGTGTGTACATGTTGTGTACAAGAGCATGTAACATATTGTTACGCAAGAACAATCGAAACGACCTAATATCGTTTAACATAAACAATAAACAAAAGCTACCAGCTACACTAACACATATGTGCATCGAACCATACATAAACTAACAATAACATCAGCATGAGTATGAGAGAGATGGATAACGCAAATGCAACATAAGCGAACAAGAGGCAATGTGTATACAATACACAAACACACTCTAACGAATACATCGAACATCTTCCAAATAAACCAACAACAAGCATGAGAGCATGTCCAGGATGGACAAATAAGCAAGCGCAACAACAAGCAATAGTCACCATAGAAATTGCGAGAATGCGAGACCGCGAACGTTCTTCTTCAAGAATGTTCGATGTACTGTTCGTGTTGGACTATAAAAGGGCAAGACAAAGCAGACGACCAAGTCAGTTGTAATTGAGTCAGTCTTGAGTGAAGTTGCGTGTGAACTAAATAGTCGTGTTTGAAGATATCGGTTGCGAGCAATAGTTGTGTGTGAATAATAGCAAGCAATTAATGTTGTATCGGTTAAGTGTGAACAGTGGCATAAAAGTGTGAATAATAAAGAGAGAGTTTAATTAAAATAAAACGCATATTTGTTTTTACTTGGTTTGCAATTAACGAACTCATATTTAAACGTTTTTAAAAAGGTAAAAACGTAACAATTGGTGTCAGAAGTGGGATTGCAAAATCCAAAAGTAAAAATAAATAAAAAATAAAAAGAAATAAATAAAATAAAATGAACCCCAACCCCTAGCGGTATAGACATAAATTCGTTGCTAGCCGCTATGATGGAAAAAATGCAAGTATTAGCTGATAATCAAGAAGCTTCCCGAAAAGAAGAGAACAAGAATCTATTTGCTGAGGTAAAACTTCTGGCTGAGGCACAAGAAGCTTCTAGAGCCGAAAATGAGAAATGAGCTTCTAGAGCCAGAAACTTCTTGCTGATGTACAAGAAGCTTCTAGAAACGAAAATCAGAAACTTCTGGCGGAGTCGCGAAAAGATAGTGAACAAATGATGAGAAAAATGCAAGCAGCAATTTTGTCAAAAATTGAAAAGGAGCGCGAAGCAACATCTGGAAAGCTGCAGGAAATCCGTGAGTCGGTCAGCAAGAGAATCACTGGTGTCGAGGAAAGGGTGTCACACTTAGAAAAGACCGTTGACACGAAAGTGAACGTTCTGGAAAAGACCTTTGACGGAAAACTCGTAATGATGGAGGAAAAGATTAACAACCTCCAGAGCCAGCGACCGGAACCAGTGCGAGTTGTATCTGAAAGTACCAGCAGGATAAAAACACCTTGCTTTGATGGAAGCTCACCCCTATCCGTCTTCAAATTCCAATTTGAGACAGTAGCCAGCAGAAACGGATGGGACGATGGAGAGAAGGCCTTGGAACTAATTTTGGCGTTAAAAGGTGTCGCAGCTCAGATCCTAAAAACCATGCCAGCCAGCTGCAGAAATAATTACAACGACCTAATGGTGGCCTTACAGCGGAAATTTGGTGATGAGCACAAACGAGAGCTGTACCGCATGGAGTTGAGATGCCGAGCACAAAAGGCGAACGAGTCATTACAAGCCTTTGCTATGGAGGTTGAGAGGTTGGTGCAGCTTACATACCCAGGAGAAAACCACCCGTTGATAGACAACATTAAGACCGAGGCATTTGTCAATGGTATACGCGACCCTGACATTAAACTAGCGGTATGTTCTACGCAGAAGACAACCTTTGCAGAGACCGTGGCCTTCGCACTAGCCCAAGAGACCGCTCGCGCAATCTCAAGACGACCAGTTAGCAAAGTGCGAAAAATGGAAGTCGAGGAGGAAGATGAATGTCTTGTAACTAAAGTTAAGGAGATAGTGAAGCAAATTTTGGGAGAAAACGGACAAAAGGCTAAACTTAAGTGCTTCAACTGTGGAAAGAGTGGTCATTTCCAAAGACACTGTAAAGCGCCTCGTAAAAGATCAAGATCCGCCTCACCATCAAGGAATAAGAAACGGGCGAACTACCAACCACCTTCACAAGAGTCCCCGTTAAACTAAAACGAGCTAGCACTGAGGGGCAAGTACTGGCTCCCACAAGCGAGGGCCCCACAATCTCAATATCAGTGATGCAGCAGAACAACAACAATATTACGGCGTGCGGGTACATAAACGGCAGACGTCACACCCTCACTATAGACACCGGGGCAACGCATTCCATCATCAGACCAGATGTAGTGAAGGGAAAGTGTGAGGCACTTAGCAATGTAAGACTTCGGACAGCTACTGGAGAGTCTGCAACCGTCCACGGAAAAACAGAGGCGAAGGTGACGATAGCCAACATCAGCGTAAGCCACGTCTTTATAGTTGCCGATATTGTGGATGAGGTTATCATTGGTGCCGATTTTATGATAGCTCATGGTATCAATTTGAATATGGGGCAACAGATAATGAGTTGGCGAAATGTGGAGATACCTCTTGACGTCGGATACAAGCATCAAGTGCACGCCAGAAGGATAGTTGCAGTCGAACAACTCAAATTGCCACCTCAGAGTGAATCACTGATATGGGCGCGTATGGAGGGAGATTGTGAGGAAAACCGCTTGTGGGTTGTGGAACCAGCAGAAATACAGACGGATTTAATATCAGCAAAAGCCCTCGTCAAATCTACAGAACAGAGAATAGTCCCGGTGAGAGTGCTAAATCTATCAGGCCATGAAAGAGTCATCAGTAAAAACTCAGAGGTGGGCCAATGTGTTCCCGTAGAGGCGGTAATAAACAGCGAACAACCGCCGCAACCTGCCGGTGAAAGCTGAGAAAAAGGAATCCATCGTCGATATCCGGCTAACGCGGATTGAAGCCAACGAAGACTGGTCCCAAGCACAAAGGAGTGACCCAATATTGGCGAAGATCATAGCAGCGAAGGAGGAGGACAAACGACCTACAAGAAATGAGATATCCGCAGAAGGTCCTCTTACAAAAGCATATTGGGCACTATGGGACAGCTTAAAGATCATAAATGGGTGCCTATATCGACTTTGGGAAAGCGCTGATGGTAAGACCTCATCCAACCTATTGGTAGTGCCTTCCTCCAAAATGAAAGAAGTGTTAAAGGAGTTTCATAATGGAGCCAGCGGAGGACATCTTGGAGTGACAAAGACACTGGAAAGGCTAAAACAACGTTTTTATTGGGTTGGACGGATTGGATAGCAAACTGTACCCAGCGTATTGCAGCTAAAGGTGCAGTAAAAAGAAGTCGAGGTCAGATGCAACAGTATAACTCAGGCGCACCTTTCGAGCGGATAGCGATGGACGTAGCAGGCCCTTTTCCTGTCAGCAATACCGGAAATCGATATGTTCTCGTGGTGATGGACTACTTCAGCAAATGGCCGAAAGTGTATGCCATACCCAATCAAGAACAACTGGGTATGCCGCTACGGGGTTCCAATAGAACTACATTCCGATCAAGGCAGAAATTTCGAGTCAGCAGTATTCAGAGAAATGTGTGAGGTATACGGAATTAAAAAGACTCGAACAACGCCGCTTCACCCACAGTCAGACGGAATGGTAGAGCGATTTAACCGAACCCTGGAGGAGTACTTGCGGAAGTAGTGAGCGAGCAGCAGAAGGACTGGGACGAACATATTCCGAGGTTACTACTGGCGTACCGATCTGCAGTCCATGATTCAACATCTAGATCACCCGCCAAGGTAATTTTTGGGACTGAAATAAAACTGCTCGGTGACTTGGAGTTTGGAGTTAAGCCCGCCACAGAGAGAGATGCCACTGGTAAAGAAGAAAGCCTAAATGAACTTCATCAATTTGTGCGCACCCGAATAAAAATGGTCAGCGATAGAATGAAAGCCAGGTATGATCGTGCAGCAAACACGGAGGGCTTCCATGAGGGACAACTGGTTCTACTATACAACCCAAAGCGGAAGAAGGGATTATCTCCCAAGCTACAAACCAGCTGGGATGGACCGTACAAAATAATTAAACGGTTAAACGACGTCGTGTACAGGATACAGAAAGCTAACAGTCCCAGAATAAAAATGAAGGTCGTACACATAGAGCGACTGGCGAAATATGGGAAGAGAGATAATGAGCCTATTCGGGACGAACAGGCTTAAGTGGGCGGCAGTGTTACGCAAGAACAATCGAAACGACCTAATATCGTTTAACATAAACAATAAACAAAAGCTACCAGCTACACTAACACATATGTGCATCGAACCATACATAAACTAACAATAATATCAGCATGAGTATGAGAGAGATGGATAACGCAAACGCAACATAAGCGAACAACAGGCAATGTGTATACAATACACAAACACACTCTAACGAATACATCGAACATCTTCCAAATAAACCAACAACAAGCATGAGAGCAGAAGGGATGGACAAATAAGCAAGCGCAACAACAAGCAATACAGTCACCATAGAAATTGCGAGAATGCGAGACCGGGAACGTTCTTCTTCAAGAACGTTCGATGTACTGTTCGTGTTGGACTATAAAAGGGCAAGTCAAAGCAGACGACCAAGTCAGTTGTAATTGAGTCAGTCTTGAGTGAAGTTGCGTGTGAACTAAATAGTCGTGTTTGAAGATATCGGTTGCGAGCAATAGTTGTGTGTGAATAATAGCAAGCAATTAATGTTGTATCGGTTAAGTGTGAACAGTGGCATAAAAGTGTGAATAATAAAGAGAGAGTTTAATTAAAATAAAACACATATTTGTTTTTACTTGGTTTGCAATTAACGAACTCATATTTAAACGTTTTTAAAAAGGTAAAAACGTAACAATATTGTTTAGTTTTTACCTTTTTAAAAACGTTTAAAATATGAGTTCGTTGATTGGTGTTTAGTTTCAATTAAATTCTTTATTGTTCGTACTATTTTTGTGTGTCACTATTTATAACTTGTCGTATACAACAATAATTGCTTGTTCACTATTCTTCTTTGCTTACAACGGTGATCTTCAAACCACGACTGTTCTCTTCTCACGCAACGCGTCTCCACACAAGACTGACTGAATTCTTACTAATGGTTGCCTGCTTTGTCTTGCCTTTTTATATGGTCACGTAAACAGTCTGATGAACGTTCTTGAAGTCGAATGTTCGTGGTCTCGCCTTCTCGAGAATTCCATCGCGATTTCATTATTGTTTGTGTACTTTGTTTACGTTGTTTGTTGTTGCGTTCTTTCGTATTTGTCTATCGCCTTTTCTTTCATACTGATGGTTTTTGTTTTTGTAGCTTTTGGTTATCGTTTTAATGTTAAATGATATTATACCGTTTCCATTTTCGTAACAATATTCATTACTACACAAATTACTGTTCTAACGGAAGTGTGTGCAACAAAATTGTGCATGTACTTTATTCATAACTACTATTGTAAGTAAGATAGGAAGTTTCATTTAAGAACTTGGAAAGTGGAACTTGCGCAGAATTTGTCGAATACAGCATCTCATTACTTGAAAACTATGGAGATTCTCTAAAGGTCTGAGGTAGTAGAAGCATCGTGATATTTTCCTTTACAGAACTTTTGTTTATCAACTTTATCTATGAGGGATGTACCAAAAGTTTAACGTCATTTCCACACAACAGATTTGAAGCCTGGAATGAACTTCTTGCTGGAATATTGGCAGCGATCCGCCAAGGTGACGTGATAATGATGGGTGATTTCGAAGCCCTCATCGACTCAGTTAACACAAGCATAGAGAGCATAATAGATAAGAATTTTTGCGTTAACGCACAGAGAAATGCTCCCGAAGACATGCACAATTACCAACGCAAATGTACTCTAAGCGATGGAATTATACAAATCCATATTGACTTTTAGGTTAGGTTAGAGGACGTGTACTTGTCCGTTAAGACAAGTACAATACCCGGAGGTCGAAATTGACCCATTGTACCATTGTACCATATTGACTTTTAGCCGAAGGACTTTTGTAGATTGTTGCTTATCCACATACACCTGCGACGTAAAAAAACCTTACAAAAAAAATCTAACGGGGTGAAATCACACAATTTCGGTGACTAGTTCTCATAAGCTCCACTTGAGATGAAGACTATTTGAGGGCAGAATATCATTTGTGACATAAGCTGTATGGCAAGTAACGCGGTTCTGTTGGATCCACTAATGGTTGGTGTCCAAACCATTCAATTCATGCTAAAATAAATTGATAATCATCATCCATAGTGCTTGTCGTTGACAAAAATTACCTTTCCTAAAGAAATATGGACGGATGCTGCCGCCAGGCTAAAATCCACACCAAACAATGAATTTTATGGTAAGTATTGTACACTCTTGGATCTCATGTGTATTGGTATCGTTCTAAATTCGACAATTTTGTTAATTTACAGACCCATTCATCCAGAAATGTGCCTTATCACTGAAGATGATTTTTAGTTTATCAGTGGCCAATCGGTCCAGCGTCCATTTAGTGACTATACGTCGTTGTTTAATGATTTGTCATAACAGACTCAACCAATGACAACTAATTTTTCAAATGTAGCTTATGTAGATGTAGCAGTATGGGCGTGATCTGTCAAAGTTTGGAAGTCTCTGTTCCAACTGTTAGACTTGGAAAGTTAATTTAATTTTTTTCTGTAAAAACTTTTTAAAAATATTGATTATTCCCTTAGCTTTTTACATAGTGTAGTCCTTGCTTTGACATTAACATTTTTAATGACACTATTGTACACATCTGGTATTTTTTTGTTTTTAGATTCAGGATTAACCTCTGTATACGTAATGGTTGTTATTAACTTTATGTATGTAAAATATTTTTGTGTGTACTATATTGGAATGTATGTATGTATCAGAGATCAGCAACGAGTATTCAAAACGATGAGTAGATTCGAGTCATACTTATTATTTCTGATACTTATACGCATTCATACTTATTTTAATATGATACTCATACTACTCATACTCAAAGTTGGAAGTACTCGTCGAATTCATACTTAACAATACGCATGATGTTATTGACTTCGACTCGTCTCTACTTAACATTTACACGAACCACAAAATAAGTATGATTCGCGTACGAACACTACTATACTCACAAGAAGATTGTGTGTATGCTTTACTTGTTGTCTTTGTCTTTCCTTTCTTCTTTGTTTGTATATGCAACAATAACAAAGGCTGTAAATTTTGATGAATGATTCGAGCCACTCGAATTACTTATAAGTATTATAAGTATTTTTCTAAATTTATGAATCAGAATGAGTAGGCGTATGAATCAAACACATTTCGAATGTTGTGAGTTTGATGTCAACGTTGTACTCATACCCATTGTAACCTATACTTATAAATCAATGCTGTAGCGAGTACGAATGAATCAGAGTAGTTGAATTTCAATTCTGCTGATTCACTCATACACAAAATTGCATGAGTGCTTATGAGTAGCGGAAAAACGATTCATTGCTGATCTCTGGTATGTATGTGGTTTTTATTCATGCATGCATGACTGGGAATATGTGGGCGAGTAAGAGAGATGAAAACATGTACCAAAATAATATTTGTTTTATTAAAATAAATGTATTTTTTTTTTTGTTTTTGTACATGCCAGTGTATGCAGTGGCATCATAACGCTTCACCGTTGCAATGTTCATTTGTGTAGTTTTGTCTTAAGCATTTATCACAATTGTGGCTGATGGCAATAAACAGGCAACAAAAAAAGTTAAAAAAAAATTTTAAAATACCCACACACACAAACATTTACACGAAAGTACATAAAAATTTATTTCAAGTAAAAGTTTTTAAAACTACCAACTACGAGTGTACAACAACTAATTCATACGCAATATGAACATGGAACATAAGAACGATTATGTGATACTCTACAATATAACGTACATATGTTGTATGTGTGCATAGGTTAGGTTAGCGGGTAGCTTGTCGTTCACATGTAAGTTCACTTGGTGGCCATTTGGCCCCTTATGCTACCCAATGTTCTCTTAATGGCACGTTCGCCACCATGCCCAGATATTCAAACGTTCTGCCACCCAAAAGTGTTTGAAGTGCAGGGCACTCGCATAAAAGGTGTTGCAATGATTCCGTTTCCTCCACATCATGGCAGCTTCTGCAGTAATCCTGGAGAGGGAAGACTGAGCTTGTCAGTGAAATTATCAATTGCGCAATGTCCCATTAGAATTTTTGTTAGAGTGCGAACCATTCCTTTGGTTTTCCTGCTGTCCACTTCTGGACACAGCAGTTATTAAATTCGGCAACTAGATATGTTGGACCACCCACGGTTTGTTGAATTTCATACTGTTTTTTCCACTTTGGAAAAGTATTCTTGCAGGGGCGCATATTTTCCCTCTATCGTCTCCTCCTCAGGCATCAGACACCAGATATGTTGGACCACCCACGGTTTGTTGAATTTCATACTGTTTTTTGCACTTTGGAAAAGTATTCTTGTAGGGGCACATATTTTCCCTCTATCGTCTTCTCCTCAGACATCTCTGATCCCTTTCGTGCCAGTTCGTTAACCTTTTCGTTCCCCTCTATGCCACAATAGCCCAGTAAAAGCGGGAGTTGTGACGACGTATACGGAGTAGATAGTCCAAGGGACGCCATTTTTTTGGACGAGATTTGCGGTTGACTGTTCATACATATAATATATATAATGTGTACATATATACTGAATGAAATACTTGGGTAGACGTTTAGGCATAGAAGCTAAGGTTATTCGAAAAAAATATATCCAGTGGCTACATGAAAATACAGGATAAATTATGTTATGATAACAGTTTACACCTGCCAGAGTACGTCATTCAAGTTGTGGCTATTGGATTGAGATCATGCAACAAAGTCGGATATTACATCTTTTCAGAACAATTGAAACTCAGTTCAATTGTTGCTCTACTCAATTACTGTAGTGTACATACGCCTATTTAGAGACATTAAAAAGTCCGTTATGTTACTGCTACTTTCAGTGCTATCGAACAGGTGTCTATATCAGTCTGGCAGTCAATGCGGCAAAACGAAGTATGTGTTGCCGACAAGTAGGGACATGCGGAGTAGTGAAGACCTATTTTACCGCCGATAGTTATAATTTCAATGTTTTCAATGAATTTGTTTCTCTTGTCTCCGTCGTTATCAGCAAAAATTATGTCAGTTCCAGATCAAGTGTAGTTTCTTAATTTAATCTGTCGTTCGGAGTCGACAAAGTCCCGCCACTCATGTATAACATAAACACACACAACATAAATGGTGTGAGAAGCTAGGTCGTTATCCTGAGGGAAATGTTGTAATGACCAATTATGTATGTATGTAAGGTTGTTATTAACTGCCAAAGTTTAATTGCCCCTGTGGGTAGGTCCTATAGTGAGGTAAGAATTCAGGAAGGAACTGTTAGCCACGTGATCTGTTAGAACATAGTGCCCTCTGATAAATTTCACTTTAGACATGTCATCGACTATCTTAGCCATGGTCTCCAGGGCACTGGTCTTTCTTCCATATGCAATGGGCTTGAATCCAACATAGCTTTCTCTTTTTCTGTTATGCCAACACATAACACTCACTGTATCTTATCCAACCCTATCCGAGCTGGTTTAAAAATCATCGTGCTTGCTCCATAGGACACAATTTGGTGGACTAACCTAGGCATAATACATTCAATTCATATATATATATATATACCCCTTACTCTGTGCAACATAAATTCGCAATGAATACATTTTAATTTCTGTAAGCCGGTGTGTGTGTGAGAGTGTTTTTAATGTTTGTCTTGCACATGTGAATTTATGAATTTATGCCACAGTGACAGTGTGAGTGCGTAAATGTGAAAGTGTGTCTATTTTATATTCTTCATGAGTATTTTTTGTTTGTTTTAAATAGTCATGGGTATACAATTCTCTATGTGTACAATTGTGTTAGTGTGGCATATATGTATACTAAATGAAACGTTAAACAAGAAAAGGATATTTAATGTTGGTTTCTGTTGTTGTTGTTGTTGTTATTTTTTAAATTTGTGTCTAAAGGACCTTCATTTATTTTGTTTTCATTTGTTGTTGTCGTTGTTGTTTTTAGTTTGTGTGCATACATGTTTGTGAATGTGTATTTTATTATACATTTGGGACTGACTTTATAAATATTATTTTATAAGTGTGTGTATGTGTATTTGCTTATGAATGTATGTGAGTGCAAATAAGTGGAAATGTTATTATTAGTGTTGGCATGTGTAAAAAGTTATAAAATTTATGAATTTTTTAATATGAAATAATTACTTGAGGTATATTTATTTTAATGACTGTGTGGTTTTTTTAAAAGTTGGTTGAATTAGGAGTAGTTTGTGTGACAAAGCAATTTTTATTTTATTCCTTTTGCAATAAATATTAATAGACAGTCAGTTAATATATAAATAAGAACCTGAATAAAAATAAGAAGAAAATAATTGAAGTGAAAATTTCTGTTAAAATGTCTAAGCAATTCATGCCCATAATTAATGAATATGTATTTGAGAAAGCCAAAAACAAAAGTAAAACCCCAATAAAAATGTTCGTTCATTGTCACCATTAACACATATAATATGAGTGGTGTGACCTAAGTTGTAATCCTGGCCGATAAAATCAATTTGCTGAAAACTTTATTTGCAGAACTGATCTTCTTCATTGGCCAATATATTTTAACGTCTCTAAATTAATTTTTATGGGAAATAAATTTCGCACCTGATCTTAGAAGGAAAGAAACCAGTTTCCATGTCCACATAACTAGTCATGCAGCAAAACTTTTGGAGAGAAAATTTAAATCAGCACAGTCCAGTACTAACGGAACGGATTTCGGCCTACCGTAACACATCCTTCCAGGCGCCTCTGCTTCTTGCGCGCCTACGCCAGATGGTCACACCAATCGATGACAGGGCTTCCTCGATTTGGTGCTTCCATTGCAAAAAAGGTCGTCCTCTTCGCCCACTTCCGCAGATCCCCGCATCAAATACCCATCTCCCCGGAGCACCCTCCTCCATTCGAACGACATGGCCGAGCCAGCGCAGCCGCTGGATGTTAATAGGCTACACAACGGGGAGGATGAAAGATTTGTAGAGAATTAGTTTTGTCGTACGAGAGACGTATTGAGACCATAGTAGCAGCTGTTAGAAAGAGTGATCCTGCGCTGTACTCCAGGCTGACAGCATTTTTGGTGGTAACGGCGGTGCCAAAATAAATAAATTCTTCGACTATATCGAAAGTATAGTTATCGGCCGTAAATTGAGATCCAATACGCCGCTCGTCTTTACATATACCCTCATTTACTGCCAGACCCATTTTAGTAGATGGTGTGTGTCGACTTGTTTTTCGTGGGTCTTTCGAGGATTTGGCTTAGTGTGAATATCTGGTCAATGGTGGACTTGCCAGATCTGAAGCCGCACTGATAAGATCCAATAAGTGTTTTGACGAATGGCTTCATTCAATCACATAATAAGCTCGTAAGAACCTAATATGCGATAGTGAGGAGGCTTACACCCCCGCTGACCCGCGACACTCCTCATCGTACCATTGATTTCGTTGGGGTGAGCGCTCGAAACCAATTACTGTTTTCGCAGTAATGCGCAAGGAGTGGGAGATGTTGTCCCACAGTCCACCAATGTCGCAGAGATTAGATGGGGAACAACGGAGGTTATCCGAGAGTTGAGTGCAGAACGCTTCAACTGTCCTTTGTGATCGCAGCTTCTTAATGTTCAGCTTTCGCAATGCACTAGAGCGCGCAGATCTCGAAGCGCTAATCGAAACTTGGCTGCGACAAGGTAGTGGTCCGAGTCGATGTTTGGACCTCTGAATGTGTGCACATCTAGTACACTGGATACGTACCTTCCGTCGATCGCAATGTGACCAATCTGGTTGGATGTTGATCGATAGGAGGACATCAAAGTGGTCTTATGAATGTCGACATGCTGAAACTTGGTGCTACAATTGTTCTGATTTATTTTGCCAATATTACAGCTTCAGTTAATTGAAAAAGACACATTAATTCGGTAGTTTGCTCGCAGTATGGTAATTGTCAAACGCATGGTAATGAATGTCTTTCATATATCGCTATTACGTAAGTCGGAAAGTGTTAGCTTTCGTCAGAGACTAATCAACAAAAAATCCATTTTAAAATCAGAAATTCCAAAGAAAGGAAAGGAAAAATCCTGTTTTGGTCCTAAGCTCCTTGTGGGAGCAAAAGCATAGTAGGAGTATATATGAGGGTCTTAAGCTATCGCGTAGGAATAAGGGGGTTACATACTGCCACTGTGAAGTGTGAAATTTCCTTAACTACCATTCTCTCATGATAATTTCAAAAGCGTAAAATAAATAAAAATGCATCCTAACAGCTGCCACTGCATGTGTATATCCTTCGTAAAAATGCGTTTCTCCTTCAAAATCTATTCAAAAATTGAATTAAATTGTCAGTCACAACCAGAGAGTTGCTGAATAAAACACAAAAATAAACCAAACACTACAAAATCAACAGGAATTACAAATGCAATGCCATGCATTTTGAGTCAGTTCAGTCATGTACCAAAAGTTCTGATTTGATAATAATGCTGATGACGTTAATGATCATGATACCCGTTGTAAGTAATGCAGTTGGTACGATGCTATTGTCTGTCTGATGGCTTTATTTTTGACAAAATCAGATATCAAAATTAAATATGAGCAGTAAAGAAGAAAAAACCAAAAAACTAGAAAAAGGAACAACAACAAATAAAACCCTTTTTTCGAAATTCTAATGGTATAAGCCGTGTTGTTGCCAGCTATTGTGGTCGTACATACATATGTATGTGGAATGTATGTTGCTTTATAATTACATTTTCCTACAATATGCAAATGACAATGAATATTTACAAGCATGTGTGTAGTTATGGAAATTTGTACAATTGAATCAGTATCAGCGTACTACAGCTTGTACATGCATGTTGGTTAATAATTTAATTAAAATGATTTGATCATTGTAGACCCACCCACACGTATAGCAGGAATATTAAACGTGTAAAAGTAAAGTGGAAAGTTTTTGCACAAATCTATGAACTTGTTCAGTGTTATGCCAATAATAAGGTCTTTGAGGTCTATTCATTAAAATACAAAATTATTTTAGGATATATTTTGTATGAAGGTAGATATTGAAATTATTTCAAACTCACTTTAAATCGTATAAATGTGACTGAGATGGATGATTACTACTAAAAAGTACTAAATGACAGTAATATGTGGTACATAAAGTTTTATACGTAAAATAAAGAACGTAAAGTTTCCTCTTACGTTCAAAAGTTGTAGGGAATTGTTTTTGTAAATTGCTGGATCATAAACAGAAAATTTTGATCATTTTCCTTAGACATCGGTTGGTGAAGATTCGCAATTAAATTTTTTTAGAAAGTTTCACAATCGTATATCAATATTGATTTAACATTGAAGTGCAAAATTTGTATCTTCGTTTTGCTCGCAAGAACTGGAAATCCAGACACAACTCAATGATCCAAGTCTTTTTAGTCAGGATTACAACCTACCTTCTCACACCACCCATGTTTTGTGTGTTAAATTAAAATTATTTATGAGCAGCAGGACCTATATTGTCGATTCCGAAGGAGAGATTTGAGAAACGAGAAACTTTCTAGTGCAATTTTAAATTGCAGTTTTTTGCCAGAAGACTGTTGAGAGGAAGTAGCCGTACATTCACTGTCTAAACCAGGCCTGGACTATTTTCACAATACATATTTCAAAGTCTATTTACCAGATTTGAATAAAGTAAAGTTGCTTTAAACGATTTCTATAAAAAAAAGGCCAGATTTTGTGAAATTTCCGTTCCAATATTCTGGACTTCTGCAACTGAAGACTGCTGAAAGGGCAACGCCGAAAGAAAACTTCATTTTTTTAAATTTTTAGTTTTGTGCACGATGTCTGGGCGAATGGTTAAAACACGAGCTCTCGAGTAATAAGCCAGCAAACTACCTCCTAGATTACGGCAACTTCGTGCTAGTAACTATACAGTATATACTAGACCAGGGCTTCTTAAACTTTTTTTTATAGCGACCCCCCTCAAGCTTACTCAATTTTAAACGACCCCCTCCTCCATATAATGAAATATATATTTACCGTAGATATAGATGTAATATCGCACTATTTTACAATGTAAATAAATTAAGGATTAATTGGAAAACGTTGATGGGATATCGGTCGTAATAAAACCCACTAAATAGAATGACATAAAACTATATATATATTTATTCAATAGAAAAAATAAACTCTTGTAACGATTTTTTTAATAAAAACATATTATTAATATCAAACAATATTAATGTGACGGATGTGATTGTTTATTTTTACACAAATAATTAAATCGAGGCTCAATTTGAGTTAGCGCAGGACGTAATAAATTTTCAACGTTTATTAAAGTTGAACGGTATTTTGATTTTATATAAGTTAATGTGGAAAAGGCTGATTCACATAAATATGTTGTACAAAATGGCAGTAATTTATTCATTGCCATTTCCGATAGTAGGGGATATTCTGATTTGACTCCTATCCAAAATTCATGCACAGGCACTTGAGAAAATCTCAGTCGCAAGGTAGTATCACTTGTTAATTCGGCAAATTCTTCTTGTGCTTTTAAGTTTAAAAAATTAATTTCTTCCATTTTAATTGAAAATGGATTGCAAATCCATTGTTGTGTATCGATATCATTTGGAAAATACCTATGCATGTAAACTTCCATATCCTTCAAATGATTAACTATAATTTTTGTTATAGGAGTATCTTTTTTTGAAATATTGTTACTAATTATATACTCGTCAGTAAATGGAAACATTTCGAGAGATCCACTTTCCACTCTGTTCTTCCATATAAGAATTTTGTTAACAAAGGCCTCAAGTTTATTTTTTAACATAAACATATTAACGCAGACTCCCTGCATTGCTAAATTCATATCATTGATTTTATCAAAAATATCTGCCAAATAGCATAGCTTGAGAAGCCATAAATTATCGTGAAAATAATCGGCCAAATTAGAATTTTGCTCTGTTAGAAATATAAGAACTTCATCTTTTAAAGTTAATAATCGTTTCAAACTTCGACCTCTTGATAGCCACCTAACTTCAGCATGTAGCAATAAGCTTGTATAATCCGAATCCATATCAATGCACAAATTTTTAAACAATCGACTATTAAGTGCTCGACTTTTAATAAAGTTAATGATTTTAACTGCATCAAAAAACACAGTGTTTAATTCTGGTGCAATTTTTTTAACAACAAGTGCCTCTCGGTGAATCATGCAATGTGTAAATGTAATATGATCATTTCCAGCTTTAACAAATGCTGTAAAACCAAGATCTTGTCCGGTCATTGCTGCAGCACCGTCCGTGCACACACCAACACAATTTTTCCAATTTAATCCTTCTTTTTCAAATAACTCATTTACTTTTTTATATATATCTTTTCCACGAGTATGACCTTCCAGAGGACGACAAAACAGTATATCTTCATGAATGCTTCCCTCATAAATATATCTTACAAAAAGTAACAACTGTGCCATTTTTGAAATGTCTGTCGATTCGTCCAGTTGTATTGCAAACTTTGAGCTGTCTTTAAGCCTCATAAGAAGCTGTTGAAATTGATCATTGCTAATGTCTGAAATTCTTTTGGACACAGTGTCATTTGATAATGGAATTTTACTAATTTCAGCAGCATACTGTTTTCCATGAACAATTTCAGACATTATTGTAGCTGCAGGTAGTAAAAGTTGCTCTCCAATAGTAAAAGGCTTTTTCGTTTTTGCTATCAAATACGAAACTTCATACGATGCCAATAGATATTTATCATTCAAAGTAACATACTTCTCCAAAGTGTTCTTTTCTTTATTTGATGTTTGCAAAAGACGCTCAAAATATTCTATTGGCTTTTTTGATAACGTTGCATGTTTATTATTCAAATGTCGTTGCAGTTTTGACGGTTTCATGCTTTCTGCAGCCAAAACTTCTTTGCAAATTAAGCACACAGGTTGTTCTTCATTGTTGTGAGAAGAGCATGTGAAGCCATACTGCAAATATGATTCGTCGTATTTTCTTTTTTTTGTTTTGCTAGAAGTCGGATTTGAAGCACTGCAACTTGGTTGTGACGTGGCAGACTTATTAGTTGGAATTTTAATTAGCCATTTATCCATGATGGTTAAATAATAATAAATAATTAAACAAAATGTAGTTGAACTTTAACGTAATAATTAAAAACACCAACTGAAAATTACATAGGCGCCGTATCACAAAGACGCCGAAAAAGAAGCTTTCATTTAATTTTTTTCGCCTAGCCTAGCTTGATTGAAACGAAAATTTTGACATTTGAAAAACGCACAAAACGTAAATACATAGGGTACATTAGAGGGAGAAAAAAGATGATAAAAGTTCTTGCGAAGCAAGTGTGCTAGAAGCAACAGATATACATAGCGAAAACTGGTGGAAAAATTAAATGTAAACAAACATTTATTTTGTGTTAAAAAGGGAAAATTTAGAATCTTTTTTAATTTCTTCAATGAAAATTTTAAAAACTCATAAATATTTAATTATAAATCAAAATTTGTATGGTTTTTTGATACAATGAACATAGTTTCTTGTGGAAAAGGTAAGTAAGAAGATAAATATTTCACGATCAAATAAGACATATTTCTCATAAAATTTTTTTCTTGCAGAACTTTGCGTGTATTACCAGTATTTATTAATTTCTTGAATGAAAAGGTTAAAATTCGGTAATTTTGTCATTATTAATCGAACTCTTAGCAATTTCTCTTTAGTTATAATAAAACTACAATAGTATTTTGTATAAATTTTATTTGTATTTATATTTGTACGTAGTGTGTATACTAATTTAAAAATTTTATTTATAATGATTGAAAAGTATCAGATCTTTGCGACCCCGTTTCAGTTGCCTCGCGACCCCCCTGGGGGTCGCGACCCACAGTTTAAGAAGCCCTGTACTAGACCACGGCGACTTTTCGTATGTCTGTGATACTTTCTAGATAACAGAAGCTGTTTACATGATAGATAATCAGCCATCCAATGCTACAAATTATCTGAAGTCGGAATGTATTGTTTCATACATCCCCAATACAGGGCCTTCTGCCAACAGGATCATCTGACCTTTGACAATTGATGCCAAAATTGTAGTAATTTTTTAGTCTGCTTTGCCAAATCATCATGTACAAGCATAGATAACTACGTTTGTTCACTGAATGGTTTAGTTTACATCGAAAAATTTTCAGCGATGAGGGTTTTTCTGGATTAATATGCGAATAAACAAAATTGTTAATTGTGGATCGATACCAGTCCACATGAAATTCAAAAACGTTATATGCATTCCGAAATAGTCACCATTTAGTGGGGTTTTTGAGATGGCGACGTCATCCGTCCATATTGCTTTTAGAACGACGTTGGCCAGATCATCAGGTTCAATTGCGAATTACCAACATCTTTTGGCTTAAATTAGATGGTCTGGGCCCTAACGATATGTGGTTTTAACACACACATACAACTCATGTCACATTGGATATTTTTGGAGTCACGAAAATCGAATCGAAAAGGGCCATAAAGTACTTGGTAGTGATTATAGACGACAGGTTGAACTTCAAGGAGCGCGTAAAATTCATTGACGAAAAGGCATCTGTAACCCAGGGAGCACTGGCGAGGATGATGCCAAATATTGGAGAACCAGGTCCATTTAAGAGGAGGATAATATCAAGGGTTATAACCTCGATATGTTATATGCTTGCCCAATATGGTAGGAGGCACTCTCCGTGGGGACAACGAGAAAGAAACTGTCCTCTGTGTATCACCTAAGTGCGATTAGACAGATAAGTGATTTCAGGATAGTATCTGATGAAGCGGCGAAGACAATACCGATAGACATATTGGCGGAGGAGATGAAGAGGATGTACTTTCGCCATCTCGAGTATCCAGGACAAATGGCGGCTTTAAAGGTAGGTATGGAAGAACAGTTTAAAGGGAAGGTGGACATTTCGCCTTGTCCCGAGTATAACCCCTTGGTTGAAGAACGAACATTGCGAGCTGAATTTCTACGTGACCCAGTTCTTAACTGGTCATGGATCCTTCAGGAAGTACCTGCACAGATTTGGACAGGATACTTCACCCATATTCCCAAATTGAGTATTTTGAACGAAAGAATTCAGGACATTGTCATCGCTCGTGATGTAAAATAACTATCGAGATCATGAAATTTGACCACGTAGACTTCGTGGGGGTTTTCTTAAACAGCAGGTGCATGAGAATAAGCCACAGACCTTAGCGATCCTTGAAGTAAATACAACGCATCCAATCGTTAATATTCAGCCTGCGCCAGAGTCATTGAAAATGGGACATTGGGAATGCATCGCACCCTGAGAAGTAATGACGGTTATTTGAATGGTGTTATATTCCACACATAATGGCATCAATAGGTTTTATATGAAATAAGGTATTTCATTGATGTCCTGTACCCATTTTGTTTAATATAAGGTTTTAAGGATAGGAATCGCTTAATGAGAGGCTTTAGATTCAGAGCAGTACAGTAGGTGCATGATGTATGTTGGTTGGGCTTTTTTATTAGAAATATTGTTTGACCATATATGAATGGGTTTATTTATTTTTATTAACAATTACAAACAAACAAGCTTTTGCACTTAAAATCACTTAAAATTATTCCAATTACCGGCAATTCGATATATTTCGCTCACTTCAGATTCTAATTGTTTTTATTGATTTTGTGTATGATTTTGATTTTCAACAGCTATTTTCCAATTTGTTTTCTAGTACATTTGATTTTCAATGAAAACTTTTCAGTTTCAGTTAAAATTTTTTGCTCCTTTCACCACAGCTCAGCATGACAAACGAACACTTGACGGAAAAATCATTTCAGCGGAAACGGAAAGGAAGCAACAAGCGGAGAAAATAGTCAACAAACAATTTTTTTCTACTTTTTTTCATTTCATTCAAATACACTTTTAACAATACCGAAAGGTCAGTTAAACATAAATGAACGTTTAAGCGCGGAAAAATGCCAAAAAAAAAGAATTTAGAAATCAAATAAAAACTATAATAAACAGTAAAAGGAACTCGAAATAAAAATTTTTTGAAACTAAAAACAGTGCATTGAACAGTTTAACTGGCAATTTTAAATAGTTTGGTAAACATGAAACATAAAACACAAAAAAAAAAAAAAATACAAAAAAGACTGCGAGAGTAAAGGCTAAACTGATGAAAAATATGTACCGTTTATAGCAAGTCGTACAAAAATTTTTATGTCATAAAAATGTACTCAATTCTGGCGGCAATAACATCGAATAGAATTGCAGTGAATTGAATGCAAGTGAAATTAAATGAAATGAATTTTAATGAACGCTTGTACCATTCTCATGATTTTTATTTTTTGTTTGTTTTGGTTTTGGTCCTTTTTTAAAGGCTTTTTTGGAAATACCCTATGGCATGTTATTGAACAGATAACATAGATAACGTCGATATATTAAATGTAATTGATCGTAAAATTTGATCGAGTTTGTTCAATAAATTGGTCATATTCATCATTGTCTTCGTAGTCTAGTAGGCGGTAGTGTGTTGGTTTATTAGACGATAGCCCGTGGTTCGACGTCTGACACACACATCTCGTACAGAACGAAATATCAAACAAAAATTTTTTTAGGCGACTTCCTCTCAACAGCCTTTCGGCAAAAACTCTTAGAGTAAATGAAATTGTCATGAAAGTTTGCTCAAAAATCTGTCGTTCGAAGTCGATTTTAAACTGTAGGTCCCGCCACTCATCGATAAAATTAACATACACCACATGCGTAGTGTGAGAAGCTAGGCTGTAATTGTGACTAAAGGGTTGTAATGATCAATTATGTATGTTTGCATGTTAGTACACTACTAAGCATTTCTACGAGACACTGTGCCTTGCACATACATATGTGGTTGAGAATGATAAATGTAGGACTTGTGATAAAGACATCTAATAATGGAACACTTTTTATGTCGTTGCACTTTTTTAAGAAAGACAAGATACCATGCATAACTCATCATAAAGAAGTAGACTGAAGGTCATAACAAGTCGACTTGATGATTTAAGTGTATACGGATAATCATGAGATCTGAAATCTCCATCCCTTCAATCATTCATCAAACGACACAAGACGCAGAAAACATGTAGTTTACTATAGTTTACCTTGTCTCGGGAAAATTGATTTAGGAACTGCCACGGTAGCGTTTAAATCCAATAAAACTTCTGTTATCACAAGAATTTATGAAAGCAGATCGAATGCTGAGCCGAAAGCATATCAAATTTCTGATCTAATTAGGCATGACTCAGATAATACTTAAAATAATCGCGTATATAATAAATAAATGGCTTGCCCCATCATACTAGTCTTGCATTGACCATGTGAACACCATTGCACTCCGGAACTTGAATACTAGCTTCCAATGCTTTAAGAGTTGATCGTTTGTTCTTCGACACTTTTCTCGTCGGTGCACACATTTCAAAGTTTTGTTGATGGCTCTGTACTCCGAAGAACAAAATTATTGCGCAAACGATCAACAGCTGCACGTATTTAAAGTATATTAACGATATCGATTAGAAAATATCCAATGCTAGGTGTTAGTAAGCTGTCATACCTACTTCAATGGCGGAATTGAGGTCGTCATCATAGAGAATTGTTGCTTCATAACTTCAGCATCAACTAAAAATATGGAACCAAGCTTCCGTTTTCTTAAAATCTTCGATTAAATGTTTGACTCTTCTATTGGGTCTTTTATTACGCGCTTACTATTTTTAAATTTGAATCAAAAAATGTGTATTAAAGACCCATTGACACCATTATGTGTGGCATATAACATCGTTCCAGTGTCTACCAAGGCTTCTCTGGGTGGAGCGCATACAATGTATTCAATTCACTACTTTGGCATATTAATCACGCTTAATTGGAGTGTTGGCATTGGTTATCTTGGTTTTGGGGACCGCTGTAGTTTGTGGCTTAAGCTTATCGATGAGTCTCCACGTGGGATGGCCATGCCATAACATTGCTGGTGCAAAATATTGAATATGATGTGAGCTGGATGGCACACAACACCATTCTATTGAAACCACATATCGTTGATGTGCAGATCATCTAATTCAGGCTAAAAAAAGTTGATAGTCATTGCCATTTAAGGCATACCGTGAACAAGTAATGGGCTGGCGAACGTTGATGTCAAGCAAATATGGCCGAATGATGCCACCTGCCTAAAATCTACACCAAACAGTTATTGCATTCCATGTGGACAGGTTTCGTCGTAAGATCGAGAATTTTGTTTGTTCTCCCACTCATTCATCCTGAAACGTTGAGGGCCAATTGCTAACTTATTTAGAGCCCATTCAGCGTAGCCATGTCGTTTCCTATGGTTATCCATGTCAATTTGGCAAAACAGATTAAATGAATGAAAACTTATGTATTTGATAGATGTGGCTTCAATAAGATGGCCGTTCCCAAATGTCAAAGTTCGGAAGTTCCAGTTCATTACCATCATTTATACTACGACATACATACATACATACATAATTGGTCATCACAACCCTTTAGTCAGGATTACGACCTAGCTAACCACACCACTTATGTTGTGTGTGTTAATTTTATACATGTGAGACCTACGGTTTGAAGTCGGATGGAAATGACAACAATTTTGTGAAACTTTTCATGGCAATTTTTATAGACTCTCAGAGTTTTTACCAGAAATCTGCTGAGAGGCTGTCACCGAGAAATAGTTTTTCATATTTCGTTCTGTTGGAAATGTCTGACCTGGGGTTTGAACCGTAGACTCACGTCGAATAAGCCCACACACTACCTACTAGACTACGGCGACTTTCCTCTGTATCTGAAAAGCCAACATTGGCTCGTGTAGCGGCGGACACCATTGTCGTTTCAATTAGATGGGGATTGATGGCGATGACCAGAAAGGCAGTTTATTCGATACTATATAGGGAACATTTGTATCTGACTATGCTTAAATCTATCCTGTTGTTATCCATTTTAAGAATTCAGTTCAGTTTTAACAGCCAAAAGAAAAGGGATACAAAACAAAAAAAAAAAAAAAAACAAATTAAATAACTTTCACTATTTAACTGCAGGCTTTAAACATGTGCTATTTGGCCGGTTTCGTTATATGATGCTGTTAAAATGACTTTTACAATTTGTTGCAGTTGTTGTTGGCCCAGAAATGTGTACTTAAAATAGAAATAAAACAAGTGAAATTGTTCAACTCAATTTTATTGTATGAACATATAAACGGAAGTTGCCTGCTCCCAAACAAAACAAAAAAAAACCAAGAGAATGTAAAATCAAATAAAAGCAACAACAATCAGCAAATAACAGAATAAAAAGCGGTAGCTGCAGTAACAGCAGCAGCAACTATACATTGGTCTTAACAATTCAAGCAATATTATTATTATTGTTCATTTTATTCTCTTGTGTTGTTGTTTTTTTTTCTTTTTGTTCGTTAAAGGGAAATCACAGTTTTATTATTGTAACTTTTTGTCTGTCACAATGTCTGGATCACTGCGTAGTCGTTCAAGTACAAACAAAAAAAAAAAAAAAAAAAAAATACAAAAAACATCATCAGCGACATGTGATTGTAAATGTTAAAGAGGAGCCAGCCAGACATGAGTCGTATTGTCCTTTTGAAATGAGCTTGTCCCTGCTTGTTGTAAATTTGATTGTATTGCAAAGGCATCACATCCATATAAAAACCGAATCTTTATTATTATTCGTATGCCTTTGAATTCATTCCTTCATCCTTTTTTTTTTTTGTTTGTAATAAATGAATAGGGGATTTATACAACGTACCATACATACACACAGACATACATGTACAATGTAACACGCACATTCACATTGAGCAAGTGTTCAATACAGTGTGACAGAGACAATGTTTTGTTGTATCTGTAGCTGTGTATCTGTATTATTTTCTTTAATAACAATTCAGCAACTGGAAATCTGAAAATGTTTTGTATAATCGTTTACAGTGATGGTTAACAATTAAGCAGAACTGATTTTCTATCTTTTTATAATATTTTATTACTTTGTTTCAATTGCATTACTCAAGGTTTTTGAATTAATCAAGTGATTGGGGTAATATAACAGGTTCTAAAAAGAATACCTTTCGTGAAAATGTATTGGATTGGGTTGTTGTATTGTACCCTTTGACATGCGGTGAAGCTATCTGACATCCCTATAATTTTAGCTACTCTAGGGTTTAGATGCCTTCCTTTAGAGATTATTTGGTGGGCATTTCTTTATTTTCATCTGGATTTGAACGACAGTTGTTCGACTTAGAAGTCACCGTAGTCTAGTAGATAGTGTGTTGGCTTATTAGACGTGACGCCATGGTTCAAAGTCCAGGTCAGATATCTCCATCAAAACGAAATCTGAAAAGAAAATATTCCTTTTGGAGACTTACTCTCAGCAGTCTTCCGACAAAAACTCTGAGAGTAAATAAATTTGCCATGAAAAGCTTCCCAAAAATCTGTCGTTCGGAATCGACTTTAAACTACAACTCCCGCCAATCATGTATTAAAATTAACACACACAACATAAGTGGTGTGAGAAGCTAGGTCGTAATCCTAACTAAAGGTTTGCAATGATCTATTAATTTGTATTGGTGTGAAAGCTACATTGTGCAGGAATTATTGATTAACGCCATATATAATCCTCAACTATTGTTGCACTATCAAGCAAAGATTTAATGTTTTAAGTTTCTTATATCATTCGTAAAATCCCTCTATTGGATGAATGAAAATTTAATTCGCAATTTTGTCAAATGTCAAGAAGTGTCACTTTGTTTACCCAATTATACTTGAGACAGTGGTTGTTACTAAAATGTACTGTCTTTATGGCAAAATAAAGCGGACAATATGTGCGCATAAATAAATACCTTAGCATCTAATGCATTGCTCCGATGCCTAAGTAATCGCAAATATGTTAGTTTGGAAGACAACATTGAAGCATTTATTCGGCCGAAATGTTGGAAAGAGTATGCCAAAATTGGACTAAGCGGATGGACCATTTGAGCGCCGTCGCGGTCAACATTTGCATGAAATAATCTCCAAACATTAAATTATATGGACCGTACTATCGATTCAAATAAAGATTTCATGCATTATTCTGAATTTTATGTGTTTTTTTTTTGAAAAATTTTCCTATAGCTCTTAAAAAATCACCCCATAGAATAGCTACGTAAACAGACCGCTCATAACAAACCTTAGCGCTGTTGGTAGCTTTAATTTTCAAACTATCGGTAGAGATCCAATGACCGTACAGCCAACTTCTCACAAATCGCCATTGCACTCGATATCGAAATATCACCGAGAGAAACTTGACTAAATCACATACCCTGACCAAGTAGTTTATTTAACTCGCAGTCTGTGTCTCTTATATATGATCTACTCGGCAAGTACGTACTTGCTTACCTTAGAAATATATTGTACATCACCGATCCACAACATTTCAAACCGTATAATTGCTATTTCATCATCCTTACCTTAAGACAGTTATCTAATCAGAATAATACCATGATATCTAGCGCCCATCGACAACTTTATTTCAATCTCATTAAACCTGGGCACTTGGAGAAACGAGCCAGGTCTGTTCTCTGCCAGACGCTAAGATGAAACTTCTCGTAATCGTAATTACTACGACATACTTCTGGCAAACAATTTGTTTTTCCTCAAAATGTTGTTGAAGGTGTTTACCCGACAGTCTCCCCCCTAATAGCTTCCCGAGATACTGATTTCGTTAGACAAGTTCGATTAGATTAAGTCGAAGTGGTAGCTTTTACTAGCAAAGCTCACTTGAGCATTGCTTAGTTTCGAGTTCATAATCCTGTCTTTCAGCATGTTATCTATCCACAATATTAGCTCATACAGTGACCTTTGACTGTTACCTTTTGGACATTATTGAAGTCTCCTTAAAACAAGACAATCTTTATTAAATGGGACCTCGTTTAGTACAATCTCCATACAATCGTCCTACTGACGACAATCTTATCGATCTTTTCCCTCAGATATTATTCGATTACTGTCTCCACTACTGTACTTTTTCAGTAAGAAATATGACAGAGTAAGCAGTCTAGAACCTTTAAGTCCTGATTGAATTGCCATACTTGTATTGGGATAACTACACTGAGCGCGCCTCTTTGGAGTATAAGTAGACTCATTGTGCGCCCCTCATCCATCCTTGGCCAGATTTTACGAGCCGTTCTACCCGAGGCCGCCCACCTGTCGTTGACGGAATCGACGATCGAATTATCAATTATGAGCCTGCAGGTCCTCGTAGGAGTGACAAGATTTGAGAATTCATCAGAGAGCTCGATGGTCGTGCCCCTCCTGGCAAGTTCATCAGCTCTGCAGTTACCCGGAACTGTGTCCCGGTACCCATATGATATGGGTTCCGCTATCGCGTCGAGATATCTGCGACAGCTATACACCGTCTTGGTGTTCATCACGTTGGAACTTAGAGCACTGATAGCCGCCTGGCTATCAGAAAGTATGGTGAGCTTCCGCTTGGAGACCCTTCCGTCCCCAATAATTCTCGCCGCAGCCTGTATTGCCACCACCTCCGCCTGAAACACGCTGCAGGGCTATTATAACCGATTCCGAAAAAATTCCACTGCCAACAGCTCCGTTCAGCTTCGAATCTTCGGTGTAGATTTGCACGGAATCCCTTACCGGGTGGGTCACACCACCTTTCCAGACCGCGTTGTCCGTCATGTGACTGATGTCTTGAATCTCGTCGTGAAGTCGTGCCGTGGTTGTCATATAGTCACTGCTCCCGACAGCTCCAACTTCCCTCAGGATCTTTGCGTTGCCGATTTCCGAGTCATGCCACTGTCCAGTCGCCAAGAGACGTTTACTTATTTTAGCATCCACTCCCCTACAGAAAAGGTCAAGCGGAAAGAGGCCCAAAATTATCTCCAGTGCCGACGTAGGTGTAGTGCGTAGGTCACCACTAAACAATTGACCAAAAACAACAACAACAACAACATCTGCGTAAACAGCAAGTAGTGAATCGATTTTAAAAGGCGCAAAGACAGAACGTCTGGTAAGGTTGTGACACTCAACGCATATCTCGCTAAAATAAAATTCTTTATCTTTCTTACCTTTAATTTAAGTAAGTTTTACAATTTTCCTACAGTTGAAGGTGGCACATAAAAATAAGCAACATTTGTCTCCTCCCTCTTTCAATAAATTGAACACTTTCAAATTACAAATCCTATGATAATATGCGTCGTAATTTGCATTCGAAATTTGAATTTCAAATTCTTTCCAGATTAAAAAAAATTTTTCTCCCCTACTGTTCGATATGGAATGTATGTTCCTATGACGACAATAACTGGTAGGATAGCAGCGTTTACATTATTGTATTTATTTGTGGGTGTTTATTGCACATTCCACGTTAAATATTGTACAGTCGGGCCTCGATTATCCGTGATCCGGTTAACCAGTAACCCCGATTAACGGTTATGGCCAAAGCTCAGTCTAATGTTTTTTGTTTGCAATGTTTTCAAATTGTTTGCTTCGATTAACCGTGATTACCTCTATTATCCGTGATGACAGAATTTTTTTTATTAACTTCAAATTCATACATACATACAATATAATAAACATGAAAACGGGGAATTCCCTTGTTTGTATACAAAAACAGTATAATCAAAATTGTTATTCGATTAACCGTGAAAATCGATTATCCGTAATGCTTCTGGTCCCTCCCATCACCGATAATCGAGGCCCGACAGTATGTTTATTGAACAGCGATACACCATCTTTGGAAAAATATCGGGTCAACAATCTGAAGCCACGTGAGAGACACAGAATGATGGCCTTTTTTATTGAAACAACCTCAAGGAAAGGATATATATAATAGCAGCCATAGAACAGAAATTTGCTCATTAAGGAAGATGACCCCCATGGTTAATGACAATGAATGACAGTTAAAATAATTAAAAAGTAATGAGTGCAGCAAGCCTTACTTGCAATTCACAGCTCCTAGGTTGCCTATACCTGCAGTGAAGAATTCTTTCGTTGTGTTACTTCTTGTACTCAAAACGTTGCTTTTGCTACGAAAAATGTCACAACGTATGTATGTATATCCCTATGTGAATAGTAGATATTACATGATTGTTTTTATACTTGCATCTGTGCTCCCTGCAAATGTTTTTGTTTCATGGTCTACTTATGCGCCACATACCTTTTACGCCCAAACAATTTATGGCGGTATTTGGTTATGCCATATTGAATATTTTTCAACATTTTTCTCTCATTTCTTTTCACTTTTGTTTTTCAGATTTTTTCTTCTTTAGTTTTACTTTTTTATGGCATATTTTTAATGTCATATTTCATTTTACATGCAATTTACACATGTCACAACAATTTTAGAATTTTTATATCCTACCAACACCATACGCTACCTAACGCAGAGAGAAGGTGGTGGTGTATGGTAACGTCCAATAAAGAATTCATAACACTTAGCTGAACGATCAACATAAATATAAGCGGTTTAATTTGGTGTGATTAAATTCCATACGTAGTTACTTACACAATTGGTCAACACAACCTTTAGGTCAGGATTACAAACCAGCTTCTCACACCAACCATGTTGTGAGTGATAATTTCTTATCCATGAGTATTGGGTTCTACCGTTTAAAGTCGTCTCCATACGACATGGCAATTATTTCACTCACCGAGTTTCTGACAGAAGAGTGCTGAGAGGAAGTCGCCAAAACAAATATTTTTTTTCGAGAGCCGTTAAACTACGGCAACGCCAGCATATTTTTTTACTTTCAGAGTTTTTTACCAGAAATCTGCTGAGAGGAAGTCGCCGAAGAAATATACTTTCATATTTCGTTTTGTTAGAGAAGTCTGACCTGGGGTTTGAACCGTGGCCTCTAATAAGCCAACACATTACCTACTAGACTAGGGCGTCGCATTATAACCTTCAGGAAAAACGGAACGTTCCGAAAGAGTATTCAAATTATTGTAGAGCACAATACCTAAAGTTCCCTAGCTTATACTACCAAGATCTGGACAGTTACAGAAATTATTAAATTAAATTAATTAAATACCCCGAAATCTTGTTACCCTGCAATTGTTAAATCCAAGATGCAAGTCGGTTCTATCATTATCGAGGGAAGGTCAAAAACTTTATCTGTCCTCCCAAACCTTCTGCTTCTTCTCTCTGACTCAATAAGTTCCTAGAGATTGCAGATTAGAAGATTAGGTCCAAATCTTCCACAATATGTGAAGTAAGTAAGTATGTAATTATACATAGATATTTACTGATAGCGAAGAGGATATTAGATGCCTGGAGAGAAAGTACACTGTACCGAAAATTTTCCAAGATTGTCGGATATCTCAAGAGGAGGAGTCCATGTGGAGTGTTTAGTGTGAAGTCATTGTAATGTAGGAGAGCCGGTGGTTCAAACACCACTCATGGATAAAATGAACACATACAATATGGGTTGTGTTAGAAGCTAGGTTGTAGTCCTGACTAAAGGCTTGTAATGTCCAATTATGTCAGTAAGTCGAGTATTTTACGTACTTTTATAATAAAAGAACGCCTGAACTAGTCCTTATCACATACTATATTTCAAAAATAGTGCTATTCGTAAAGGTTAAAAGTTAGATTGAAGAAGCTTAACTATTCGTACTAGCTTCTCTTATTATTGTTGATTTTAAACTGAAATCATGTCAAATATACATAAAAAGAAGAAAATCTCTTAAAAACTTGTATATTCAGAGAAATCGTAACGCGTATAGTCCCTATAATCTTTTAAATCATATTTAAATACAACTTAAAAGCTTAAATACATATTCATTCATATGCATTATTCATAGTAAAAGTGTGTGTTTCTTCTTTTAATTTTCGAAACGATTATTTTAATGTATTGCCAAACACGTACATAATCATTCATTCATTTATTCATTCATTCGCATACACTTTCTCATGAGCCCTCGTCATGTAAGTTCTAGTGTCTACATGCCTAAATTTCCTCTGTGTGTGCATAAGAATGTGTCGAAAGATGTAAATTTTATGAAATATACGTGAATTTCAAAATGCATATGCATGAAAAAGCAATCATACGTACCATAATACATATATACGAAAAGTAAAAGAGTATTACATTCTTAGTTTTTTTTGATAGTTTAGGGTGTTCCTATGTAGTCGAGTGCAAGATAAACTTTTGCTCTCGAACGTCTTTAATTCAATAGTATTGCGGTACATGATTGTATGGTTGTCAGCAAATAGCCACCCAGTATTCTCCTCTCCTTAACAATTCTTGTTAATAAAATTCAAGGATTGGACGGCATTCCCTCCAATGATTTAAAGGCTGCTTTTATAGGCGAGTCCTGATGTCAAACTAGGGTTGGCAATCCCGCTCTATATTTTCAATCCCGGGATTTCGGGATTTCATTTATCTAGTCCCGGGATCCCGGGATTTATCCCGGGATTTTAAAAAATTTGTTCTTGAAAGATATTAACATATTATTTCAATAAAATTAATAACATGACACATCCAAAAATAGGTTTATAAGAAAGAATTTATTAAATTATAAGAAAATTAATTTTATTTTTAATTTTACACATTTTTAAATTAATTATAAAGAGTTAATTGTTTTTATAGATATATACTCTTTTCTTGTTCAAGTGCGATATGTTATTATTTTTTATTATTTTTAAAATACGTTCTGAGGAAGCACAGAGCATCCAAAGTTTCATCGCTCAAACAACTTTTTATTTTAGTTGCGAAAAATCCAGCTGCAGAAAAAGCACGTTCAGACTCTACACTGGCTGGCTTAATAGTCATTAAAAAATCGTATGCTCTTTGCAAAAAGTCACCACGTGTTCCTCCACTTTCAAACAAGAGCATTTCTCTCTGAATTTTTACAGAAAACGTCTCACATCGAATTGCTATCCTCGGTAAATGTGCTTTTTTTATAGCTTCATTGAGCTCGTCTGAAATATTTAAAGGTTCTTCAAGAGAACAAGAAAGAGATTCAGATGGAAGCTCAGAAGAATCTGAAACAATTTCGAAAGGTGCCTTATCTGAATCAGAAGGTGTAATTTCTGGCTCAGAAGCTATTAGAAGTGATGTATGTAGCTGGACTTGAAGCATTTAGTCTTTCGAGTAACGCAACTATTAATTTGCGACATTTTATGGAAGAAGGAACCGTTACGAACTCTGTTTCGGATACGGACTGAACATTTGTTCTACCATTGTGCAGATACTGAAGTACCCCACTGATATCTGTTCTCCTTTCTTGTTATGGCAACATCCGCTGTGAACAGATTAGCATCCCGATGGCAAAGGGCGTCAACTGTTGCTTTAACTGGGACAAGAGCACTAATGATTGCGGATGCCATATTAATCTCATCTTTGGATAAAGCAAAATATTCACCTTCAGGTGGACCTATGTCTATTAATGCCTTTTGTACACAATTGCTTAATAAATAAAGACGTTCCAGCATTAACAAAAGGCTGCTCCACCTAGTTTTACAGTCTTTTATTAGAGTTAGTTACTTTCCCAATTCAGCCGTAACATAGTTTTGCAAGACATCGTTTTTTGTTGGCGAAGTTTTGTTTCTAATTTCAGAGTGGTTAATACATTGAAACAACAGATTAAAATTCCTGGAAATTCGAATTAGAAAGAGTTCTAATATACAATTTTTTTCCGGCTTAAAAAGTCAAATCCCGGGATTAAGTGCTCAATCCCGGGATTTCGGGATTGTTAAAAACTGCGGGATCCCGGGATTTCGGGACCCCGGGATCCCGGGATTCCCAACACTATGTCAAACACTTAGTTCATATAATCCTTTGGACAAATGTCTGGAGAAAGTTATAGACACTAGACTATTAAAGGCATTGGAGATATTATAATCTATAATTGGACCAATGGCCAGAAACGTGATTTGAAAATAGTTTATCAGCCTATTATGTGCCATTATTAGGGTGTATTGTATAGTTGTTGTATAAATTAAGGATACCCCGGAATCTACAAATTCGATCCTAATAATAAATCATTTACCCTTACATCTCAGAGCTCTCTAATATTTTACCTTACGACCATTGTTCTGGAACATTTTGTAGCAATATTTCGATAATTATTTGGCTTACACCATTCAGCGAACCCACGTCGTCGTGGATTGACGTTTACCTTCAGTCCCTGAGTTAGTTGATCCTTGTACAGGTCCAGGCCATGTTACATACATACATAAATTTTTGGTCATTACAACCCTTCAGTCAGGATTATGGACCTAGTTTCTCACGCCACTTATGTTGTGTGTGTTAATTTTACACAATTAGTGGAGGGACCTAAAGTTTAAAGTCGTTTCAGAGTGTCAGATTTTTGAGAAACTTTTTCATGGCAATTTTATTTCCTCTCAGAGTTTTTGCCATATATATTTTATATTTATATATATTCTTTATATTTTCGTTTTGATGTATGACCTGGGTTTTGAACCGTGGCCTTACGTCTAATAAGCCAACGACTACGGCGACTTCTATTCAGTACGTTCATTGCAAATCCCAAATGTAACAATACCCAAATTTTGACATGACCACAGATTTTATAATTCCATTCTCCCATAGCGTTCAGTTTCATTGCCACATTCGTAACCAGGCTATGTTACAATGCAAATTTCATCAAATTATGATCTGTGAAAGGCCGAATTACGAACTTCAACGTCTATCTCTGAAGTTGTCGTACTCTAAGGTAGTGTGTTGGCATATTAGACGTGAGGCGACGGTTCAAACTCCAACAAATTAAATTTTGAAAAGATATTTCTACAGCTACTTACTACCAACAAAATTTTAACAAAAGCTGTGAGAGTACATAAAAATTGCCGTGAAAAGATTCTCATAAATCTGTCGTTCGGAGTCGACTTTAAACTGTAGGTCCCGCTACATATGGATACAATTTAACACACACAACGTAAATGGTGTAATAAGCCAGGTCGTTATCCTGACTAAAGGATTGTAATGACCAATTAAGCAAGTAGCATCATTTCGGTTAATGGACTTGAGTTTCTGAAGATTATGGAGCTGTTTCCCGGATAATAAGAATATGATTTTTCTCCTCAAATATGCATTTCGTGGTTATTGTTGAGCATTTTAAAAAAGCTGCTCTATAAAACACAGGCGGAGACCATCAGCCTCTCATTTCGCAGTTGCTGATGGGGTAGTTCACACTGCCAACGTACTATTTAATATTGAGCAGGAGGTTGGTATCCATTAGATGTATTATATTGCTAATACATTTAGGGACATTTTTAACAAAATGAAATGTGAAAAAACATTTTTCAGCGACTCTCTTTCAGGTTTTTGCTCTTTCTAGCAAAAATCCTGCCTGCAAATAAAATTACTATGAACAGTTTCTCAGATCTGTCGTTATGCGGTCCGCATACAGATAAAATTTACACACACAGCATGGATGGTGTAAGATGCTAGATTGTGTTCTTGACTAAAGGGTTGTAATGACCACAAAAGTAAGTTAGTAATTTGGCAATTCTATGGCTCACCTTGAACTACACGTACTAACTGTCGTTGGGAACATATCCTTTATAAATGTTACGCGGGTCTTTTGGCTCTTTTGTAAAAAGTAAAGTATATTTGCTCTATTTTTTTTTATTCAAATTGATAAGACCTAAATTTATATTCTTCGCAATTTTAAGGGACACCCCATTATACAATATGCGCAACAAATGAGTGTATAACCCTATTTGAAAGACAAAGTTTTTCGCATTTTCACTATTCAAAATTGTTGAATGCTGCTGCGTTGTTACATTTAATCTTTCAATAGCATCTATTCGAAATGAAAATGTGTTTATGGGAAATTGAAAAGATTTAAAGTTCATCTTGATATTCGAGGAAAAAAAAACGAATAATTTTTTTGCGAAACTTTTTACAAAATATCTTTTCAGCTAAAATAGTTGAAAATTTTGATAATTTTATGTCTGAAATAATACGTTAATTGAATATGAAAAAAGTTGTTAATAAAGTGTGAATGAAAAATGGTAACAAAAATTATAAATGAAAATATTCAGTAAATTTTGTTAGTATATGAGATTGTTAGTATATTGTATATGAGTATGAAGTCGCCGTAGTCTACTAGGTACTGTGTTGGCTTATTAGACGTAAGGCCACGGTTCAAACCCCAGGTCAGACATCAAAACGAAAATATGAAAATATTTCTTCGGCGACTTCCTCTCAGCAGATTTCTGGCAAAAACTCTGAGAGAAAATAAAATTGCAATGAAAAGTTTCTCAAAAATCTGTCGTTCGGAGTCGACTTTAAACTATAGGTCCCGCCACTCATATATAAAATTAAGGCACACAACAGTGGTGTGAAATTTATGGTATAGCAGTGGCAATCATTGGGATGCGTGGTATTAAAACCTCTTCTCTTTTGAATTTCAAATAAAAAATTTTAATAATTAGTGCAAATAAATCTCTTGAAAATATAATCAAACTACATGCCTTTGGTGTGCAGATTATTCAATTCAGGCTAATAGAAGTTAATAATCATCGACCTATAGAGCTTGCCGTTGACAGTAATGGTCCAGCAAACGTTGTGCTTAAAGAAATATGATCCGATGATGTCGCCAGCCCAAAATCCATAACAAACAGTGACTTTTTTAGATCTCGTGTCGATTGGTATCATCTCAATTTCGATAATTTTGTTTGTTCACGTATCCATCGATCCAGACATGGCCCTTGTCGCTGAAGGTGATTTTATGATGAAAATTAAGAGCCCTCTTTGGAGCTCAAACTTTAAAGTTCATTCTGTACATATACATCGTTGTCTCTGATAGTTTAACTTCAATTACAGGATCAGTTGAATTTTGGATGGGTAAAGGTACAAGTTAGGTAAAGCGAAAGCAGCATCCTCGGATTCACGTGCACATTTTGACGGACAGCGATATATTCGTCAAATATTACTTTTTATCGTTTACTGAAACATTGGATTATAATTTATCCACCGCATTGTGAATTGTCCTCTCGGCAGGGCGATTGTGTTGATCATAGTATGGGCGAAGAGCCCTAACAGAACACCCATTTTTATAAAACAATTTTATTATGGGCACGTGTCGTTGAGTGCTATATTCGTTCTTGTTGATTTCATAAAGCAGGCTGAACAAAAATGACAGCTAATTTGACAGATGTAGCTACAACTATTTACTTAATTGGTCATTATAAGCCTTTAGTCTGCCATCGAAGTTGTTTTCAATTTGATATCGTAATTAAGAGCTGCGATAACCCCTTAACCAGGAGAAATCAAGACCGTAGTCGGCGTAGACGTGAGTCCACGTTTCAAACTCCAGGTCAGATATCTCCATCTCAGAGAGTAACAAAAATTGGCATGAAAAAGGTTCTCCAAAAATTTGTTGTTTGGAGATTCTGCCACTCATGTATAAAATTAACACACACAATTCTCACGGTGTGAGAAGCTAGATCGTAATCCTGACTGAAGGGTTGTAGTGACCAATTATGTATGTATGTATGTAAGCTTATAATCAGGATTACAACCTAGCTCCTCACACCAGTCATGTTGTGTGTGTTAATTTTATTGATAAGTGGTGGGGCCTACTGTTTAATTTTGACTTTGAACGACGTATTTGAAAAACTTCCAATAAATTCACAACGAAGTCCCTCATAAATAAACTTTAAATACCAACAGAATATTTTGCATATTTCTACCAGCCATACAACTATATTCATCGACAAAAGGAATACTTTTAGTAGGATCCTCTTAAATCCATATATTTAATCATGCTCATAGGCAGTTATCAACTGCCAACGTTATTTACATGTATTTAAAAATATACTTATGGTGTATTCTTATAGGCATTTTAGCAACAAGTTGCTTAACTATGTATCTAAACAATGTTTTTATTAATCAAGTGGTGTGTAATCTTCCTAAAACTGGACATTATGTAGAAAATTTGTGCTAAATTATTGAATTCCCTTATTAAATTCCTAACTGTAAACCAGCATTATTTATTCTCTATTACTTATGATAAATTCTTTATTGGAATAGACTTATGAAATACATGTAAATAAATATATAGCGGTTCTTTAGAATATTTAAGTAAATTGTTAAATTGAATTTTTTGAGTCAGTAATAAATGAATTATTAAACCCGACAGATCGGTGATCTAAGCGAAAAATCGGAGTTTAAATTCGAAGATTTTTAACATGGTGCCGAAACCCGGGACGTCGGAATAATTAAATACGCACTGTTATAGAAAAATAAAATTTATTACTAAAAAATCATCGGAAAAAAAAATCGGATAAGATGGAATCGGTATATCGGGCGTCGTGTCGAACACAAGTTACAAAATTATGTAACACAATATCGGATTATTTAAAAACGTTTGAAAATATTGCGTTCCATGAAGCAAGCCAACCTGCTAATACCGAATCTCAAATTGTAGTCTACCTGCAAAGACTAAAAAATGCTTACTCTAACTTGAAGAAGGCAGATGAGGCCATGAAATCTCTTATTAAATTGGATGATTTTACCAAAGAATGTGAAACCATCATTGAATACGACGACAAAGCGGTAGCAGTTATAGCAAAATTGGAACACATTTTACGAACGCACTTTAAGCAAAACAGCGAAACCGTAATTAGTAGTGATAAAGAGCGAAGCGCAATGAATATATCGGAAGAAAATAGTTGCATCGGCGTAAAATTGAAACCATTTCAACTTAAAAGGTTCGATGGAAATTTCGAAAATTGGTTACCATTTTGGGAGCTTTTTAAACGTGCTGTCCACGAAAATAAACAATTGTCTGTTGCGGCAAAATTCAATTATCTCAGCGAATCATTGGTAGGGAGAGCCGAGGCAACTATAGCTGGATTTACACCAACAGAAAAGTGCTATAACGAGGCCATAGAATTATTGCAAGAAGAATACGGTCATACTGACAAAATCGTCGAGAAATTTGTACAAAAATTAATGAGTATTAAGCCGGTACAATCAGCAAATGACATATGTGGATTACGACACCTTTACAATGAAATTATTTCTACAATGAGAACCTTGTCTTCATTTCACATTTCATCATCTCAGTACGACATAATGGTAAAATCGATTTTGCTAAAGAGCATCCCAACAACCATGCGAATAGAATACCATAGGAGTATATCGAAGAACAATGTTTCGGTCATACTAAATTCCAGCGTCGACACTGCTGCTGGAAATTTAAAAGACAGTGGACAAGAAGCAGAACAATTAAGTCATTTGATTAGTTTTATTAAATGTGAACTTGAAGCATTGGAAATGTCTCAATTATCAGAGAGTGATAAGCGACTCACAGAGAAAAGAGAAACAAGAGTAAAACCATGTACTGCTGCTGCGTTGCAGGTTGGAAATAATACAACTCAATATTGTGTTTTCTGTAAAAGAAATAATCACTCAACTAGTACATGTAGATGTAATATTAGTGTTGAGAATAAAAAATCCATATTAAAAAAGGAGGGACGATGTTTTAGATGTACCAACAAAAACCATAACTCTAAATTTTGCAGGACTACAAATATAAAATGTGGAGAATGTAGCGGACGACATGTAACTTCAATGTGTGAACAAAAGGAAAGAGCAGTAAAGAAAATTGATATCCATCAAAAGAGCGAGAAAAAACAAGAAACAGCGCAGGCAGCGGAAAGTTCCCGTGAAACCAGCGCAGCCTCAGCGTCTTTGAATGTTAATGGCGTAAGTGGAGGACTTTTTTTGCAAACAGCGAAAGCGATTGTAGGCAACGTAGATAACAGCGATCAAGTGTTCTCAAGAATTATTATGGACAACGGTAGTCAGCGAACGTACATCACAGAAAAATTAAAAAAAACATTAAAATTAAAAACATATTGTGTAGAGAAATTAAATATACTTGCTTTTGGGAATAAAGGAAATAATAGAAGCGAATACGAAATAGTCAAGATAACATTGAGAAGTCAATATTTAAAAAATGCAATAACAATAAAAGCGATAGTAGTACCTTTTATTTGCACTGATAATCTTCCGTGTGCAGAAAGTGTCAACAATTTATCGGATCATATAAAGAAAGAACTCGCGGATAATACAGTAGTTAATAGTTTTTCAATAACCGGAATAAATTTATTAATTGGGCAAGACAATTACTGGAAATTTAACACTAGGGACCAAGAAAAAATAAACGATAATTTAATGGCAGTAAAAACATTCTTTGGCTGGACAATACAAGGTCATTGTTCACAAAACAGTGAAGTGCAATATGTGTTAAATGTCACTGAAAGCGAAAGAAATGAAGAAACATTCGAAATATCGCAATTTTGGAACTTAGAGTCAATTGGTATAAAACAAAATACAGCTCGCGATGATGATTTATATGAGAGGACGGTTAGTGATATAAAGTTTATAAACGGTCGTTATGTAGTGAATCTGCCGTGGAAGATAAATCTACCTCCAAGCTACGAATTGTATTCGACGCATCATCAAGCGAAAATGGATATACGTCCTTGAATGATCATCTTAGTCCAGTTGACAACTTGGTTGGCGATTTATTAACTATGCTCGTGAAATTTCGTTCTAATAAAATAGCTATGACAGCGGATATCGAAAAGGCGTTTCTACAAATTTTAATATCTGAAAAGGATCGCGACTCGCATCGTTTTCTGTGGTATGAAACTACCCCGAAGCAATATTCACAATTACCAAAAATAGCAGAGTTTCGAATGACTAGAGTTACATTTGGAACAACATCAAGTCCATTTTTACTATCAGCAACTATAAAAAAACATATTGATAAATATAAAACAAAATTTGGTCCATTATGTGATGAATTGAAGCAGTCCTTTTATGTCGATGACTTGATATTAAGTGTAAATAGTTACGACAAGGCCAAACTTGTTTTCCAAGCAGCAAGAGAAATGATGTCAGCAGCAAATTTTAACTTAAGAAAGTGGAAAACAAATGACGCAAAGGTAGCCCAATTATTCAAAGATGAAATGAACACAACAGTCCAAAAGGTGTTAGGAATAAACTGGTGTACTGCGAGTGACGTGATTAGTATCGATTTGGCCAACAATATACCTTACTTAAAAGCTTTAAAACCCACAAAAAGAAATGTTATGAAATCAATGGCAAAACTATATGACCCAATGGGTTTCTTAGGACCATTTACTGTAAGGATAAAGTTAATACTGCAAACTATATGGAAAGAAGACATCGAGTGGGATAAACTGCTTAGCGGTGAAATCCTTGATAATTTTCAAGATTGGATTAACGAACTTGATGTTTTGCAAGAATTTAGTGTACCACGATGTCTTTCGTATTCTAATGAATCAATTAAAGAGCTGCATATCTTTGCTGACGCAAGCCCTAAAGCCTTTGGCGTGGTAGCATATATTCGACAAGTAACAAGTGGTGAAAGTATAACAACAAATTTAATATGCTCAAAAAATAGAGTGTCCAATAAAACAAGAAAATAAAGTCATAACTTTGCCAAAATTGGAATTAACGGCAGCACTGATAGCAGCGAGATTAAAACAATTCCTTATAAGGGCTTTAGATTTCGAAGTTCATTCAGTAACATTATGGACAGATTCATCAATCACATTGGGTTGGATTAATGGCCAAGGTAAACAGTGTAAGCCATACGTGAAAGCAAGGGTAGACGAAATTAATAATTTAACTAATATGTATGACTGGAGGCATTGTGACGGCAAAAGTAATCCAGCTGACTTGTTAACAAGAGGTATAAAAGCTAACGAATTAATTAAATCGAATTTATGGAAACTAGGACCTCCATGGTTATCGCAAAGCGAAATAAGTTGGCCTGAGGAAATTATAATTGATAAAACATCAAATTTATTAGCCTCGACTGATTCAACGGACCAAACCGAACAGTTTTGTTCAGTAATATCTATTGAGCGATTTAGCAACCTATCAAGACTTTTAAGAGCCACTGCCTATGTGCTAAGGTTTATCCAGCGACTCAAAAAGCGCATAAAAACAACAATTTTGAAAACGGAAATTAAACATAGTGAGCTGGCAGTGAGTGAGTTACAAAACGCAGAAATATACTTAATAAAATCCGAGCAAAAGCGATTTTATGGCAAGGAAATAACAGCTTTAGCAAACCATCAAAAAATTCTAAATGATTCAAAAATATCGTCTTTACATCCAAGTCTTATTGATGGTGTACTAAGAGTGAATTGCAGACTACCTGAAGACCAATTTTCCAGCGATGTTCGCAACCCAATAATTCTACCTAAAAACTCACATCTAAGTAAACTTATAATATTAGATGCGCATCGAAAAACTTTTCATTGTGGAATTTCAGCCGTCTTAAATCATGTTAGGAAAAGGTTTTGGATTTTGCAGGCACGTCAATTAATAAAGAAAATTCTTCAGCGTTGTGTGGTTTGTCTACGATTTCATGGGAAAAGTGCAATGGAGCCGTGGACAGTATTACCTGCCGAAAGAGTCGCAACTTGCCGACCCTTCGAAACAACTGGCCTTGACTTTGCTGGTCCACTATATGTAAAATCCGAAGATGGTGATAATGACCAAAAGGTATACATTATGTTGTTTACATGTGCAGCCATTCGTGCAATTCATTTAGAATTAGTACGAGATATGAGTACCAAAAGTTGTATCAATGCCCTTCGTAAATTTGTAGCTAGAAGAGGAACACCTACAACAATTATTTCCGATAATGCTAAATCATTTAAAAGAGTTGACTTAGAGCTAAAAAAGCTGGAAGAACTTTTAAAATCTAGCGAAGTCCAAAATATGGCCACCCATCAAAATATTAATTGGAAATTTATTCCAGAGCGAGCGGCTTGGTGGGGTGGGTTCTGGGAGCGTCTCGTAAGAAGCGTTAAAATTTGTTTAAAAGCGGCTATTGGGAAAGCAAAATTATATATTGATGATTTAGCGACGTTGTTGACCGAAGTTGAAAGCGTTGTGAATGCGAGGCCAATTACCTATATCACCAGCGATCATAATGATTTGGAGCCACTGACTCCATCTCACTTTTTAACCAATTGTAAATGTAACTTATCTTCCACAGATATAAAATCCGGTGGTTCATCAATAGCGCAGTCTTGGGTTTTACGTCAATCCCTTATAAAAAACTACTTGAAGCGTTGGAGAAATGAATATTTATGTCAGCTAAGATCCATACATCACAACAGCAACAATTTGGTCAAAAGTGTTAAAGTTGGGGATGTGGTACTACTACATGAAGACAATAAGCCCAGATTATTGTGGCGACTAGCAGTAGTTCAGCAAACTTATCAGGGTAGAGATGGCCGTGTGAGAGCGTGTGACGTTCGTCTACAAAATCAACAAATTTTTAAAAGACCTAATCAACTCCTGTACCCCTTAGAGATAGCAGCTGTCGGGGCGGAGGATGTAGAAAATTTGTGCTAAATTATTGAATTCCCTTATTAAATTCCTAACTGTAAACCAGCATTATTTATTCTCTATTACTTATGATAAATTCTTTATTGGAATAGACTTATGAAATACATGTAAATAAATATATAGCGGTTCTTTAGAATATTTAAGTAAATTGTTAAATTGAATTTTTTGAGTCAGTAATAAATGAATTATTAAACCCGACAGATCGGTGATCTAAGCGAAAAATCGGAGTTTAAATTCGAAGATTTTTAACACATTAGAACAAATAGTAGAATATTGCTTCTTAAAAACCGTACTCTATGTAAGTTATGCGTAATAGCAAAGAAAATAAAGTATAAAGAATGTGCATCTTAACATATTTTGGAATATTTTTCAAAAATATTTCTTGACGCGGGGGGAAAGATAGGAGGGAAGTAAACAGAAACGAAGAGCGTAACAATTCGTTGCTCTCATTCTTTGCTCTCATCGCGATGAGATCAAAGACTATAAATATATGAAGATGTTGCACTGCCAGTGCCAAATTTGTCGATGGCAGTACGGCTACTGCCACTTATTGTACTCAGAGAACTTATTATACTCAGAGAACGTATTGTTCTCTTCTCTAATTTATTCTCATATGCGTGTATACGTGTGTGCTTGTACATTGCCAAATAAAATAATAAACAAACTGAAAGATGTCTTGTTTTCACAAAATGTATGTGCAAATAGCCTGTGGAAAAAAATATTACCGTTTGTTTTATTGTAGGGTAAGAATATGTGTTTTATTGTTGTAGAAATGAAACTATATCGATTCGCACCGAAATAAAAAATCCACATTTTGTGTTGACATTTGAAACTGAAAAATTGTTTTATAAAACATGTGAATTTAAAAATTGTAGTGCATGCTCAAACAAAACGTTTAATAAATATAATATATAATTAAAATCATAAATCATATTTTTAGAAGATATTGATAGGACTGGAAATATATCAGAAAGTACACATACCCCTGATATAGATGTCGCCATAAGATAGATGATATACCATGAAAATAAAGAATATTTTAATGAAGGCACCGATTGTTTTACGTCCAACAATGTGTCAATTGAATTAACATCAAGTCGATATTTTGTTGGTTACATAACTCAACGAATATCTTGCGATAAATGTCGTGTGGATATAATCAAACTAGCGCAACAGAAATGTTCGTTCATGCAAAAAATTATATAAAAGATTCCGACTTTGGAAGTTTGTGCGCTCCATCTGATTTATTTTTTGAAGTTTGCAAAATTCATATAAGTCTTCGAAAAAATTTTTTTAGAAAATAAATCTATAAAAAACAAAAAAACATTTGTTGTTGGCCAAAAAATACAAAAAATGCACAAAAAATACAATTTATTCCTTGGTTTGATGAAAATAACGAATGTTATAAACACAGAATGGAGATGCTTAATTTACTAATTGTTGTTTTACTACGGAAGCATTCCACATGGGAAACATACAAATTCAAATTATCCAGTATGGAAAAAGTTAAAATTTTGAACCATTAAAATGATAAATAAATTTAATAAATACTAAACAAAAAAAGCATTCGTTTTATTACAACTTCATTCTATACAAAAATAGACACATATGGTAAATACATACATACATAATTGAATAGTAATATATAATTCGGTGCGAATCGATATAATTTCATTTCTACAACAATAAAACACATATTCTTACCCTACAATAAAACAAACGGTAATATTTGTTTTCCACAGGCTATTTGCACATACATTTTGTGAAAACAAAAATTCTTTCAGTTTGTTTATTATTTTATTTGGCAATGTATGTATACATACATGCACACACGTATACATGCATATGAGAATAAACTGCTTAGAGAAAAGAACAATACGTTCTCTAAGTATAATAAGTTCTCTGAGTACAATAAGTGTACTGAGTCTTTTTTGTTTTCTTTCTCTCAGTTAACATGAGAGTGAGAACGACGATTCAGCTTTCCCTGTTACCTACCCCCCTCATAGGAAAGAAGCACAAAATTTTGTCAATTTAATAATAATTTAATAATTAAATACACTGTGTGCAACATCTTTACATATTTATAGTCTTTGGTCAAACAATAAAAACGATCATACATACATAATCGTACATACGCATATACATACGTACGATGAGAGCAACACGTTGTTACGCTCTTTGTTTGTGTTTATTTTTCTTCTGTCTTCCCTCCCTCATCAAGAAATGATTTTTAAAAAAGATTTTGGTGAGAGCGGGTCTTACTGGTACATCCCGCCATAAGAAATTTTACTTCTACATGATGCGCATTCTTTATATCCATATTCTTTGGTAATAGTTAATTAATATGTTTATTTGAGAAAAACTGTAAACTTAAGACGGGCATAATAGGTAGTAAGTTGTTGTAATTGCTAGGAATTTATAGGGTGTATTAAAAAAAAAAACAGTTTCAAAGCTGTTTTAATTATCGTTGCTGATGTTTTCAATATTTTAATTTATACTATGAAATGAGTGACAAAGAACATATGTTTGTAGTAGTGGGAATTGAACCCTCTCAACGCAATAATAGATTAGTTCACTATAGACTACCAGAGCATCCATAATTTATTTACATATATCTTGTGTTTTATTTTTTAACCAGAGAAAGTAGGTTTTCTTTTATACTGAACCATAATCAATATTCTCTTTACCCACACAGAACCCCTAATTCCATAAATTTTAACTACAAATGAAAGTGTTACAGATGATGATCGAAATAAAGTGTGCACTCGAACACCTTTCGATATTCGAAATTCGTATTGAATTTGCACTTCAATTACGGTGTAAACTTGAATGAATTGAGTGTTTATGTTCTTTTAGTTCTGCTTTTGTTGGTTTTCGATTTTAAACTAAAATTTTACCAAAATTTATGCTCAAATTAACACATGATTTAACAGAGAAGCATGTATACATACATACATACAGATAATCGTTCTACAAGTTTACATGCATACATTTTCGTTAAGAATTGCAATTATTGGCAAACGTAGCCTTTTGCAATTCTGGCAGTCATTACGGCCTATGAGCATGAGTAAGTATACGAATTAAAAGAGGATCCTGTTAAAAGTGTTTCTTTTGTCGATGAATATAGTTGTAGGATGATAGAAACATGCATAAAATATCTGTAGGTATATGAAGTTTATTTATGGGGGAATTCGTTGTTAATTTATTGGAAGTTTTTCAAATCAGTTGTTCAAAGTCGAAAGTAAACTGTAGATCCCACCACTCATGAATAAAATTAACACACATACAACATGTGTGGTGGGAGAAGTTAGGTTGTAATCCTGACTAAAAGCTTACATACATAAATAATTAGTTATTAGAACCCTTCAGTCAGGATTACAACCTAGCTTCACACGCCACTTATGTTGCGTATGATAATTTTATACATGAGTGTCAGGATCTACAGTTTAAAGTCGACGCGTAACGACAAATTTTTTGAGAAACTTTTTCATGGCATTTTTTTTACTCGCAGAATTTTTGACAGAAATCTGATGAAAGGCAGTAGCCGAAGAAATTGATTGAACCGTGGCATCAAGTCTAATGAGCTAACACACCACCTTCTCGACTACGATGACTACGGCCTGGATATTTCCTAGTGAAGGGGTTGTCGCAGTCCTTAATTACGATATCAAATTAGAAACAACTTTGATGGCAGACTAGTATTTATGAAGGACTTCGTTGTGAATTTATTGGAAGTTTTTCAAATCTGTTGTTGAAAGTCAAAATTAAACAGTAGGCCCAACCACTTATCAATAAAATTAACACACACAACATGGTTGGTGTGAGGAGCTAGGTTGTAATCCTGATTAAAGGCTTACATACATACATAATTGGTCACTACAACCCTTCAGTCAGGATTACGATCTAGCTTCTCACACCGCTTATGTTGTGTGTGTTAATTTTATACATGAGTGGCAGCAACTACAGTTTAAAGGCGACTCCGAACGACAAATTTTTTGAGAACCTTTTTCATGGCAATTTTTGTTACTGTCTGAGATGGAGATGTCTGACGTCTACGCCGACTACGGCCTGGATATCTCCTAGTGAAGGGGTTGTTGCAGTCCTTAATTACGATATCAAATTAGAAACAACTTTGATGCCAATTACGTGAATAAGTTCTGAAGCAAAGTGTGTGCCACTGAGAGTGGTATGCATCGATCGAAACAAATGGTCGATAGTTTTTCGGCCGACGGTCGCTTTAAACGCAGCAGTTGAGTTCGATAAAGTCATCTACGCTCAATACAAGTCAGCAGCATGGCTTAAACGGCATTTTAGAGGAAGGCTTAGTTGACACCTATAAGGTCCTGTTGTAACACCTGCATTACCTACTCCATTACACGTTTCTAAGCCATCTCGATAGTTTTCCAAAGGTGTGAATTCTAGCCAAATTACATTTTGCTATTCAAGTTCTGCGAACAAACTTTAGGTGCCCAGCTATTTAATGAACATTTTTTGTTGTCTGGTCTGCTCCTCATTTTGCAACTCCTGTAGAAGATATTCTGAATCATACACAAGTTCAGGGCATCCAGAGACCAACGTCACACTGTAACTGCTACAGGATTTCTAAAATCAACTCTAGTCAGGTCCTGGCAGTCCTATAAGTCTCTTCAGTCCTATAAGTTCCGTTGTAACACCGATAGCTCAAGTCTCAGTGCGAGATAATGACAGGGAAGGAGTTTTGTGGTCTTTCCTTCTTGCTTGTATTACAGCTTCTGCAGAAGTCGTCCTCAGCCAGTAGTAGTTCAACGAATGATAAAATAATCAACTGTTTTGAAAAAATTCTACTTCAAATTCAATTGGAAGTTATTCCGATTGTCTTGACATTCCCTTAAATTATTTCTGTAAGTACTGTGGCTCTGATGACTCAGTTTGTGCGTTGGTCCAGTGTACCAGGATGTTTGTTATTTCAACCTGAATAGTACTACAAAAAGGGTATAGTGCTGGGACAAACTAAGATTCAACATCCGACTTTGTTGCGTATTCTGGATCCATCAATGGAAGACGATTTGATATCGATAAAGATTTGATATCGATAAAGATTTTCGACATGTCTTCATGTTCACTGCCATGTTTGTGTAAATATTCTTGATGTGAAATGCATTAACAATGAGAGGAAGTGTAGTGTTGATGCTGGATTCTTATATGCCTAATGATAACAGGGACCAACGCATCTTCAGAATAAAATTAAAATTGCATAAGCCAATGAATATTTACTTCTACGCTTAACCTCACAACTGTGACGTTCGTTTTCTCATACTGAGTATAAATGTTCGCTGTCCAGAAATTGAAATAAAAATTTCTGTTGCTCTTTTATCATCTCAGCCTACACTTCATTTAAAAGTAATTTCAACTTGACTTTGTTTTAATTATTGACTGACCATTCTTATGTGCCTTTATGCATTCGACTAGTGTTGCTGTAATCATTTTAACTTTTACTTCGTAATCCTTTAATGAATAAAATGCTTAACTTCACTTTATATTTCAGCAGCTAATTACCCGTAGATACCCATACCAGTATGGTGATGATGATGGAATTAAAAATGTAATCCCAAGCATTTCCTTTATTATTCCATTTAATTTTTTTCTGCATTTTTAAAAATTTTCCTTCTGCAGCTCATACCGGCTATTTGAGTAATTTTCAGAATTATTTTTTCTTTCTTTTTGTTTTCTGTTTTTGCATCCGTTTTAAAAACAAAGTTCTTAAAATAGGTTCCGCATTAAAAGAAATTTGTTTTTGTAATTACAAGGAATTTTAAAAAGCACAACGCAAATTAGTGTAGGAAAGGAATAAGTTAGAACCATGAAAAAGCTGAAAAAAAAGAAAAGAAATATAAAAATTAGTTTGCCAGTATTTTTAAAATAATTTTGGAATGAAAATCTTGTTTTCATACAAATTAATAAAAGAAAATCACATGCAGCAACTGGAATTTCAAGTCTGTTCAACAACAGGCTAGGTCAGATGCTTCACTTTGGTAAAGTTTCTGAGCAATGTTATTTACATACATATGCATGTATGCCTCGAGCCAGTTTATTAAACCCGCAATAGAGCTTCTTCTGTATCCGAGATCTAGTCATAATATTCTTTAGCACATGCCACATGTGAGAATGGATTCAAAAAGCTATGGAAAGAGCACGATGTCAGATTACTGCCTATGCAGTAAGGAGTAACTAGCTATTCATCAGCTTATTATCAACACAATATTGATTTCATTCTGGAGATGCATAGCTGCCTGATGTCATTAGGCATATTCGATTCCAGCTGCCTCAAATCAATTCCAGCATCAACACTACGCCTCCCCTCATTACATGTCATATCAAGAGGATTTACGCCGATCTCCTGCAGTCCAAATAATGTAATGGGCACATGTCGAAATTCTTTATCGATAAAATACTATTCAACATACCTATTTACTACACATTGGTTGGTTTCGACTCTGGTTAAATAATAATTTACGTCTTCCATTGATGGATCCAAATTACGCAACAAAGTCAGATGTTGAATTATGATGTTGATGTAGATTGTCCCCTATTACTTATTATTATTATACCAATGCACGAACTGTCTGCTACTAACAGAGTCCAATGTACCCATAACGAAAAATAGCGGAATATGATGATAATTTAAGATAATCGGTAAAGGCTCCTGTTAGGTTAGCGTTCAGGCCCACTGAGATACCACAATTAATATCCAACTCGAGGATCAAACATTTGCTACAGGACACCAAATACACTACAGAGAAAAGTTTGCTATTGCAACAATCTTTATATTGGGCGCTCATTAAAGGATAACAGTAAAATAATTTTCGCCTCTTCATATCAAGAGCATACATACATACATACGTACATAATTGCATCTCACATCACTTATGTTGTTTGTGTTCATTTTATACGTGATTAAAGGGAACTGCAATTTAAGGTCGACTCCGAATGACAGATTTTTGAGAAACTTTTTCATGACAATTTTATTTACTCCCAGAGTTTTTGCCAGAAATCTGTTGAATTCCTATACCATAGTTCAGCCTATATGAACGTTTAATATCAAAACCCTTAATATACATATATACCATAGCCTACATTGTTTTGAATTTTGAACCGTTCGATGTAAGCCCATCCATGTCCTGTAACATGGCCCGAAATTACTTGCTTACTTAATTGGTCATTACAACCCTTCAGTCAGGTTTACGACCTAGTTTCTCACCCAACTTATGTTGTGTGCGTTAAATTTATACATGTCACAGGGCCTACTGTTTAAAGCCAAATCAGAATGGCAGATTTCGTGGCCAGAGATCTGCTGAGAGTGTCTAGTGAAATATTTTTTTATTTCGTTTTGTTTGAGATGTTTGATCTGGTGTTTGAACCTCGGCCTCACGTCTAATAAGCCAACAGACTATTTACTAGACCACGTCGAGTATCTACAACCTGTTCTTTGTTTAAAACAATAAAAGCATGACTTAAAGTGCATTACATCCCTGTATTTCTTTAAAATAATTTTAATTCTAGTATTTGTTATCGTTAAGCTACAGTTTCTATATTTTTCTTTCAACTAAGAAGTTTTCAAGTTTAATATTGTTCCTCAACATAATTGAAAGCGCTGTAACAGTTTTTACAAATTCATACCATTTGATTGATTGAGTTTTAAAAAAGTCGGTAAAAAACAAAAACTTCAACAGCACTAATAAATATTAAAAAGTATGTGTAATGATTGCCTGCCGCTGAACACTCTTTTGGCTTATAGTCTAATAACGTTACAGTTTCCTACAGAAAATACAAGCATTTGGCAATGTTTTGCGTTCGATGAATTTTTCCTCGTTGTTCAAGTAGTTCATAAAAAAAATTAAAAAAAATTATGATTTACACGTTATACTTGTTTTTGAAACTTTGTAATGAAATTTCCGTTACAAAAGCCGGAGTATTGTATGGAAACTCAAAACTATCATTCAAACTGCATTGTACTTGTATCAGGTGTACCGGTATAAAGTGAGCATCAAGATACAAATTTCTCCATGGAGAACATTTATTGTTAACGAGCCTCTTCGTCTTGGGTTGGCGTTGACATCTGTCAAGCACACTGTTGCCAACTTTTTTCCAAAAAAAATCGCTAAAGTCGACTAAAAAATAGCTAGAAAATAGCTAAATTTTAAAAAAATTTAAAAATTTAGCGATAAATCGCCAAAACAATTAATTTTAAAAAGTTTTTAAGAAAATTTACTTAAAACATAGTTAATTTTAATATTATGTAAAAAAGACAACGATTTATCGCTTAATTCTGAAAAAATACTCGCAATAAATTTAAATTAAATTTTTTTAAAATTATGAACATATGTATATTTAATGTATGGGGCTCTAAACCGTTTTTAATTATTGCAGTACATTTGGTTCTATTAACACGGATTTTATTGGCATCAATTAAAGTTGTTTTTACACATATCACTAAGGTGATCAATAGCATTGTGCGACGTACATATGTTGACATACAAATTGTAGATCAAGCGGCTTCTTGCATTTTAACGTTGTCAACAATATTTGCATTTGGGGAAAATTCCAATTTTTTCCAACATGATCCCCTAAGCGATGAGGCTGATTTGTGTTTTTTAGTTTCCGCGTAACTTAATACGTCGTAAAGTTTTCCAGACAAGGAGCATCTGCAATACTTACAGAATCCTTTTGTTTCGTCTTGAGCCACCACGTTTTCAATTTTTCGTGATTTAGCCACTCACGGCGAAATGTTTGATTATATTTAGGCCACATTCCTTAAGTTGTTATAGTTTTTGACAATATTATTAAAAGCTTACAACTTAATTTTATACGTTAATTTTCATTCACTTTAAACACTTGTCACAAAAATACAGTAGAAAGAATTCGCGTTGTTTGTTTATGTTTTTCTTTTCTTTAAAAACCGTTATTTGATTGTTACTTTGTAGCAACATAAAAATCGCTAGATTTATAGCTAATAGCTAAATCGTATTTTTTCCCGCAAATTGGATTTAAAAATCGCTAGATTTGACGAGAAAATAGCTAAATTGGCAACAGTGGTCAAGCATATGCAGTATTCATCAAATCAGTGAAGGAAGAACATCATTTTATAGTCTTAAATGCAACACATTTTATGCCAGAGAATGATGATTTGTGAAAAAAATTAAATTTTTGTTTTCATGTGAAAAAATTCCTGCTGGAGAGTTACATCGCATGCTTGTCGAGGCATATGGCGATCATGCTCTATCAGAAGCAACATGCAGAAAATGTTTTCAATGGTTCACAGATTACGACTTTGATATGAGAAGTGAAGACCGTTGAAGCCCACTAAGAAAATTTTGAAGATGCCGAATTGCACACAATATAGGAGGAAAATTACACTTTGAGTCAGAAATAAATGCTAGAAATGTTAAGTGTTGAACCATAAACAGCTTCCGTTTGTTTAAAAGCTGTGGGAAAGATCCAAACAGTCTAGAAAATGGGAGCCACATGATCCAATGACAGACAGATGGAAAACTGAAAAAACACTTGCAGGTAGAAACTCAGTGTTGCATTAAATTGGTAAGGGTCGAAAACTGGATTTATTTTCAGAATCCTAAACGGAAAAAATCATGGTTTAATCAGGACTGGAAACCAAATCGATTTGGCAGGAAGACAATGATATGTGTCTGGAGAGACCTGAAAGTTGGGGTGTACCAAGAAACCCCAGGGAAACCGTTAATACAGATCACACAAGACAATGCAAGGTAATATTACTACGTGATCATGCAGCTCGCTATACAACAAATGGCTTGAAAAATGGAAAAAATGTGTAGCCTGCAATGAATCAAATGTATTTTTGCTTTCGCAAAAAACGCTCATTTCATACCTGTACACCTGGTAGTAGGCAACCTGTTCATACCCATGCCCACATAAATTTTTATGCTCTTGCTCCCAAAAATAAGAGAGCCCGTGGAAAATCGTTTCACTTTATATTGTTGCACTGTAAACGTACTTATAAACACCTCAACACTTTAATAATGCCAGGTGTTGTTACATGTAGTCTATGAATGCAAGGAGCATCATATTAGTGTGGCAATCAAAAAAATAGCATCTCTAGTATCGTCATCACCGTCATCACCTTCATCACTATCATCATCAGTGCTGGTAAAATATGTGCAACACAATTGTATGTATGTACATACATTGCTTGTAGCGATGGCTGGCTTGTTGTTTGGTTGCTTGGATCTTTGCTGTCTGGTATAATAAACAACAACAACAACGTGGTACTTTACCTTTATGGCTACACATTTATTCAGTAATTTTCTCTTATGGTCTTGCAGCATAAAATGTTGTCTTTTTTTCGCCATTTGCTATGGCTCCATTGTATTAGAGTGACAACGCATTTGTGTTATAATTTTCTACTTAAACAAGCTAAAATGCCACATTAAATGCTTAAGTAACGCAATAATATTTCTTCATTTACATCGCACTTCACTTGTATGTCTCTTGTGGAGCTTTTTTTTTTTTTTTAATTTTCCATGTTGCTTTTCAAAGACAAATAGAAGGTCAAATAAAAACAAAAAACAAAATTTTAGTACTCTTAATAGATAAATAATTGGTTGAAATAGACGGTAATGTTTAAATATGTCTTGCTAAATTGATAATTAAATGAATGCATTAAACAGCAACGTAATAACTGTGTACTTACCATATAATACACTTAGGATTAGGTTAGCTAGGGTACGACGGACAAGCAAGGATACATGTATAGATTGCCAATCCCATTCTTTTGTGTTCCCTATATGACGTTTCAGTTTAAGTTTGAATCTGACAATACTGTCATTCTATTCTGTCACAAAATTCAGTATATTATCTCCACTGAACGTAATGAATCAACCTTGGGATTTATTGGAAATTTATTTCCAAAACAATGACAATTGCTCGGAAATTGCACGAAAATGTCGTACAAAATTTGGTCGCAGAGAAGGACCAACAGCGTCTGGTACACACACTTTTATATCTAAAGTTCATGAAACTGGTTTCATTGTTGCCAAGACATTAGCGTGCTTGTACAGTACGAACACCCGAAAATATAGAAGTTGTGGCTGAGAGCGTGCATGAGAATCCACCAACATCAACTCCTTATCATTCTCACGCACCATTTCACGCACCAGGGTACGTCGAATTTTGCGAAAAGTTCTCGGTGTGACGTCTTACAAAGTTCAAATGGTTCAAGAGTTGAAGCCGCATGACCATCCGCTTCGTTTTTGCTTCGGCCAGCGAGAAACTGCGCGATGATGTCGACTTTGCCAAAATGATCATCTTTTCGGATGAAGTTCATTTTCATCATCATGGGTATATTAATATGCAAAATTGCCGTATTTGGGGCTCAGTAAACCCACATCTAGTCTTACAGAAGTCAATGCACCTATTTCGAGCGGAGCGGATGAATTATTGGCCCATATTGCTTTCAAAATGAAGACCATGATAACCGATTTTTTTTTGTACTCGCTCTTCGTGGTATTGATGTAACTTGTCACACGTCTCATGCCACAATCGATTTATTGGGTCAAACGTTTGATGGTCGTTTAATTAGCCCAAATGGTGATATCAATTGGTCGCCAAGAAGCTGCGATTTGACGCCGTTGGACTAGTTTCTGTGATGCGCAGTTGAAGAAAAGTGTTATGTCGACAAACCAGAGACAATTGAGCATTTAAAGGCCAACATTAGTCATGTCATTGCCAGGATACGACCCCATATACGAAAAAGTGCGCGATATTAGGTCCGATCGAATGAGGTACTATGAGGCCAACCGCGTCAGCCCTATGAATGAACTAATATTCCATATCTAACCGGAACAATTGTACATCACAACAAAAAATAAATTTGTAAAAATTTCAAACATTTAGAAAAATAAAGAATATTATGAAGTGTTTTTAAATGGAAATTTTGATAGAGGTTTGAGTTAATTTTTTTTATTAAATTGTGTTAAACTATATAAAATTTAAGCTCCTAGATATCACTGTGTTCACTTCATATATGTTTCTCAAATAATGTTCATTGAAATAACCCCCATTTGCTACGTTGTCACAGAAATCCTTTTGAATCTCAATAGCTTTTATAACACATTTGTTATTGATTTACAATCGAATATAAAACCGTTTCGTACGACTGCAAATCAAGAGCGGTGTTTATTTCAAATGTTGCCATCAGAAAAGAAAAAATAACCCTAATGTTAGTAGTATGTGTTTGACCTTGTCACTTGAGAAATTAAAATCTCATCACGCACTCGTTCCAGACGATACAGTCAAAGTCACGAAATTCAAAATTACTTTCGAGATGAGAGTTTTCAATTACCGTTGTTTTGCTATTGTTTGGCCCCACAAAACAAACTTTCAAATTTAAAAATTGATTTCTCCAGCCATGACATCAATAAAGACACAAAAAGAGATCTAAAGGCCTCCTCTTTTGATGTCATTGTATGATGAGTGTAAATAAAAAGTTCATTTCGAATGTGATGTCGGGTTTTGTATGCTTTTTTATGGCTGGCAGGCTGCTATAAAAGAAGCAGCAATAAAAAGAAAATCATGCTGATGACGATGATATCATGATAAACGTTTTTAGATAAGCGGCCAACAGAACAGTTTAACTTTTTAGACAGACTGAACCAAAGGAATACAAAAAACACACGCTTTTATGGTCTCCAAAACAAAATTCAAATGTCATCCCCTACTACCACTGACACAAACAAACTGCCAAGGCAAACAGTAACAATGGCAATGAAATAGAAATTGAAGGAAACGAAAAACTAAAAAAAAAAACAAACAAACGAAAATCGATAGCTGAAGCCTAGAAAGGAATACGAAACGAAAACCCATACATTCAAATCAAAAACATAGACATTCAAATAAACATACATCAAGAATTAAGTGAGAGTTACAGCTAAGGCTAGCTCGAAAGAAATGATAATTTATACGGAGAGGCATAGGAAAGCACAATAGTATCCTCAGTAAACTCAGCACTAGGGTGTAATTCGTAATCATCAAGACGCCTAATCACACTAGGAGATGATACTCCAAGAACTAGGTTAGTGCGACTTTGCATTTTTCACACAATAAATAATAAACCCGTTCGACAAACTGTACCACAATACTATCTGCACTGTTTGTTTTAATGCCTGCCTTCAACATGTTTTCATATTCTTTTAGATTTGGTGATGCAAAACGGAATACATCGATTTTCTCTCTTATATACGCTGGAACTCATGCAAAAGACTGAATGATATTGGTGACATTTGTTTATCGAATACCGTAATAGTGAGCATCTAAGGGAATGTCAGACATGTCATGATGGTATGCAGAATGCCTTCATCAGCTCAAATGGAATTATGCTATATAAGAATATTAGCTTGGTATTACGGGGCAAAGAGTATCTGTCCTATGGCGTCGCTGGAAGCTCTGCTGGATTTAAGCCTGCTGCACATGGTAGTAAAGACCAAACCTTTGGAGCCTATATTTAGGTTGGTTGCAGACAAGTCTAACATGAAATTCATTAGCGGATTTCCTGACCTAAACTGTCTCTGAAATAAGACGACGGTTTTTTAGAATACAGATGTGGATCAAGAGTGGATCTTGGGACAGAAGCGAGAATGATATATTTTGAGTCCATGGGGAAAATTCCGGGACAATTTACAAGCAGAACTCTATGTCATAGAAAGATGCGCTCAATTTAACTTAGATATGAGGTACTAAAGACAGATCATTGAAATATTAATGAGGTTTAATCGAAAATAGTATGGAACCGTATGGAGAGGCTCACACGAATTGAATGACATACAGATGGAAAACCGAAAAACCACTTGAGAAATTTTGCTTCAAAAACACGATAGAAAAGCAGTGGTGCATCGAATTGCTACTGGTAATGAAAAATGGATGTTAATTCCATGGACTGTATAGGGGGGATTGTCTATCACAGTTTCAGGGCACTATAAGAAATCAAAATACATCACAAAAAAAAAAACCAAACACTTATTTTTTTCATGTTGGCCAATTGGCTTCTCACTCTTCTTTCAATTTGTTGTTTTTATATTCCCAGATGTATACAATAGATCTGGCATATAATTTGTTAAAAAATACAAAGACGAAAACAATCCATTTTTTTGTATATTTTTTCTATACAAAATTTTATAATATTTTTATTTTTATTATTTAGAATTTAAAACAAAGCACTTAAATAAATTATTGCACAAACTTTACAATCTCTAAATTAAATTTCACAATTAAAATTATTCCACAAATATTAAAAATTTTACACAAAGTAGTTGCATCCTTGTGGATGTTATAAAAACGAATGATAAAAATTAATAAAAACAAAAATTTACTGTCAAAAAATATAAAAAAGCTTTAGTCACACACAGCGCCCTCTGTTGCCAATTTGCCATCATTTGAACAATCCTGTTTATGTCATCAGGAATGGGACTTACTGATCGTCAGACATAAACAATGGATTTTCGGAATCCTAAACGGAAAAAATTATGATCTAAAACTAGATCAATTCGGCAGGAAGACAATACTGTGTGTTTGGAGAGACCAGAAAGGTATGGTGAGCCACGAGCTCTTAAAACAGACAGCAAAATTTAACCAAGGATTGATTGAAAAACAACCTGAAAGGGCCACAAGACACGGCAAGTTAATTTTGCCACATGATCATGCACCTACCCACAAAACGAAACCGATTCAGGATACAATCAATGCATAAGGCTAGGAGCTGCTACCCTATCCGCCGTATTCACCACACTTAGCTCCCTTGATTTCATTGCTGGGACACTCATTGGCTGAATAGTAGTTCCGTTCGTACGATGAAATCGAAAATTGGGTGGCCAATTGGTTTGCTTCAAAAAACGAACAGATTTATTGGCGTGAAATCTACAAATTGCCTTACAGATGGAAAGAATATGTAGCAAGCAATGGCCGATATTGTCCCACAAAACTTACTGGCACATCTGGTATACAACCGGATTGCCTGTAGCAATAATAATCTGTAATGTAATGACATTATGTTTCACATTGTAAAGGCAAGAATAAATATGCTAATTAGTTGACAACAACTGTTTTGATATAACAACATATAAAATGTTATAGGCAACAAGACAAATGAATAGTCGAGTATTTTTTTTTTTGTTGGTGAAATTTCTTCATATGAATTTCTCATATTTTCGTTCGTACGTATTTCCTTATTGTTCTTCTCTTTTTTATAGCTATTCTTCTCACTCTAGAAAAAAAAAGTGGAAGTACAAAAACGTAAATAAAACAAGAAAATTTTTAGGCCGACTGTAAATTGTCTATTTTTTCAACCGCCACCAACCACTCCATAAAGAAACTGTACAAACTGTGTACATGCGGCAAACAGTTGTTGTTCATGCTTCAACGGAAATTGTTGAAGAGAAAACAAAACAGAAACATCGCACAACAAGAGCGAAATTCGAATACAAATATTGAAATTTATGGTAGTTTTTATGTGCAATTGATGCAAGTATTTCGCATATTTTGTTTGTTTTTATTTTATACGATATTCGATATCCTTTGCTTAAAAGATATTCAATTCAATAGTATTGGATTTAATTTTATTTTTTAATAAATAAAGACATTATTGCTTGAATTTATGGTACCTACTATCTATATACAGTTGTGGTCAAAATATTTTCAATCGTATGCAAATTCAACAATTGTTCCATCTGATTCCGGAAGTTTGAACTCAGCGTTGTTACACCGTGATATTGATGTTGTCGTTAAGATATTAGAGAACAAAGATTTTGATTTCTTCATTTTTCACGTATTATATTGAATATGAAGTTACATGAGTTTGTAAAGGATTTTTTTAATATTTTTTTTTTTATTTTATTTGCCTATGGAAATATTCCTTGCAGGCAATTAAGTGATATTACAAAATATTAATTCTAAAAAACTATGAATTTAAATACTTAATTACATTAATTTTTATAATATTACTCGTTAAAGAAAAATCAATTAACATATACAATTTATTAAATTCGTTACACATTCTCCTTATTGGATCAGCACTAGCGTAGTTGGATCTAAAAAATTTTATTGATAATGGGGAAAAATGACGTGACGGACGTTGAGGAACACTAAACGTGATATCATGGATTAAAAAACTGGAGCCAATATCACCAGTAATTACATTGAATAAGAACGAGATATTTAACATAGTTCTGCGGCTTTTAAGTGTCTGGCAGAATAAGAAGGTAAACTTGTGGGATTAAAATTCAGTCCTCGGAGACAAATATCAGAAATTGTTTTTGTACAGATTCGATAACATCGGAATATTTTTTATATAGAGGATCCCATATTATGGATCCATACTCGAGTATAGGCCTTACAAGAGATGTGTAGAGCAATTTAGTAACATAAGGATCATTAAATTCTTTTGCCCACCGTTTAGAATAACAGAATAATAGAAATAACAGTTATTTTTCACTTTTATTTTTTCGAGAGGAAATAAAAGTTAATTTTTGAATTTTATTTTTTCAAGCAGAAATAAAAGTTATATTTGTTTTAATTCACGATGAATTCATAATAATTATTAAAAAATTCTTTAAAACAATTAAAGTAAATTATTTTAAAAAATTATTAGATTAAAGTTTTGCAATAAATATTAATAAATATTATGAATTCATCATGAATTAAAACAAAAATAACTTTTATTTCTGCTCGAAAAAATATAATTCAAAACATAACTTTCATTTCTGCTCGAAAAAGTAAAAGTCAAAAATAACTGTTATTTTTGCTCAAAAAAATAAAAATCAAAAAATAATAATTATTTTTTTTTTTTTAAATAAAAATCAGTTTTTTAAAAAGCATCGCATTTTATAAAAATTTGGTCCAAGACAATCAAAATGGTATACTTGGTTTTGTTCTCCGACATTTCCTTGCAGTTGCTTTTTTTAATCAAAAATTCATAAATAACAGTTATTTTCGGTCCCTGGTTAGAGCACTTGCAAAAATTTGTAGAAGAGAAAATTAAAATGGATTCATATGTGAAATTGATATTCATCAGCAAAGAAATAATTGCCATTTATTTAGTCTGTTTTACCAAGTTACCTTGGACGATCATAAAAAATGATTTGCACTTGCTGAATGAGGCCGGAAGCTGTTGGTTACTGGACTGAAGAAGTCTTTAGAAACATGAGATCCAAAAGCATTCAATCCGAAAAAGTAACTGATTGGTCTGGATTTTGACCTGGCAGCGTCATCAGGCCACCACTGGCACCGACAAGTATTATAAGTCGATGTTTACTAACTCCATTTGTAATGAATTGAGTGATTTAAACAGAATGCCACTGGGTGCAATATAGCTCATTACGACCTAGCTTCTCACACCACTTATGTTGTGTGCGTTAATTTTATACATGAGTGGTAGAAGCTACAGTTTAAAGTCGACTCCAAACGACAGATATTTGAGCAACTTTTCATGGCAATTTTATTTACTCACAGAGTTTTTTTTGCCACAAAACCTACTGAGAGGAGGAGGACTCCGAATACATATATTTTTTTTTCATATTTTCGCTTTGATGTCTGACCTGGGGTTTGAATCGTGGACTTACGTGTAAAAAGCCAACACCCTGCCTACTAGACTTCAATACAGCTTTTGTCCCATTAGATATTTTGTACGACCGATTTGAGGGAATGCGTACCTCGTGTGGAGATGATGGAAATTGAACATTTCAGATGCCATTCACCCAAAGATAGATCTTGAATATCTATCTGTGCAAGAAAATTAAAATTGAAAGAAATTAAAACTGTTTAATTAAGAAAGTATCCAACACTGTTTTATTTTATTTCATCAATATTTTCTCTGGCGCTCCCTATCGATTTTGATAATCAAATTTTCAATTCAAATTTTCAACATTTTATTCGTGTTTCGACAAAATTGTGATTTTTTTTAAAATTTTTTTCGTTTGTTTTAATTTTTTTGTTATTATTTTTTGTTATTTGTTTTTAATTCAATTCAAATTTTATTCAAATTAAATACGAAATGAAGCCGACTGAAACTGATGTAAAACATGCTTTCGTTAAACATCGTGAAAGGGTGATATGCGCTCAAGCCATAATCGATAATCGACCACCGATGTTGCATGCTAAAAATTATGCACGCTTTTCGAAACTAAAAGAGGATATCTATACAGCAGACTATATCAACAGAGAGAATATGATCCTACTGGTGGCTCTTAATAAAATTTTACGCACAAAAGGCGAAATCGATACATTTCGGTCGGCCGAATCTAATCCAACACCGAATTTCAATAAATTGCCACAGAAGTATCGCCAACTGGAAGAATTGGAATTTGAAAATATGCGTCTGGGCAGAAATATTCTGTGTGTCAAACCCGAATTGAACACCTGGCTAGAGGCTCAATTTAAACGAAAAGTGGTGAAAAAGAAATTGAAACCATTCGAGTATCCCACAATGATTATGGAAAAATACTCTCATATTGAAATACCGCAGGATCCTTTCTTGGCTAAAAAATATTTAAGACCCCGCATATGGTTTAATATGGAAGTGAAAGGTGTACGACCCTTAGGACGTATTGTCATTGAACTTTATACAGAGGCAGCACCTCAAGTGGTTATGGAATTTGTGCGTTTATGCTTCAACAAACAAAAGGAACGCTTAAGTTTTGTGCGTGCATTTCCCAGTCTATGGCTGCAGGGTGAACTGAAAATCGATGAACACAGCCTGATCAAGCAAAATATTGAGTATGATAAACGTTGTATCGACCATGGCCGATATGCAGGTGTACTATCGTTTGCTGTGAAGTCTTTAAAAAAATGCTCAGGTTCTTTTATACCATTTGCAATGAGCTTTAAGCCGCTGCGTGTGTGTAATGGTCGTTTTGTGGGTTTTGGACGTGTCTGTAGGGGTGTGAAAATTCTCAGTTGTATAGAATTTTTCGGTACTAAAAATGGCAAACCCACCAAGGAAATTATTATTTCGAATTGTGGTGTTATTCATTAAATATTCTGCAATAAATAAATGAGTGATTTAAGTGTATATACTGCTGTATTGAGGTTCATTGAAAATGAGGTTATGGTTCTTACAGTATTGGATTATTCAAGTCAAACTGCAGGACGTAAATATTAAACTCGTATCGTTTTCCGGATTTCAAGCCTTAGACTGATACAGTTTAAATTTCCTTTACGTTATTACGGTCACTTCAACGGTAATTTTTTGTCCTATACATATGCATAAGTAGACCAATTAGCCTCTTTCCTATATAAAAAGCGTTTAACAGGTAAAGTTATCTCTGACCTTTACTAAAGGGATGGTACTAATAAGGCCAGAATTTGGGCCCATTATGATACCATAAATAATATTCAACGCGGTGATCATCACCATCCCGACTACAAAATGAATCTGCGATCTTCATATTGGAAAATCCGGTCAAGTTTGATAACCAAAAGTTAAGAATATCCGTCTCTTCACTGCTTTCATATAACTCCAGCAGAAGTCGTTTGAATATGTCATTAGGACACTGGCTCCTGAGAAACGTGTTTATGCTATGGATGACCATGTGACAAAAGACAACCAATCTTCTTCGCATCCATGCAAGTCCAGCGGCGTTTAATAATATTGTATGTACCTTCCTGCCGTCAATGAATTTGAGGCTCCTTGCAATACGAGCGGGCAACACTCAGTCCAACTGAGGCAATTACAACGCCTATACCTCGCAACATGTTAGACTATGATCTTTTTGTAATATGAAACCGGCATTCATCGAAGAGGTCGAACGTTGAAATGACAGTGATTAGGTTTTTAATCACAGCCTAGCTGTCCAACAAAATTAAGAAACCCAACGCTTCCGAAATGGCCGTTATCTACGCTACAGTGCTGATTCAGGCTATACGAACATTTAATATCAGAACCCTTAATTTATGCACTGTTAAAGTCCTCTGTGTTTAGCTTTTTTAGTAAATATAAAAAGCCTAAAGGATACCAGTGGGAATTTCTGGATCCTCAGACCATAAGACTCTTGTTCTCATTTCTAGGTGAATGAGTACAAGAAAAAACAAAATTGTAGAATTCTGGGATGATACCAGTTGAAATTGCCTTAGTCCAGTAGGTAGTGAGTTGGCTTATTACACATGAGCCCTCGGCTCAAACCCCATGTCAGACATCTCGAATAAAACGAAATGAAAAAATATTTCTTCGGCGACTTATTCTCAGCAGATCATCCGGGCCTAAATTCGAAGAAAATGCCGGATGAGAAAGCAATTCTAAGCCTAATTCAAGTATTTTTGTCTAGTCGATCTACGCGAAATGGCAGTGACTAAACACCTCGACTTCAAGCCCATGTAAATTTGATTACAATCCGAATTCGAAATTATATTAGAAATTATACAGCTCTTTACATAAGGAACTTTTCTGGGATGGATAGTATATAAGCATTGGTTCTGAAGTACTGCCCATCGAACTCTGTTTGGTTGAGTGCCAGTATTTTCCTTTTATGCTGAAAGGTTCATCAATCATATGACACTCTCATTCTTTTGCTCACCACAACTTATGTGAAGACAAAAAATGTTTAAAAATCTGTCGTTCGGAATCAGATTCAGTAGGTCCCTCCTCTTATGGATAAAATTAACACACACAACATAAGTGGTGTAAGAAGCTAGGTTGTTATCCTGGCTGAAGGGTTGTAATGATCAATTATTTATGTATGTACATATGTATGTGTCTTTCCAGTCTTTCTTATAGTCCATATTGGATTGCATTTGAGCCTTACTGTCACCAACTCAGACCTGTTTCCCAACAGCAGGTCAAGGGGAAGTAAATTAGGTATAGTGGATGACTGTCTAGATGTTCTGTCTATCTCTTTATCAAACTGCAATAATATAGGCATTTACACACGCTCCAGTAACGTTAACACCTTCAAGTAAGGTTGGTCCTGCCATGGCCCGATAAAGCCAGTATGTAATGGCGGCTTCACAAATTTTTCAGATTTTATCTACGGTCCAATAATTAATTTAATAACCTTGGTTTGTGATTAAAATGGCTTGTAGCAGCCGCGATATGAACTTTGTATGAAACGTAAACAATTTTTTACTTTATTTAACCCATGTATCGTATAGTTATCGGACCTTAAATGGCTCGATATGGCCAGTATGTGAGGGCGGGTCTTCAATTGCCTTAGATTTTACCCACGGCCTTATAAGTAATTAAGACAGCAACTGATCAGTCATGTGATATTCATCAAAAATGTTGGTTTGTGTTAAAATGGCTCGTCGCATCCAGGGTAAACGATTTTTTTACTTAATTTGGTTCCAAATTTGCACTTTAGTCTTCGAACCATAGCTGACTGGGAGAAAAGCTGAGTATTGTTTCTGATTTATTTCTTTATTTTCATTTTTACTTTTAGTTTCTTTTTATTTTTCTCTACGCTGATACCTAATTCCTTTGGGTACAATTTAATACAATTATATGCCTCATGCCATATGCATGTGTCCGTCAGTGTGCTGTTCCGAGTGCTTAATAGTTTGTTTCTTTGTATGTGTCCATAACTGGTTTATTTTTAACGATAATTGGCTGATTATAAACACATTCCCTTACATTGATGCTTAAATATTCAACGTGTACTTGGTCTTAACGACCTTCAGTCCATTGCTGGTAGAGCTGGCAGCTGGTGGTGGAGCGTCTGTCTTGTGTTCAAGCACACACAAAACAGTAAAACTGCACAAGGGGGTAGGCCTGCCCTTGTACATTTCTTGAGACGGCGTTAAAGACAATTAAGACATGTTGCTGTATGTGATCATGAAAGAGTATATATGTGTATATATATACATATGTGTGTGTGTATGTTATAAGTTATTGTGTCAATATGAAATTATCCATAACAGCTTAAAGGTTATTAACGAATATTGTACTTATTGGGGCTATAATGAAAGATAAATATGATACTTCATACAAATGTACATATGTATGTATGTGTGATATGGTATGGTATGTATAAATACAATAGCAGAGACAAAAACGAAGAAATAGCAAACAATAGCGATATACGAGAATTTTTTTTAATGGCCAGACAGACAATTTCATGGATTTCTTTTGAACATCAGTATGTATGTATATTTTTTCTTAATTATTTACTATATACATATGTATTGTACTGTTATTCTGTTATGCTAGCTTAATATTATAGATTATTTAAGTGTGAATAAAACCCTTTTTTTTGTTAATTATTTATTTCTGTTCATTACCCAAGGCCCAATAACTAAGGAAAGCAAAGTTCTAGAGCGATTTCTCCTTTTTCATTTTAATGAAGTGTGAATAGTGCCATAATAATTGGCTAGGAAGACCGGAAATATTTGTAGAGAGAATATAAAATAGAGATAACAGAAAGTAAATTTAACAAAAAAAAAAAATAAATTTAATGCTAAACTTTGGTAATTTCTAAGCTAAATATGTGATGACTTCTGTTGTTATGTTATACTCAAAACAATAATAGTACAACAACAAAAAATTAACTTAAATTTTAGTTAAATTTACACGAATTTTTTATTCCTTAAATTAATGCCAAAACAATGATAATTTTATTTTTCCTACTGGGGGTAATTCTTTAACCCTCTCACGAAGGGAAACATAATTGAGAGAGCAAAGAAAGCTACTATAATGCTTTACAGTATTGAGAGTTTAGACTCTACATCACATACTAACTCTAACATACCGTGTTAGAACCAAACCTGCTTTACGGTGCTCATCACTGCAGGGGTTATTCTTTAACCCTTTCATGAAGAGATAACGGAATTGGGAAAGCAAAGAATTAAAGAAGAATTATAATCATATAATGACTTTAACAGACCGTTTTGAAACCGAACCTGATTTACGGTGGTCATCGGTGGCGCCTAATTCACTCCAACTAGACCCATAATTGCTATAGAATATTTAATTGGCGTCCTTCTGACCTTCTATTGAAGCGGAAGGTTCGGTCCAGATACATACTGGCCCAATCTAGCTTATGGAAAGGCTACAATTTTGGCCATTCATATGCATAATTGGTCATTACTAGCACACCAGTTATATTGTATCGGTAAATTTTATACATGAGTGGCGAGATCTACAGTTTAAAGTCGACTCCGAATAACAGATTCGTTTATATGTTTACTTATAGCTTTCGAGTAAAAATACTTCAATTGAGAATTTCAAAAATTGTTTTCTGGTATGAAGATCCAGCTGCAATCAAGTCCCTTTTGAACGTCACCACGACGTCCGCCCTATTGGATGAATTCCTGAGATTTCTCAGAAAAGTTTCGGTTCATTTAAAGGTTACTTTTATATAGTTTCCACAGCAAACGAATATCTTCGGAATTGCATCGCTGATTAACAAGCGAGAGCTGGTATATTTATGGGACATACATATGTGTTCCGATTGGCTTTGTTAAACTATGTAAGTATTTTCATTTTCGTTTTATTTATTTATTTATTTATTTTTAAATGAATTTCTGCACAACAAGAGAATTTCTTATAATTACAGTACAGAATTAATTTTTAACAATGTGCCTATATTGAACAATTCTATAACAATATTTATGATGTTTATAATTAACTTAACTTAATTAATTAACTTAATTTAACATTAAAAAGAATAAAGGAAAAAAAGAAAAAAGAAAGAAAAGAAAAAGACATGATCGGACTAAATAGAATAGAATTGAAACAGTTGCTTTTTAAAATGCATTACATTACTCACTAGTTGCAGACTGTGTGGAAGTTGATTCCAAAGACGCACGGAGTAAATGAAAAACTGCCACTCAGAGACAAGCGTGCGGTGTATAGGAAGTATCAGTCTCCTACCCCTAAGAGATCTTGCAAAGGTGATGCTGTCAAACAAATATTTGGCTCTCTGCGTATAAATAATTTTGTGTAAAAACAGCAAAACCCTGATCTTAATCAAATTCTCAAAAGTTACCCCATATAGATTTCTAGAAAAGGTGGATGTGGAACTAAACCTTCTCAGACCATAAACATATCTAACAATGTTGTCGAAGACAGCATTCAATCGGCGCTTGGAGGAGCAGTCAGAGTTAGCGAAAATTTCACAACCATAAAGTATACCAGGGATAATATAAGACTTCGCAAGAAGTAATCTCACTCTTAAAGGTGTATATGCTTGCGTGACCCACAGCGATCTAAGCTTCACGTAAGCCTGTACAACAAGAGAATTTATATGGTTGTTCCAGGTCAGTGTATCATTGAAAACAATGCCAAGATTCTTCGCAGTGAAGACGATCGCAATTTTGTTGTTGTCTAGAAGAATATCTTCAGTAATCACAGGGCTACCAGTCCTCTTATGTATTAAAAGGCACTTAGATTTCGAAGGATTCAAAACGAGATCATTTGCTAAAGCCCATTTGTGTATACTCTCAAGGTCCGCATTAATTTTGACAACGTTCTCGGTAACCGAACTTTCGGGAAAACTTAGATATATCTGGACGTCGTCCGCGTACATGTGTATGTTACAATAAGACAGTTGTTTAGGAAGATCATTAGCGTATAAAGAGAAAAGAAGAGGGCCAAGTATGGACCCTGAGGTACTCCTCTGTTCAAGATAAGTCGAATAGAGCCAGGAGAAAAGTTGAAAAAGTATCGCAGTTTCATAAGGAGGGTATGGTGATTAACACAATCAAAAGCCTTAGAATGGTCAAGTAGAACTAGGAAATTCAGTTTATTATGATCCAGTTCCCTTCTGATCCCCTCGCTCACATCGATCAAAGCCGTTACACAACTGTTACCTGATCGGAATCCAGACTGCATATCACACAATAGGTCATTTTCATGTACATAATTACTCATTTGTCCATACAGTAGTTTCTCAAAAACCTTCGAAAGAAAACATAATATAGATATGGGTCGATATTCACCATTGGATTTCGGTATGGGGATTACCTTAGCATGCTTCCACTTTGTAGGAAATTGACCAGACATAATAATAAAATTAAATAAATGAGTAACAAATGGGAGAAGGTGGGGCAGAAGAATCCTAACAAATCTAGGATTAATACCATCATACCCGGTAGCATTTGACTTGATGCTCAGGAAGCTGGACAAAACCTCATTCTGATCAACGCATGAGAAGTGAAAACTATTGAAACCATCATTAGTCGTAGAGCAAAACTTGTAAAATTCAGTACCATCCCGCGTTGCGGGCAGATTAGTGAAATGAGCGTTCAAATCCTCCACGTCAGCCAAAATATTCCCGTTAGAATTTCGGGCACCTATACCAATATCGCGAATGATCTTCCATGTCCGTTTAGATTGTAAAGCAGCACCAAACTGCCTAGTTTTATACGCATGCTCAACTTCATTGGCAGCAGAAATGTACGTTCAATATTGCTAGACTCTGCTGGACTTGTATGTGGATAAGAAGAGGTCTTTCATAGTTCATCCTTCCATAGTGCATTCGCCATTCGTCGCATAATTGTTATTCTCATTGGCCATTGTTTTACTGGCAAGTATACCGTCTGTCCCTCAAGTAAATTGTGCAGAAACCGTTAGTCTAAGGAAAAGGATAGGCGGAGGTTTATAACTGAACTATCTAAAATAACTTTTTCTATTGCAGCACTCTTTATTTTATTTGTTCCAATAAAATCCAATTTTTCTCTTAATTTTTATCACACAGTATACGGGAGATTTGTAAAATCGCACCTGCTTTGAAGCACCACTCGTAAAAGTTTTTGTTGAAATTCAATACCGTGACTGAATTTCAATGACAGATCTGCAAACAAGTAAAATTATTCATGGCCGCTGTAGTCTATCGAGATAACAGCTGCGACGTCTCACAATATTTTAATAAAGTGTATACCCCAGCTGTTTTCTATGGCAATCTCTGAGAAGTAAATAATTGCAATGAAAGATGTTTTAAAAATTGGCCTTTCGGTGATGACGTTAAACTATACTTTCCGGACACTTATGCCAACATTTTAAACATATTTTTTCACTAAAAATCTACTTCTAACAGATAATTTCTATACGGGGCAGCGTAAGCATTATTTTAGATATCATTGACTTGTATAAAGGCGGGTCACTGTGTTTCTCTGTCCAGGTTAGAAGTCTTCGTGTTCAGAAAATATTCTGCGGATTTACTCAGTTACATATGTTCAGTTTTTCTTTCGTAGCATATCACTCATGATGGTTTCAACAGTTACAGGACCATTTTCCTTCTCCAATTTCATTATCTGATCTCCTCACCATCTGCATTTAACGAATGAACTCAAGATTTCTCGAAAACATAGCCCCGTTGTACGTGAATGTGTGCTGGAGAATCTGAGGTAGTCGATTTGGTGTTGCTTTCGAGAATATCGTTTTTTGTAGACTACAACTTAACGAATTTTACATCGTGACTTGGGCTGGCATCCATCTAAAATTCATCTCACTTAGATATTTAACATAAACGTCCATAGATGACAACGCGTGGTCGATGAATGTGCTCAGGAGCAATTGGCAAGTGACTCCAATTTTCTTTTAAAAATCATATTCAACTCTATTCTGGAAGAATGCTTACAAAATTGGTCATTACAATCCTTCAGTCAGGATTACGACCTAGCTTCTCACACCACTTATGGTTGTGTGAGTTAATTTTATACATGAGTGGCGGGTTTACAGTTCAAAGTCGACTCGGAACGGCAGATTTTTCAGAAAATTTTCATGGCAATTTTATTTACTCTCAGAGTTTTTCCTGCTGAGAGAAAGTCGCCGAAGAAATATAGTTTTTCATATTCCATTTTGGTGGAAATGTCTGACCTGGAATTTGAACCGAGGCCTCATGTCTAATAAGCCAACACACTACCTACTAGACTACGGTGACTGGTTAGGTGAACAAACAAAATTTTCGAATCGGGGCAATACCCATTCACATGAGACCCAAGAGCGTCTAGGGCACACTACTCATGTCACAATGGATATTCTGCACGATTGATTTGAGAGCATGATAATCGCACTTGGAGGTGACGTGCACTGCCCATCGAGATCGTGATTTATGCGCCATAGTCAAGGAAAATTGGATATATGCGATGCACTCCACCCAGAGAAGTCGTGTTAGACGATTTGTAAGTAAATAAACAATAAAAAAATTATTTATTTTAATTATTTAAGTTACATTTCTCTGCATGTATGTTTGTAATGATTGTAATGTATTGGTTTTCATAAGGAAAGTTTACCGGGAATTACGAAAAAACAAACATTTGCATGTATTTTGCATTGTATTCTCATGAACTTTTTTTATTTTCTTTCACCTCTGCGCTCTTCGATTGGATAGTTACCCAATAAGAATCATTTTTATATCAGTGTTTACTTTTACCAAACTTCTGTGAAACATCTCATTAGTGAGTACAAGTAAAAGTTTACAATTTTAAAATTAATGACATAATTTGAGTCCCCTTATCATTTAACTTTAACGCTGAAGTTACTTTATTTCTTTTGCTTGTTTGTTTCTATTTTCAGATTTTCTGAAACGTATAACATTAATTACTTATGTATACTCGTATGGATATGTAGCTTCGTGAGGGGTTGTTAGGGGTCAAGCGGTTTCCGCAGGATAGGGATATGCGGTCATAGCTCCCTCGGAGCCCCCAGCCTCTACCCTATCAAGACCGTTAGTGCGTGACGTCGTCACATCCTGCTAGAGGTGGCCCTGCCCTTAACAAAACACTACGGATCTAGACTGGGGAGTCAATAAACACCTCCCTCTCAGCCGGGGTGACTATGGCTGACCCCTCCCCCCCTTTTGGCACGACCCTTTTCTCTTCTTTCTGACTACTCCTATCCCCCTATTTCTGATTTTGATTGCTCTGTGTATGCACGGTAGCACCGGGGTGAAACCCGGTGTGAACGGATCCAGGCTAGGGCTACAGCTGCCCCCGTCCCGTTAAAACCCTGGCAGGCCTCAAAGTACGTTCCTTGTCTGTCGCCGTTAAGTTGGCGGTGTAGGTTCGGTTGAGAAGACTCCCGATTAGTACCCGGTCTGGCTCTGAGCAACTGTCCCCATAAGGGCTGATGCCAACCCTCGCGTGCGCTCCTGCATGCATAGATAACCACGGGACCATTTAAGGGTAACTACACTTTGCGGGCAAGGATAGCGGCTTTGAGTGGGGACCCACTAGCAATGAATACCAACTTAAACAAACCACACAAACCAGCGCTAACTCAAAAGAGTGAGCGCAAAGCATCCACTGTTACAGGTGGACGCACAACCCTCCCTGGACAGGCACCTGTCAAAAAGGCTGTCCCAACCTCTAAAACCAAGACCCAAGCTTCCACTTCGGTGAAACCCCGCTTGGCACACAAGGCTCCGGCTGCGAAGCCGTTCCCTAGTGTCGCCACACCTTCGACCCTGGCACCTTCTACCGAGGCACCGTCTACCTCTAAGGCTGCTGCGAACATGTCCACGCACTCTTCGGCTGCCGCCAAGGCATTGGCAGACAAGTCTGGCGAGCAAGCCCCTGACACCAATCCATCTTCGGGTGTCAAAAATACCGTGAGTGCTAGCGTTAGGGCATATAGAACTCGCAGATCAGCCATGCGGATCATTGTGAGATTTGGCTCGACCGACCCGGCTCTCCTCTCAGAGGACGAGAAGGGTAGCCTTGCCTGGGCTAAGGCCCATCAAAATGATCGCCCCCCCGGCTCTCCGATTACGGCAGAGACGGCCCCAAAGAGGCAAAGATCAATCGAGCTTAACGCTCCACTCCAGCCTCCCAAACGCCCAAAGGTGACCAACCCTAACATGCCCCCCCCTGCAAGACCCCGTCCGTCGACGTCCCGACCCCAGCAAACCTCCAAAGCCTTTAAGTGAGGTATTAAAGGAAGGTTTGACCTGGGCAATCGTTGACCAGAGCCACCCTGATGGTTCCATTGCTCCCACCAAGTGGAAGCTGGTGGAACATGCCCTCTTGGACGTCTTCCTTGGAGTAATGGACTCCAACCCTGGCCCTTCACCCGGCTGTACTGATGCGGGGTGGTATCAAGGGCACATCAAGATGATAGCTTGCTCGGATCTCCGCTCTATGGAGCTCTACAAGGAGGCTATCAGCAGGATTGGTGAAGTCTGGCCAGGATCTAAGCTTGCTGCCGTCCCTCCGGACCAGATCCCCAACCGCCCCCGATCCAAGGCGAGAATTCCGACCGGACCATCAGACCCGGAAACCATGCTGAGGATCCTCAAGGCCAGCAACACCGACCTGCCCACCCATAACTGGAGGGTGGCTAAAGTTTCTGACCAGTGGGGTGATTACCGCGAAGCGGTGATCATTCTGAATGAGGAGTCACTTCCGCTTATCAATGCCCGAGGGGGCGTGATAAAATATGGTTTTAGCTCAATCGAGCTAAGGGTCTATAAGTCGGATTCCCGCGTTGCCGCACATCCCCCAACAGAATCCATCCCCGTAGATCCCGTCCCATCCCAACCCATCCCACAGAAACCTACCCCATCTGACCCTGCCCCATACGACCATACCCCATCCGACCCTACCCCCGGACCCCTCGAACCCGTCGAAGACGTCGAATGTAGAAGCGTGTGTAGTCATTCTTCTCGACGCTCCTCATCCAGCAAGAAGTCCAACTCTGAGCTGATGGGGGAATTCTTCGACGGCATTGACATTGACGCGGGTGCAACCTCACCGTTGTCGGACGAAGAGGACGCTGACGCGACAATGGTTGATTCTCTGACCAATGCTGAGAATCATCCAAATTAATCTACAGCACTCTAAAACAGCCTCCGCCGCTCTGCTCCTCCGACTGACAACCGAGGAAGCAGAGCTCGTTCTGGTCCAAGAACCCTGGATTGTAGACGGTAAGGTTTGCGGACTCAACATCAAAGGATATCGCTTAGCGTATATCCAGAACTCAGGTAAGCCTAGGGCTTGTGTCATGGTTAATAATAGTATTAACGCTCTTCTCCTTCACAGGTTCAGCGATAAGGACACCGTCACCATGGTCGTCGAGATGAACTCGATGACCATCTGGATCACGTCATCGTATCTGGCGCATGACTATGGGCTCTCTCCCCCTCAGGAGCCCATCGGTCGACTAGTGGCAGATGCGAGACTGCGCGGAGTTCCGGTCATCATCGGTGCGGATGCCAACTCCCACCACACGATGTGGGGCAGTTCCGGTACCAACGAACGGGGTGAGTGCCTCTTTGATTTTATTATGAGTAATAACCTAGTCATAGCTAATCGGGGCGATGAACCAACCTTCCTTACTTCAAACAGAAAGGAGGTGTTGGACGTTACTCTGGTCAGCTCCGATTTCTCTACTAACCTTAAGGACTGGTTTGTATCTCAGGAATGCTCCTTTTCGGACCATAGATACATTACCTTCACTATCGACACGAACGAGTCTCTCCCTGCCATGACCCCTCCGGTCAACAGGAGGAACACGAATTGGACCATTTTTAGGGAGAAACTGCGTAGCAGCCTTCCCTCTACCCCCCGACTATAACGACCCGTTTCGACGTAGATAGGGCTGCGGACACACTGTCAACCGCGCTTAGAGCGGCAGCCACATCCTCCGTCAAACCCGCTGCCCATAGGGGCAAACGAAAACCGCCCTGGTGGAGCCAAGAGATCGATGATCTACACCGATCTTGTGGCAGGCTCTTTAACAGAGCGAAGGCGACAGGCGAATGGTCAACCTACAAGGCCAAAAAGAGGGAACTTAAATACGCTATAAGGCGAGCGAAGAGGGCCTCGTGGAGGAACTACTGCGCCAGAGTAGAATCCTCTGCCGAAACGGGCCGTCTCCGTAAAATTCTAAGTTCCACTCACAAATCCCTTGACTGTATCCGACGGACTGACGGATGCTGGACTACGTCCAGTTTGGAGACGCTTGAGCTTCTCCTTGACACTCACTTTCCAGGAAGTGCCACCCTGGGTGGTCAGGCCTTTTATCAGGTCAACGAACCACCGTCTGGAAACTATTCCCCCCTGACTCTCACCCTTGGCCAAGTGCAGTGGGCTGTTAGGTCTTTCGAACCATTCAAGTCACCAGGACCGGATGGTATTATCCCGGGTGACATTCAACATGGGGAGGAGATAATCCTCCCTTGGTTGCTTGCCATCTACAACGCTAGTCTTAGGCTCCTTTATATCCCTTGGAGCTGGAGAATATCTAGGGTGATTTTCATTCCCAAAGCTGGGAAACCGTCCCATACTGGGGCGAATGACTATAGACCCATAAGTCTGTGTTCCTTTCTTTTGAAGACACTGGAAAGAGTCCTTGATGTTCATATTAGGGCCTCGATTGATCCAGCGCTTCTATCCGCTTCCCAACATGCGTATACGAGAGGTAAATCAGTGGAGACTGCACTTCACTCCCTTATCTCTCGGGTGGAAAAGTCCATGCACGTTAAGGAATACACTTTGGCCATTTTTCTGGATATTGAGGGTGCATTTAATAACGTCGACCCGGACGCCATTCTTAGGGCTCTTGGTTCTCTGAACTTGGGACAGAATCTGGTCAGGTTCATCGAGCTTCTCCTCAAGTCGAGGATAGTAACCTCCACAGTGGGGGCCACTAATTGTCAGAGAATGGTTCGTAGGGGCACACCGCAAGGCGGTGTTCTATCACCACTTCTCTGGAACCTTGCAGTCAACTCTCTCTTGAGAGAGCTGGAACACTCTGGCAACGAAGTCATAGCTTACGCTGACGACATTGCCATAGCTGCGTCGGGAATTTGTCCGCAGACACTGTCGGATAAGTTGAACTTGGCGCTGTCAATCGTACTGGACTGGTGTAGGGATTTTGGACTGTCTATCAACCCCTCTAAGACCGATACGATCCTTTTTACGAGGAAATATAAAGTTCCGACCTTCTCTCTTCCCATGATACGTGGGACCAGACTTACGTTGAGTCCCGAGGTTAAATATCTGGGCCTGATCCTCGATCCCAAACTCAACTGGAGGGCGAATCTGGCTGCTAGGGCACGCAAGGCGGCGTGTGCTGCTTACTCCTGCAGTAGAGCGGTCGGAACCAGATGGGGTCTTCGCCCAAGGATCATGCGTTGGATATATTCTACGGTCATCGAACCCAACCTCTTATACGGCGTTGCTTTCTGGTGGACTGCTCTGGACAGACAACACAACGTCAGACTCCTTGACAAGGTCAGAAGGTCTGCCGCCATTTACATAACTGGTGCTCTACCCCCACGAAAGCCTTGTTCGCAATGCTCAACTGGCTTCCTACTGTGCTTCTCGCTAAGCAGGCGGCCAAGTTTACTGCGACTAGACTTAATGCTTTGTCTCGCTGGCACATTATACCTGCTGGTCACTCCACTATTCTGGAGGTTGATCCGGTGGCCCCTGTGAACATGGACTATATCACTGCTGAATATTGTCTTGACAGATGTTTCCACTCTCTGATTCCGAATAGGGATGACTGGAATCCTAATACGGTCGTCCCCCCGGAAGTCCTGGATATATATACCGACGGCTCTAAAATCGACAATGGTGTTGGAAGCGGTATCTACTCTGGGAAACTGAACCTGAACATTTCTCTCCGTCTGCCGGACTACTGCAGCGTGTTTCAGGCGGAGGTGATGGCGATCTACCGGGCCGCTCAATGGATCCTTGTCAACGATGCTCCTTTCACTCGCGTCTCGGTCTTCTCTGACAGTCAGGCCGCGATAAAGTCTCTATCGGGTTTCGTGATTAACTCTAGGATCGTTAGGGAATGTCGTCGCTGTCTCGACCTTCTTTCGGGGCGCTTCACCAGTGTCTCTTTGGTGTGGGTCCCCGGGCACAGTGAAATTCCGGGTAACTGCAGAGCAGACGAGCTCGCCAGAGCTGGTGCGCTCCTTCCGGAATCCTCTTCTGTTGAATTGGGTATACCACTTGCCTCGGTCAAATTGACCATTGCGCGGAAATTCTTTCGAGACGCCAACCTATCCTGGGTCAACGAGGAGTCCTGCTCCACCGCTAGGCTCACCTGGCCCTTGATGGATAAAAGGCGTACCAACCAATTACTTGGTCTTGGTCGTGACGTCATCTCGACTACGGTGGCCGTGCTTACGGGTCATTGTGTCATGGGCAGACACGCGGAAAGAATGAGGCTCCCTTTTAACGATTTCTGTCGTGGATGCAGGTCCTCTGAGGAGGAGGAGACTGTTATTCACTTTCTTTGTCAGTGCCCGTCTCTTGCTAGGTGTAGATATAGGTTATTTGGCTCCCCATTCCTTGTTAGCTTAACGGAGCTATCATCCATTGATATCAAGGATATAGCTTCGTTCATCAAATTTTCTGGCTGGTTTTCCAGTGCGGGGTAGTCGTGCTTCCGTTGTGCAGCCCTTGCGCTGACCAACTTCTTCCTTTTCCCTGATTGTGGTGGAACTTGGTCAGTACAGGGACTGCGTTCACCCGTGGCATCACAACGGGCCGCTATGCGTGCTCAAGTGAGCTTTGTGACATCAGAGCTACCACTCCGACCTAACCTAACCTAGGGGTTGTTAGAAATTATACAGAGAACATTAACTTTATTTTAAATCAGAGAGAGAGAGGGGTATAGTAGATAGTAGTTGCCATTATAAAGGCCTTCTATTAATAACTTTACGTATTAAATTCTCAGCTTTTATATCATATTTACAGTTCTAGTCGATATAAGGATTCTTTTAATTTTAAATTGAACAATCGATATTGAAATACTGGAAGAATAAAGCGTGAGAACAAGCAATATCGGTAACTACAGTTTGACTGCAAAGTATGTTAAACAATGTGGGCATTTCTATTCAGTAAGGTTTGAAAAACCTGTAGTCTAGTAAGTAGTGTGTTAGTTTATTAAACGAGAGATCTTGGTTTAAACTCGAGCAAAGGCATCTCGTACGAAACGAAATGTGAAAAGAAGTATTCCTTAGGCAACTTCCTCTCAGAAGTTCTTTGGTAAAAATTCTGGGAGTAAATAAAATTGCTATGATAAGTGTTATGTATGCATCTTTCTTACAGACACCTCTCTACCTCTTTTATAATTAAGCTTTTGGAGCTAATCCCCTAGCTTTAAGCTTTACTTATGTTTAGTAATTATGTACTAATTATTTCTTCCTCCTTATTGAAATTTAAATAAAGTTAGTTATTAAGTGAACTCCAATTGAATCGTTTCAATACATTACATTGGCGACGAGGTCAAACTGGTAGTGATTCGTATATACGATCAAGTGTAATTACACATTAAAAAAATTATTAAAAAAAGAATTGAACAATTTGTCTTTTTTTTTTATTGTTAAAATATAAATCTGGTGTATTATACCATAAAACTTTAAAATAAAAAAATAATAAAAAAAAAAATAAGTAAAAGAACTATAAAAATATTTTAAAGAAAGACAGTTTTTACTAAAAACAAACATTTTAAGCAACAATTTTTTTTTTCACACAAAGTTTTAAATAAAACGAAAAATAAAAACCTTAAAAAAAAACCTAAAAAAACCTAAAAAAAAGGTCAATTTGTATATATATGTGTGCATAAAAAGGCAACAACAAAAACTTGTCAAAGAAATAGAAAGAATTTAATTTTTTCAACAACATAAATAATTTCATTTAAATAAATTGAAATAAAAAAGAAAAGCAGAATTACAAAACTACAATTTTTTTTTTTAACTAAAAGAAGTAATCATGCCAGACAATGTACAAAACGGTACCGTTATGATCTACCATCCAAACAATATTCCTCAATTTTCCCCGCGGAATGAATCTTGGATATTATGGAAAGAGAAACTAGATATTCATTTCGCTGAAATCAACTGCACGGAAGAGAATGCAAAGAAGGCTACTCTTTTAAAATCAATAGGACCAATTGCATACGAGACTTTGCATAATTTATGTAGTCCAGATGCACCAGTTCTGAAAACGTTTAAAGAGCTTTGTAATTTATTAAAATCGCACTACACTCCACCAGTGATTGTTTTTCGAGAGAGAAAAAGCTTTCATACAGCAGTACAAAACGAAAATGAAACGGTAGCAGAATGGCATGCTAGAGTAAAAAAATTAGCACTCTCTTGCAAATTTGGAGACAATTTAAATGCTTTTGTTCTGGATCGTTTTATCATGGGGATAAACAACAAAATATTTGAGCGACTGTGTGAAGAAGATGAGAAAATAACAATTGATGAAGTACTTAGAAAAGCTCTAATTATGGAGATGAAGTTGTTGGCTAAAGAAGATGATAGTCACAATATGCAAGTTGGAAACATCAAGGGAGGTAAATACCGAAATAAAAACTACAATAACCAAAACAAAACCGTCAAACCTAATAATTATGAAGGTCGATATGAGAAGAAACAACCGAATAATCAAAAGAAGATAAACAACGCCTGTTCTCATTGTGGCTGGCGAAACCATAATTCAAATGAATGTAGATTTAAACAAAGTAAATGTAATTTTTGTAGCAAAATTGGTCATCTAGCTTCGGTTTGTAGACTTAAAGGAAAAACTGTAAATTATGTATCTGAATCAGATGTAGATAGTGAAGATTTTATTGAAAATAATTCTAATGATTTTTCTATTTACAGTATCAATAATGATAAAAGTTGTGGCAATTCAACTGAGCTTTACAAAGTTTCAATTAAAATAGATGGAATTCCCATTGATGTGGTGTGTGACTCTGGTGCTCCATGCAGTTTGGTATCAAAAACTTTTGTAAAAAAATTAAATAAAAAAGTAAGTCTTACGCCCTGTAAAGATCCATATGTTGATTATAATGGAAACAAAATAGTAGTATTGGGAGAATACATTGAAAATATTGAAGTGAATGGTATTAACAAAAAAGTAAAACTTGTTGTAACAAACAATAATAACAGTCCCTTATTTGGCAGAAATTTTTTAAGAAATTTTAATTTTGAACTTGTTCAAGTAAATTTTATTAACCCTGAACAATCTTCCATTATAACTGAAGAAATTAGAAGTGAATTTCATGAAGTTTTCAGTAGTGGCCTTGGAGCTTACAAATTTGGTAAGATTTCTTTGTCCATGGACACAAATGCAAAACCTATTTTCTGTAAACCACGTTCTGTTCCTTTAGCATGGAAGGATAAAATAGAAAAGAATTTAAGGGGGCTAATAGCAAGTGACGTTTTAGAACCAGTTGATCATTCAGACTGGGGTACACCGCTTGTACCAATTTTGAAACCAAATGGTGATATCCGCATTTGTGGTGACTATAAAGTTACTATTAACAAATACTTAACAGATTTCAAATACCCTCTCCCATTAATTGATGAAATTTTTGCTGCACTCCAAGGTGGTCAATTGTTTTCAAAACTAGATTTATCTAATGCTTATAACCAATTAATTCTTGATGAAAAATCACAGCTTTTTTGTACTTGGTCAACACATATTGGCACATTGAAAATGAAACGTTTACCTTTTGGTATCAAGCCTGCAGCTGCCATATTTCAAAAGACAATGGAAAATCGTTTACAAGGTATACCATTCGTAGTTGTATATCAAGATGATATTACAGTGTCAGGTAAGAATATGACAGAACATATTCGAAATTTAAAGTCAGTATTAAATAAGTTAATGCTGGCTGGACTAAAACTGAATTTGTCCAAATGCGAATTTTTCAAAAAGGAAATTAATTACTTAGGTTTTACCATCGACAGATACGGTCTAAAGAAAAATAAAGAAAGAATAGTTTCCGTTACTAATGCCCCTACCCCTAATAATGTTTCTGAGCTGAGAGCATTTTTAGGCATGGTAAATTATTATGCTAAGTTTGTCAACAATTTTGCAAAAATTATGACTCCTTTATATAAATTACTACAAAAAAATGTACAATTCGTATGGTCTAAGGATTGCGAAGAGGCGTATCAAACCATAAAAAAGGAAATTACTTCCGACAAAGTTTTAATTCATTTCAATCCAAAATTACCAATTTACCTCACGACTGATGCTTCAGACTCTGCCATAGCTGGCGTTCTTTCACACAAATTTGATAATGATTTAAAACCTGTAGCATTTGTTTCAAGAGCTTTATCGAAAGCTGAACAAAAATACAGTACCCATGAAAAAGAAGCCTTAGCTATAGTTTTTTGTGTTACAAAATTAAAACAATATTTAATTGGGAATGTTTTTACATTAAAAACAGACCACAAGCCATTAATTACCCTATTTGGAGAAAATAAAGGCTTACCAGTAATGGCTGCAGCACGTATCCAAAGATGGGCTTTTATACTCTCAGGTTTCAATTATAAAATTGAATATGTCAAAGGTGAATTGAATGAAGCCGATAATTTATCGAGAATGCCTCAACATTTAGGTAGTAACATTGATAATGCCAATGATAGTGCTACATTTGTAAATTATATACAAAAGCAAAACGTTTTAAATCTGGATTTTAAGGACATATCTCGGGAAACTAGGCGTGATCCTATACTTTCTAAGGTATGTGAATTTTTAAAAATGGGTAAACTCAAAGAACTCAAAGGTGAACAATTCAAAGCCTTTGTTTTCAAAGATTCCGAGTTAACTGTAGACCATGATTGTTTATTATGGGGTTATAGAGTAATAATACCAACAAAATTGAGAGAGTCAGTACTCCAAATTTTACATGAATCTCATTTAGGCATCGTTAAAACCAAAGCACTGGCCAGATCCTTTGTTTGGTGGCCTAAACTCGATTCAGATATTGAATATTTAATCAAGTCATGTATTCCATGTCAAAAACTTATGGCTAATCCAGAAAAAAGTGTTCTTATACCATGGACTCCTACAAACTCTGTATGGCAAAGAATACATATAGACTTCGCAGGTCCCATTAAAAATTATCATTTTCTTGTAGTCATAGACTCATTTTCCAAATGGGTAGAAGTGTTCAAAACCAAGGAAATCACTTCCAATTTCGTTATTTCAAAACTAAGAGAAATTTTCTGTCGTTTCGGTATTCCTCATACTATTGTCAGCGACAACGGCAGACAATTTGTTTCTGAAGAATTTAAAATTTTTACTTCGAACAATAAAATAAAACACGTACTAACAGCTCCTGGGCATCCAGCCACCAATGGCCAGGCTGAAAATTTCGTGAAGACGTTAAAAAAATCTATTTATGCGAACTTGTCATGTGAAACAAATGAAAATATCGACATTATTTTAAATCGTTTTCTAATGGATTATCGTAATACTAAACACAGCTCGACTGATGAAAGTCCAGCAAAACTTTTTATTGGAAGATCGATTAGAACTCGATTTGATCTAATGAAACCACCTCTTGTTAGAGACAAAATAATAGAACAACAAGATAAAAGTATTTCGAATTATAATGGTAAGAGATCGGTTGTGTTCGAGAAAGGTCAAAATGTATTCATACGAGATTATACAAACGTTAATTCAAAGTCTTGGGCCCCTGCCATCATAGAATATAAGACAGGTCCACGTTCATATCAATGTATTCTTTCAACAGGTAGAATTATAAAAAGACATACTGATCAAATTAGGGCAGGAGTGAATGAGAATCAAAACATTGAAACCAATCACGAAAATCAAAATGATTCATCGGATTTACCATCATATTCAAATGGAAATTCCACCAATCAAGCTGTTGAAAAGTCACATGATAATAATGAGAAAAGTATAGATGAATTAACTTCTAATTCAGAATGTAATAAAAAGGTAGATATTGATAATAACAAAAATTTGTCAAATTCAAATCAAAACAGAGATAATGAAAATGTCTCTTCAAGAGTGTTAAGACCTAGAGCACATAAAAGATATACTTAATTGTAATTTGCTATTTTTTTATTTTTATAAATTGTTGTATGAATTTTATATTTTACTGAAAACTAAACTTTTATTGAAATAAGTAAAATACATATGTATATTGTATATTAAAATTATATATTTTTTTTATATATGAATTTTTATACCTTATACATAATTATTGAATTCATACTCTTGTAAATATGATTAAAATTTACTTTTTTAAAAATTATTAAAAATCAAATTTAAGGGGAGGCGTGTTATGTATGCATCTTTCTTACAGACACCTCTCTACCTCTTTTATAATTAAGCTTTTGGAGCTAATCCCCTAGCTTTAAGCTTTACTTATGTTTAGTAATTATGTACTAATTATTTCTTCCTCCTTATTGAAATTTAAATAAAGTTAGTTATTAAGTGAACTCCAATTGAATCGTTTCAATACATTACAATAAGTTTCTCAAAAATCTGTCGCTCGGAGACGACTTTAAATTGTAGGTCCCCCCACTTATTGATAAAATTAACACACACAACATCGATGATGCGGAAATCTAGGTCGTAATCCTGACGAAAGGATTGTACTGAACAATTAAGTAAGGTTTGGTAAGTCACCCTAAATCATTTAACGCCGGAGCAATGCTTTTAAGTTATGGAAATTTTCTTTAATAAACTTCTGTTCTTGAAATCCATAAAAGTCTTCGTCCATTTTGTGAACAAAATAAACGGCCTAATGAGCATGTAATTCGTGCAGTATTTGATCGTAATCACATTCATATTGTTCGCCTGGATTCAAACCCATCAACAAGGCAATGAAACGTGCATACTGAAGAGAATACTGACGCTGTGGCGTAAAGTCTTCTATAAGATGTCGAAATAGCCTTTCACGATCATTCTCAACATGTTGACTTTTATCCTCAGATAAACCGAAAAATATTACAAACGATGTTGCCTAATAAGAGTATGAAATATATCTCGTACATTGAGCGTCCTGGTAGTCTTGTGGGTAGTGTGCTAGACTATTAGCGTGAAGGTCGTGGGTTCGATTCCCACCAGAGGCTCTGGTCTGTGACACTACACCGAGCACATGGTCGAAGTTACTCAGCTCGTATATAATTAGAATATAATTTGTAATTGTATTGTAATTAATAAATAAATAAATAAATATCTCGTACAAGAATCTTAGTAGTATGTTGGCTTATTAGACATAGGCCTCGGTTCAAACCGCAGATCAGCAATCTCCATCAGAATGAAATATGAAAAAATAAAGAAAAAAAATCCTAGGAAAAGTTTCTCAAAAATCTGTCATTCGAAATCAACTTTAAACAGTAGGTCCCACCACTTATGGATAAAATTAACACACACAACATAAGTAGTGTGAGAAGCTAGGTCAACCGACCATCGCTTGCAATTTTACTAAATGGGCTCTTTTGTAACTGGGCAAAAATGAAGATTATGTTTAGCGATGGAATTCATTTCTGATTGAATAGATATGCCAGTAAGTAAAATTACGTCATTTGGAGCAACGACATTTCTCAACGAAGCACAACAACAATTTAGTCAGGATTACAATCTAGCTTATCACATCACTCATATTGTAAGTGTTAATTTTATACAGGAGTGGCGGTACCTACTATCTATTTAATATCGACTTCAACAGACAGAAAAACTTTTCATTTTAATTTTATTTTACTCTCAGAGTTTTTTGCCAAAATATGCTTTAAAAAGACCACCCTTTACATTTAAAATTATCAAAAATTATAGAAATTTCCCATTCCAAAATTACAAAAGTGTATACACCTGATATTTATTTATTTCCTTTACTAAAAGCTTATTTATCTTTTCCAATATGTATGTTAGAACTGTTACAACTACCAAAAATTGTTTGATATTTTCTACTGTTAATTATACCATTAACACAGACATACATATGATTTATATGTATATGTATGTATGTACGATATATATCAGTTGCTTCCCATAAATATGGTACACACAACATTATTTACCATATACAACACACGTAAATATTAAAATTCGAATGGAAGAGGAAAATTTAATTTAAAAACCCAATTACGACAACATTAGGGTTCCTCGTAAAGGGTTCCTCGCACGTATTACAATAAATTTATTCTTGTTTGAGACAATATTTAAAATAAAGGGACAATAGAGGTATTTGATCTTATTTTTTATACTTTGTGTGAGGTCACTTGTACACCGAAATAGTTTTGGATGCCTAGAAAAGTCAACAGAGTTCATAAAAGAAGAAAATAAAAGCTGAAGACATTACTTAGTTGACTGGTCTTTACAATATTGTATTCAGGATTATAACCTGGCTTTTCACACCACCCACGCTCTGTGTATTAATTTTATATTTGAGTGGAGGCACCTATAGTTTAAAGTCGTCCCCGAACGACAGATTTTTGAGAAACTTTTCATGGAAATTTTAGTTACTCACAGAGTTTTTGCCAGAAGACTGTTGGAAGGAGTCGCCGAATGAATTGTTTTTTCTTCACATTTCTTTTTGTTCGAGATGTTTGAGCCAGGGCTTGAACCACGGGCTCTCATCTAATAAGACTAAGGCTGGAGACATTGCAAAATTTACAAACGTCAGAAGTAGGATTGCAATGAACAAAATCAAATAAAATTTCTAGATCTTAAGGTGGACAGGCTAAAAAGAAAGGCGTTACATGGCGTTGAATTACAAAGACGATTGATAGAGGGTTGCGAAGAAGATGAGGAAGAGAATTCTGAATCATTCGATTAATGATGAGCAACTAGGAACTTGCAGGGATACTGGCTGCTATAAAGGCAGCATTTCTCAATATTTTCCGAGGAGCAGTCCTCCTGGTGGTATAGAAAACTGTCTTGTAGACAGTACGATATTCTATTATAGAGTGTCATAAGTATTTTAAAATTGATAAGGGCGTTAAAGACCGTGCTCATGAAACACTCCGCCTTGCAAACATATGTACATTATTGGTCATTACAACCCTTCAGTCAGAATTACGAAGTAGATTCTCTACCACTTATGTTGTGTGTCTTAATTTTATAACATAAGTGGCGAAAGCTGCAGTTTAAAGTCGACTCCGAGCGAAATAGTCAGCGGAGAAATATTTTTTCATAATTCGTTTAGTTCGAGATTCTGACTTGGGGTTTGTACCATGGCCTCACGTCTAATAAGCCAGCACATTACCTCCTACACTACGGCTACTACGCCTTCCATGTCTACGTAAATTGTATTGGAGCGGTGGAAAATGATGAATACAAAGAATATTCTTAAAACATCGAAATGATGGAGCATTTGCACTATACCAGACATAAATCGTCTGAGAGGATTGAACTGGAAAAGTTAAAGACGTTTGTACAGGATACAGAAATCGTATAGAAGGTGGTATTCCTAAATGGTGATCACACAACAAGCCTAATAGTCATCATAAAGCTTTTCAAACTTATACTTCGGATTCAATGGTAGACTATGGGTGCCGCTGCTTTTGTTTAAAATTAATACACACAACATTGGTGGTGTGAGAAGTCAAGACGTGGATTATTGGCTGTACTGACCAATAATGCAATATAATGTTAAGCAGGGAGAATCCTCTTCGATTGTTAATAAGAAAAATAAGTACTTTTGCGTAAAAAATTCTAAAAATTATGAAGCAAACTATCCATTGATAGTAGAAAAAGAAACTAAAAATCATAAATCATTCATCAAAAAAGGAAAGCATAGTTGTTTGTTTTGTGGCAAAGAAGAAAAGTTGAATTTTACACCATCAGAGCTGTTTTTGTTAACTATTTTGCTAAGGCAAAAACAAACGTTTCATTTGAAGTCAGAAAAAGAAACACGCACACTTACTTATATGGTAGCAAGAAAAGCGTCAACATAAATTCCAATTAAACAAAAATTTTTCTTTGGAAATATCCACAGAATAAAGGAAATTGTGAAAAGAGAAGAAACGTTTTTAAGGAAAGGAAAAAACTAAAAACGTACACTGACACTCTCAAAGCCATACAAACTAATGCACGTACTTAATAAAGCTTCTTTTGAAAAAGTTATAAAAATTATTCGCACATACACACAAGCACACACATTTTGTACTAAATTTTGTTTCCAACCACAAAAGGACGCTTGTACTGTTGCTAATGGTCTATTTATGTGCACGTGATTTTGAGTTGGGTATCTGTCTCTTTGTGAATAGCATTGCTATGGTTCCTTTTGCAATAGTCGTTGTTATATTTATTATTGGGCCTCATGTGTACTTTAAAACAAAAGTTAATGTTTTGGGTTTTAGAATCTGAAGTTGATCGAGATAATAAAATTGCTGAGCTTTAAGTAAGTAAGTAAGTAATGGTGTTTTCTTTTCTACCAAAAAATGTGCATTTTATTAACGCAAAATGCAATTTTGCGTTTGTTTCTTAAAAATGTTTCGTCCTCTAATAGGGTGGTATGTTTTATTCTAAATAATTCGCACTTGCCAATGGTGGAGGGCATTGCATTTTATGCCCTGTATAAATCGAGAGTGCTGATAATGCCCTGTAAAGCAGATGACTTTTGTTTATTTATAGGGCTACCAGATGAAATTTAAAAAAAAGTCGCTTGGTATTGTTATCCAATTTGAAGTTAATTTTTCCATTGTTTTGTGGAGTAATCATAAGGAAATATTACATTATTAAAACTACATGGTCAGCAATATAAAAAATTTTAGAACAGTGTTAAAATATTTTTATTTTGTTATAAAAAAAGCGTGCAAAAAATGAAGTCGAAAAATTAGCGATCTGGCAACACCTTTGAACAAATTTGCATTTCTTCATTAATTTTCTTAATAAGTGGTAAACACAGGGCATACCCTTTTTTAATATTTGTGTTATGTTCTTCTCAAATAAAAATGACATTACAACAGGGTTGGTCAAAAATTTTTTTAAGGCACCTTGTAAGAGGGTGACATTTTCTTTGTAGAAAAGAAAACACCATAAGTAAGCTCAACCAATTCTTCCTCTCACAGAAAAATTTTTAGCAAACGGAATGTCTGGATCTTAAATTGAAGGAATTTAAGGATGATTTTTTAAGAGCTATAGGAAATTTTTCAAAAAAAAAAAAACATAAAATTCAGAAAAATGCATGAAATCTTTATTTGAATCGATAGTACGTTCCATATAATTTAATGTTTGAAGATTATTTCATGCAAATTTTGACCGCGACTGCGTCTCAAATGGTCCATCCGCTTAGTCCAATTTTGGCATACTCTTTCCAACATTTCGGCCGGTATCTCACGAATAAATGCTTCAATGTTGTCTTCCAATGCGTCAATTGAAGCGGGTTTGCCTGTATAGACATGAGCTTTAACATAGCCCGACAAAAAATAGTCTAAAGGCGTTAAATCGCACGATCTAGGCGGCCAATTGACCGGTCTCAAACGTGAAATAAAATGTTCACCGAACTCGCCTCTCAATAAGTCCATTGTTACGTGTGCTGTGTGGCATGTGGCACCGTCTTGTTGAAACCACATGTCATGCAAGTCAAGCTCTTGCATTTTGGGCAAAAAAAGTTGGATATAATCTCACGGTAGCGCTCACTGTTCACAGTTACGTTACGATTCGCAGCATTTTTGAAGAAGTACGGTCCAATGATGCCAAATTCAATGATTTGCAAGCGTTGTTCGTTTGTAAGACGATTCAGGGTTAAATTATAGACCAAACTGAAGACGTTTGACAGTGAAACAAAACACGAAACGTGCGTGAGCTGTTTAAACCAGTGTTGCCAAAAAGATAATAGCTAAAAAATCACCCTTTATCATTAAAATTCCAAACAAGACGAATATGACGGAGTGCGGAAACCATTTCAAGTACGGTGTTATTGCTCGCATACTAGTGGTGGACTATATGAATCGATTATTAAAAACACTTGATGTAGCTTACCGAAACCATTCAATGTTTTTTTATTGGTCAAAATCGATGTTTTTATTTGACGCATCGAAATTAAAAACTTAATACGACATAGCATATATAATCAACATATAAATGTGAAATTGCATAAGAGACAGCTACAGGCTTGCATTGGTGTAACCGTGTCAATGAGCACCAATTCTATAAAGGCGTTAAAGTCGCTGTTAGATTTAATCCACGTACACGCAGTAGAGAGGAAAAGAGTTATTGAGACTGTGGTTAGGTTAATGTGTGCTGGACAGTTGCAGTAAAATGTAAATGACTTTGGGAAAGGAATAATTTGGGTATTATATACCCAATGGGTCAAGGAAATATTCGTGTGTTGGTTCCAAGCGAATTTTACGCCATCGAAAGATGTGTTCAATTCAACTTGAACAGGAGGAATATTGCTAAAAGGTTGACTCGAGGTTGGAATAAATGTCACGGCAATGAGCCGACGAAACAGTTCACGGGGGATTGCTTCCGCGATTGAAACCGGAACCTTTCAGCGAAGTGGATAAGTATATCCGGTGAATGGAAAGATAAATGGAGGCGGACACTATTCTTAAGGTAAAAGGGTTTTTTTGGGTAATTGCTTTCGCTGATGAAGTCGGCATCTTTCAGCGGAGTGGAAAAGTATATTCTTAAGGCAAAAGTGTTTGTTTGGGTAGTTACAATGAGAAGCGATTTGAGTTATGCATCAGACTATTGAAGTTTGCCTGGCTAACAGAATTGTGAGAGCGATACAATATAATTGATAGAAGGCAGTACAAAAATCAATTCTGTTACATTCTATATTCTTACATTTTTTTACGAGAATCAATCGATGCAAGAAAATCGATGTATTTTGCGATAAATCGATATAACATTGATACATCTTTAGGATGTATTGCATCGAAAAAATGTCCATCACTATCGCATACTAACCACACACCTTGTGAGTGCTTTTGGAGCCTGAATTAAGTCCATAACAAGCCGGCTTTTACTGCATAGATCGATCATCGACCACACGCAACAGTCTAAGAATCATAGCGGAACTGTCTGTAGAATGAAAATCATAGGTTTGTTTGTCATTTTTTAGACATTAGAGAATTCTTTTATACAGTAGATTAGAACACAATCTGGAAAACTTCGGGCTGTAAAGACACACCACCTAAAAGCCATTTTGTTTATATAGGCACTATAGAGGGAACGCCATGCATAGTCTTACATGAAAATGTAGATTTAAATACAATAAACCATTTATGTTAACAGCTCACAATGACAAGCAATTGCCCAAAGATATTATAGTTGCAGAAGTCTGGAATGTTGAGATGGAAATTCCACAAAATCTGACCTTTTCTTTAAAAGATCGTTTAAAACAACTTTACTTTATTCAAACGTTGTAAGTAGATGTGTTTAGTGTACGAACAATTATTTTAGTCGCTGTATGTACGGTGAATTCCTCTCAGCAGTCTTTTGATAAAAACTCTGAGAGTAAATAAAATTGCCATGAAAAGTTTCTCAAAAAAATCTGTCCTTCGGAGTAGACCTTAAACTTTAGGTTCCGCTACTCATGTATAAAAAAATTAACACACAAAACATGGATGGTGTGTGAAGCTATGTAGGTCGTAATCCTATCTAAAGGGTTGTAATAACCAATTAATTAAGTAAGTATGTACAAATATGAGCATCAAAATTTCTTTTTGCATTTGTTTTTTCATTAAAATTATTAACAACATTGTTTGGCACGTTGTTTAAGTGTTAAAGTGGTCAGTTAAAGTGTTGCTTATTCCAGCGTCTCTAATTTATTTGTTATTTGTTTTATATTTTTATTACAATTTCTTCTTTGATCTTAAATTTTATTCGCCCCACCATTTTTTTCTAATCGGGGTATCCTGTTTTTTTTTTTATAAAATTTACCACTTGATGTTCAAATATCGTAAATCAAGTTAAGTTGCCTTTGCACGGTTATATATTATCTGTGTATATATATGTATGTCCATATGTACTTGGTAACATGCTCGTAATACATAAATACCCAAGTGTGTATGTATGTGTATTTATATGCAAATAAATATATGTATGTATATAGACACCCTTTTTTAAATACCGCCACACACAGCTGCGCAGGTATTTACTTTACCTTTACGAAAAATAAATTCATATTTATTTAAACACTTATAGCGACAATAGTAGGGTGGTTCAATTTATTAAAGGAATTAAAATAAAAAGACCAAATAATCCACAGAAATAATACTCAAAAGGCACTAAAGTCCTACGATTGTTCAGGGTCTCAATCTATATGGGGCTGGTCTGAAATGCCTTTCTCAACGCTGTTGCTTTGACGGACGCTCACGATGCTGTTCGGTATCAGAAGGCATTACTGCTCTCGTCTACTATTTGAAGAGCAGCCATGGACTTTATTCCGCACAGTTTTCAAGTATGTGATCTAGTGATTTATTTTCCTTATCACAGTATCTTCATATTGGCTTTTATTGGATTGCAATTCTAAACAAATGTCATCTGATTACTTTCCTTAGGCCAAACCTGGTCACTGCTATGCAATACCCAAATTTCTTTCCACTCTAATTTACCATCAAAAGTTACGTTATCTTACAATCGTTTGGCTTGGAAAAAGTCTCGCCTCTCATTATCTTCAAAATTGTGTGAAAGTTGAACTCCCGGCCGACTTATTGTTCTGAATCCTACATGACTTGGGTCCATACTTCACACGCCTAGAAAATACAATTCTCCCAGACAGTGGGCTAATTTCGAGTCAACATTACTGGAAATTAGAGTTCCAAACTGAACTGAGGGCATCTTCCATGGGTTTCAAATGTTTTATTCTGGTAACAAACTTTTCATCAATCCCTCTACCCTAGTATGATCTCTCCTTTGAAAGAGTACATTATTGTGTATTATTTTTGATTTGAGACTTGTAGAAGATATCAGAGAGCTTTGGTTTAGTCAACATACTACTCCTTGTAAAACATTTGCTGAAGTATAGAGATAAATGGTGGTGATCAGAAGACAGTCTGCCACTCGATCTGTTAGCGTCAAGTTAGGTTGAATTGACCGCATCTTCGAAGAGTGTAGTAAACTTGTGTCCTACCTCTACACCGTCTACATCGACACAACACCCGCCTCTACTGAGTTTCAGGCCACTGTGGCTTAGAAGGAAACGAAAAGGCGGACTGACGAACTGGCACGGAGAGGATTAAAGATGTTTAAGAAAGAGATGATAGATGGTACATATGTATATAAGTATACTACCCTACAATAGTACTTTTTGAAAAAAGGAGCATGGAATTTAACAAACCTTTTGTGGTCCTACATACCTGGTTGCCGAATTTCAAGGCAGCTGTGTCCAGCAGTGAGCAGCGGGGGAACTAAGGAACTATTTAAGTTCAAAAAGAGAATGATTCGACCACTAACAGGAATTCTAATATGAAGTTGATAGGATGTGAAAAAAACAGCACTGGTACAACACATTTTATGTGAGTGCCCTGCACTGCACCCCAGAGGTCATCGATTGGTGACAGAACGTCTAAAGATCTGGGCATGATGGCAAACGTGCCACTAAGGGAACTTGCCGGTTTCATTCGAACATTATACATGGTAAACAATGTGCCATATGGCCTACAGAGTGAACTTGCCTGTAAACAGCAAGCGATGTAATCGATGCCTTAGATGCTGCAGTGAAAAATTTCGAATGCTTTTCTTAATTATGAACCCCCCTTATTAAGTTTTCATATAAAATACATGAATAAATGGTTACACGGATGGATGGCTGTTTGCTTGGTTGGTTGTATTGATGTAGGAGTCCGCATTTCTATGGCTTTAGGTTTTTCTCAATTTTAATTTCATGTTTTTTTTTCTTCATGGTTTTTTATTTACTTTCAGTTTTTAAGCTGCTTTTCTGTTCTTTTCCGTTTTTAAGCGCTGTGTGGCGTGTGTGTGATTACCTCAAGCAGCTGTAAAATTTTAATGATAATTTTAATTCAACCGTTATTTGCATGTCTTTTAATTATAATTTGGCCTTGTTAACAAACAAGACACACTTACAAATTATCCAATTTTGTTACACTCCACACACTCTACTTCAAAGCAGAAATCATTTTAACATCCTGGCGATGTTTGTCTTTATTTTTGTGCTTTATCAAGCAATTGCTTAGCTTTTCCTTTGTAGTTATTTGCTTCGGAGAAGGCTAAATTGGCATTAGAAATTGAATTATGACCACCACTACCACAGTTTATATTCAAATAGTTAGCGGTTGTAGTGGTGGTTAGTTTCATTTACATCAACGAAAAGCAAGAAAAATTGTTAATAATTTTTTTATTCGTTAGTTTAACAAAGTTGCGAACGTTGTTTGTTCTGCTATGCAGTGCCATAAAATAAACGCAAACGAGAACAGTGTTTATACGGTCTCTTCTTACACAGTTTTTTCTGTTTATTATGCTAAAATACTGTGTAGAGTTTATTGCAATTTATTTTTCTTTGTGATATCGTCGTCTTCGTCGTCCTCTGTATAAAATGTGGTTTCTTTTGAAATTAATTTCGCTTGTTAAGCATGTTCCTTTTGAAGTTGACAAGGAAATACGATTTTATTGGGTATCAAAAAATTTTAAAGTCTTATGACCATGCAAGTCTTATCAGCGTCAGTATCAGTATGGAGAAGTTTTTGTAACTCAAAACTGTCTTTGTTTATGGTAATAATAGTTGCTTAAAAGTTTTACAAAATAATGAAGTGAGACAAAACAAAATTTTATCCTTGTAAGCTGACGAAATATTTTAATGCATACACAGTGAAGTTTTTTTTTTTTTTTTTTTTTGTTTTTTTTTTTTTTTTGTCAGTGCTATACCTTCACCATTAGACAGTCTACAGGCAATCGTCCCCAAGAAGCCCGCAGTTTCTCACACCACTTATGTTGTGTGTGTTAATTTTGTACATAAGTGGCGGGACCTACAGTTTAAAGTCGACTCCGAACGACAGATTTTTTGAGAAATTGAGAAGAAATCGCCGAAAAAATACTTTTTTTTATTTTTTGATGTCTGGCCTGGGACTCGAACCCTGGCTTTTACGTCTAAAAAAGCCAAAGTGAAAAAAATTGGTAACAACGGGACTCGTTTCAATCTACACAATTGCAAATTAACCATCAGTATTCGAATCTTAAACTTAGCACCTAGACAAATCACATCATCACAGTTAGATCTGCGCCAAGGTTTAGGAATTGAGCATACTGGCCCAATATTATGCGTTTCCTAAAAAAATTTTGTTTTGTTTAGCAAATCTACTACCACTGTATTAACAGCGGTATACCTTCACTTGGAGTCCTAGTGAGCCTCTGTGGGAATACTTTCAGCGAAGTAAAGAAAAAGCAAAGAACGTAAACAGAATAAAATGGAATCTGTTGTTTACATTGGGAGGAAAACAGAAAGGTAAAGAACACAAAAAGTAAAAGGGAAGAAAGTAATAGAAATGAAAGAAGAGATGCCAAAATTTTCCGTAGATAAATGTTATACTAAAGATACCCATTTAGCAAGTATCGTTAACAAACTCTACTATATTTTCAAGCTCTATTAATAGTCTATCTAGTTAATTGTGCCTGTAGACAATAATAGTGACATAAAGTACTACCCACTATTTCTCCAGCCTCTGCACATGACCTACAGTAGTAAATGAATTCTCTGTTCCATCTATAGATCCTGTGTCTAAAGGAAATGTGTTCCATTAAGACCATTGTAATAATTCCCAACTTGCTCTTATACATGCTTAAGATTAATTTCGTTTAAGTTTAATTTTTTGATTAAACGCCAGCCAAGTTACTTACTTACAGAATAAAATGGAATCTGTTGTTTACATTGGGAGGAAAACAGAAAGGTAAAGAACACAAAAAGTAAAAGGGAAGAAAGTAATAGAAATGAAAGAAGAGATGCCAAAATTTTCCGTAGATAAATGTTATACTAAAGATACCCATTTAGCAAGTATCGTTAACAAACTCTACTATATTTTCAAGCTCTATTAATAGTCTATCTAGTTAATTGTGCCTGTAGACAATAATAGTGACATAAAGTACTACCCACTATTTCTCCAGCCTCTGCACATGACCTACAGTAGTAAATGAATTCTCTGTTCCATCTATAGATCCTGTGTCTAAAGGAAATGTGTTCCATTAAGACCATTGTAATAATTCCCAACTTGCTCTTATACATGCTTAAGATTAATTTCGTTTAAGTTTAATTTTTTGATTAAACGCCAGCCAAGTTACTTACTTACTTAATTGTTCAATACAACCCTTTTAGTCAGGATTAAAACCAGGCTTCTCATACCACTCATATTGTGTGTGTTTGATTTGATCCAGATTTGAGAAATTTTTCATGGCAATTTTATTTTACTCTGAGAGAAGTTGTCAGAAGACAGCTCAGGGGAAGTCCTTCGAGGAAGTCCTTGTGAGTATAACAGAGGTAACGAAAACTTCTGCTGTAACTCTGTTAGATTTAAGACCGTTACGAGTAATGGACTATTATAAGGTTAAGTCGAAGATAGTATGGTACTGTCAGGTGAAGCTGAATAGATATGAGAAATAGGGTTGTCGCCAGCTAGGTCCTGGGATAGGTGAGAATATCTGATACACTGCAAACAGATAGCGGATCATAAGAGGGGGTTTTTGTTTCCAAAGTAAAACATTTCCAAACTATGGAAAAACTCACTCGAGCACTAGGCTTTTATGTGCCTAACTCGAAAATAGTGTGGCACTATCTGGGGAAACTAAATCAGACTGGTAGGGGACATAGAATTACCCCTACTGGGTCCCAGGATACGTCGGAAATCGCGGTATCAAACAGACAGAAGAGTTTGTAAGGAAAAATTTTCCATTCAGCAACTTCCTCTCAGCAGTCGTCTGGGAAAAACTGTGAGTGTAAATCTATTTCCCATGAAAAGTGTCTAAAATTTCTTGTTTGGAGTTGACATTAAACTTTAGGTCGCAGTATAAATGTGATGTGAGAAGCTAATACTGATTAAATGGTTGTAATGACCAAATAAGTAAGTAATAGGTTTAGAGGACACACTATATAGATACCCAATATAGATTGAGGGTACATGATGACAATAAATTATATAAGAAAGGAACAGTTCAGGGCTTTTTTAATATGATGGACAGGAGGTTTTTAGAAACCTATACTTTGTTTAGGAATGGCTGAGATACTCAAGCAACAGTTTCTTTTTAGAGGTACATGAGTTCAGATCTCCTAACTGTTTACTGTACTGTTTATGTACAGTACACTTATAAACAAATTGAACCATTGTTTGCATCCAAACGGAAAATTTAAGGATATTACCACTGCTAGTCCTCCTACACTAATGCAAGCTTGATTTATGATATGATATGATAAACTATGAATACATATGATATACTATGAATACATTTGAATAAAGAATTAAAATATTTTATTCGTAACATTTTTGGTTTAAATGCTAATGATTCACTTGCAAACTTATAAACCCAGGGACAATGTTCGTTCATATGCACAGCATTTGCATACTTGGAGTAAGATGACGAATCTGTCGTAGCATTACAATGAGTATGCACAACGAAAAGCTTTTAAGAGAATATATTCAATAAAATAAGGAATGAAAATCATGTCAATATAAATCCCGTACTTTTCTTAAATATGCAAATAAAAAGTATCATTTCATCCATCTGCACAAAAAAAAACGCAATTGTCTTGATGATATACATACATACATACATTAGCTTAGCAATGTATAAATAATAAATCCCTTTAAACCAAGGGAAAACGGATTTATTAACATATTCTTATGAATTCTATTGTTCACATATTTGACTAATGAAAACCTTATAAAAATAATAAGAAAGGACCACAAAAAAAAAAAAAAAAAAGAAATAAAATATCTCACATGAAATATACTTAAAACTTAAGTGCGTCACTATACGTGCATACAGAATACCATCGCGTATGTTGGCAATATGTTTTGCCATGAAAGTTTTTTTTTTAAATTTATTCCCCAAATTAAAATTATCGCATATATTTAAACGTACAAGTGTGTTTTAATGCTCATCAAATGTTCTCTCTAAAACACATACTTAAAGATACATTCACTCTTAAAAGGAATTACACACCTACTTGTAAACGTTTACATTTACTGTTAGCATTTAGTAATGTAAAGAATTTTTCTCCCACCATTTTATGATTGAAAAGCTTTCAAGAGGATTTGTAATTCAAAGCAATTGAAATATAAAAAATTATTAAAATATATGAATCTAGGTGTACCGGTATGAAGTGAGCGTCAATATACAAATTTTTCCATGGCGAACATTTTTTTTGTTGTGTTGAGTTGGTATTGACATTTGTCAGACACATTCAGTATAATCAAATATATGAACGAACAAAATCATATTTTGAGAAATGTAAACCACCAGAAAAGTTGACGCCGAATTGAAAACAGTATTGGATGAAGACGGCACTTTGATGGCAGATACAAAAGGGCAGAAATGTTAAATGTTGCACAATAAACAATTTCTGGCTGTTTTAAAGCTATGGAAAAGATCTAAAAGTATAGAAAATTAGTGTCACATGAATTGAATGACAAACAGATGAAAAATCGAAAAATCACCTGCGAAATTTTACTTGAAATACACGAAAGGAAATCAGTAAAGATGTGCCACAGTTCTGCGAACATACCCCTCAAACTTAATAGGGTAAACCATTTCAATGTACAGCATCTGAAGTGCTCCCAGGTGTTTTCAACTGGGATGTATTGGTATCTCACAGGTGTGTACTTTCTTAGTTGGTCATTGCAATCCTTCAGTCAGGGTTGTGACCTAGCTTGCCACACCACCCATGATGTGTGTATTAATTTTATCCATAAGAGGAAGGAAGTATAACCAAACGACAGATTTTTGAGAAACTTTTCATGATAATTTTGTTTACTCTCAGAGTTTTTAGCAGCTAACAACTCAGAGCAAGTCCCCGAAGAAATATTTTTTCATATTCCGTTTTGTTCCTGTTACCTAGGCTGGGATTTAAACTACGGCCTAATATCCCATAAGCCACCATCTAGACTATGGCGACTTCATATCATATCATCACAAATAAATCTTCACCAAGGTTTAGAAATCGATCATCCAGGCTCAATATTATGCATTTCTGAAAAAATATTGTGTTGCTTAGCAAATTTCCTATAGGCTAGATTAGGTAGTATAGGGCGCCACTGTATTAACAGAGGAAGACCTTTAGGTTAGGTTAGGTCGGAGTGGTAGCTCTGATGTCACAAAAGCTCACTTGAGCACGCATAGCGGCCCGTTGTGATGCCACGGGTGAACGCAGTCCCTGTACTGACCAAGTTCCACCACAATCAGGGAAAAGGAAGAAGTTGGTCAGCGCAAGGGCTGCACAACGGAAGCACGACTACCCCGCACTGGAAAACCAGCCAGAAAGCTTGATGAAAGAAGCAATATCCTTGATATCAATGGATGATAGCTCCGTTAAGCTAACGAGGAATGGGGAGCCAAATAACCTATATCTACACCTAGCAAGAGACGGGCACTGACAAAGAAAGTGAATAACAGTCTCCTCCTCCTCAGAGGACCTGCATCCACGACAGAAATCGTTAAAAGGGAGCCTCATTCTTTCCGCGTGTCTGCCCATGACACAATGACCCGTAAGCACGGCCACCGTAGTCGAGATGACGTCACGACCAAGACCAAGTAATTGGTTGGTACGCCTTTTATCCATTAAGGGCCAGGTGAGCCTAGCGGTGGAGCAGGACTCCTCGTTGACCCAGGATAGGTTGGCGTCTCGAAAGAATTTCCGCGCAATGGTCAATTTGACCGAGGCAAGTGGTATACCCATTTCAACAGAAGAGGATTCCGGAAGGAGCGCACCAGCTCTGGCGAGCTCGTCGGCTCTGCAGTTACCCGGAATTTCACTGTGCCCGGGGACCCACACCAAAGAGACACTGGTGAAGCGCCCCGAAAGAAGGTCGAGACAGCGACGACATTCCCTAACGATCCTAGAGTTAATCACGAAACCCGATAGAAACTTTATCGCGGCCTGACTGTCAGAGAAGACCGAGACGCGAGTGAAAGGAGCATCGTTGACGAGGATCCATTGAGCGGCCCGGTAGATCGCCATCACCTCCGCTTGAAACACGCTGCAGTAGTCCGGCAGACGGAGAGAAATGTTCAGGTTCAGTTTCCCAGAGTAGATACCGCTTCCAACACCATTGTCGATTTTAGAGCCGTCGGTATATATATCCAGGACTTCCGGGGGGACGACAGTATTAGGATTCCAGTCATCCCTATTCGGAATCAGAGAGTGGAAGCATCTGTCAAGACAATATTCAGCAGTGATATAGTCCATGTTCACCGGGGCCACCGGATCAACCTCCAGAATAGTGGAGTGACCAGAAGGTATAATGTGCCAGCGAGACAAAGCATTAAGTCTAGTCGCAGTAAACTTGGCCGCCTGCTTAGCGAGAAGCACAGTAGGAAGCCAGTTGAGCATTGCGAACAAGGCTTTCGTGGGAGTTATGTAAATGGCGGCAGACCTTCTGACCTTGTCAAGGAGTCTGACGTTGTGTTGTCTGTCCAGAGCAGTCCACCAGAAAGCAACGCCGTATAAGAGGTTGGGTTCGATGACCGTGGAATATATCCAACGCATGATCCTTGGGCGAAGACCCCATCTGGTTCCGACCGCTCTACTGCAGGAGTAAGCAGCACACGCCGCCTTGCGTGCTCTAGCAGCCAGATTCGCCCTCCAGTTGAGTTTGGGATCGAGGATCAGGCCCAGATATTTAACCTCGGGACTCAACGTAAGTCTGGTCCCACGTATCATGGGAAGAGAGAAGGTAGGAACTTTATATTTCCTCGTAAAAACGATCGTATCGGTCTTAGAGGGGTTGATAGACAGTCCAAAATCCCTACACCAGTCCAGTACGATTGACAGCGCCAAGTTCAACTTATCCGACAGTGTCTGCGGACAAATTCCCGACGCAGCAATGGCAATGTCGTCAGCGTAAGCTATGACTTCGTTGCCAGAGTTTTCCAGCTCTCTCAAGAGAGAGTTGACTGCAAGGTTCCAGAGAAGTGGTGATAGAACACCGCCTTGCGGTGTGCCCCTACGAACCATTCTCTGACAATTAGTGGCCCCCACTGTGGAGGTTACTATCCTCGACTTGAGGAGAAGCTCGATGAACCTGACCAGATTCTGTCCCAAGTTCAGAGAACCAAGAGCCCTAAGAATGGCGTCCGGGTCGACGTTATTAAATGCACCCTCAATATCCAGAAAAATGGCCAAAGCGTATTCCTTAACGTGCATGGACTTTTCCACCCGAGAGATAAGGGAGTGAAGTGCAGTCTCCACTGATTTACCTCTCGTATACGCATGTTGGGAAGCGGATAGAAGCGCTGGATCAATCGAGGCCCTAATATGAACATCAAGGACTCTTTCCAGTGTCTTCAAAAGAAAGGAACACAGACTTATGGGTCTATAGTCATTCGCCCCAGTATGGGACGGTTTCCCAGCTTTGGGAATGAAAATCACCCTAGATATTCTCCAGCTCCAAGGGATATAAAGGAGCCTAAGATTAATTTGGATGGTTCTCAGCATTGGTCAGAGAATCAACCATTGTCACGTCAGCGTCCTCTTCGTCCGACAACGGTGAGGTTGCACCCGCGTCAATGTCAATGCCGTTGAAGAATTCCCCCACCAGCTCAGAGTTGGACTTCTTGCTGGATGAGGAGCGTCGAGAAGAGTGACTACACACGCTTCTACATTCGACGTCTTCGACGGGTTCGAGGGGTCCGGGGGTAGGGTCGGATGGGGTAGGGTCGGATGGGGTAGGGTCGTGTGGGGCAGGGTTAGATGGGGTAGGTTTCTGTGGGATGTGTTGGGATGGGACGGGATCTACGGGGATGGATTCTGTTGGGTGATGTGCGGCAACGCGGGAATCCGACTTATAGACCCTTAGCTCGATTGAGCTAAAACCATATTTTATCACGCCCCCTCGGGCATTGATAAGCGGAAGTGACTCCTCATTTAGAATGATCACCGCTTCGCGGTAATCACCCCACTGGTCAGAAACTTTAGCCACCCTCCAGTTATGGGTGGGCAGGTCGGTGTTGCTGGCCTTGAGGATCCTCAGCATGGTTTCCGGGTCTGATGGTCCGGTCGGAATTCTCGCCTTGGATCGGGGGCGGTTGGGGATCTGGTCCGGAGGGACGGCAGCAAGCTTAGCTCCTGGCCAGACTTCACCAATCCTGCTGATAGCCTCCTTGTAGAGCTCCATAGAGCGGAGATCCGAGCAAGCTATCATCTTGATGTGCCCTTGATACCACCCCGCATCAGTACAGCCGGGTGAAGGGCCAGGGTTGGAGTCCATTACTCCAAGGAAGACGTCCAAGAGCGCATGTTCCACCAGCTTCCACTTGGTGGGAGCAATGGAACTATCAGGGTGGCTCTGGTCAACGATTGCCCAGGTCAAACCTTCTTTTAATACCTCACTTAAAGGCTTTGTAGGTTTGCTGGGGTCGGGACGTCTGGGTAGCGTCGACGGGCGGGGTCTTGCAGGGGGGGGATGTTAGGATTGGTCACCTTTGGGCGTTTGGGATTCTGGAGTGGAGCGTTAAGCTCGATTGATCTTTGCCTCTTTGGGGCCGTCTCTGCCGTAATCGGAGAGCCGGGGGGGCGATCATTTTGATGGGCCTTAGCCCAGGCAAGACTACCCTTCTCGTCCTCTGAGAGGAGAGCCGGGTCGGTCGAGCCAAATATCGCAATGATCCGCATGGCTGATCTGCGAGTTCTATATGCCCTAACGCTAGCACTCACGGTATTTTTGACACCCGAAGATGGATTGGTGTCAGGGGCTTGCTCGCCAGACTTGTCTGCCAATGCCTTGGCGGCAGCCGAAGAGTGCGTGGACATGTTCGCAGCAGCCTTAGAGGTAGACGGTGCCTCGGTAGAAGGTGCCAGGGTCGAAGGTGTGGCGACACTAGGGAACGGCTTCGCAGCCGGAGCCTTGTGTGCCAAGCGGGGTTTCACCGAAGTGGAAGCTTGGGTCTTGGTTTTAGAGGTTGGGACAGCCTTTTTGACAGGTGCCTGTCCAGGGAGGGTGGTGCGTCCACCTGTAACAGTGGATGCTTTGCGCTCACTCTTTTGAGTTAGCGCTGGTTTGTGTGGTTTGTTAAGGTTGGTATTCATTGCTAGTGGGTCCCCACTCAAAGCCGCTATCCTTGCCCGCAAAGTGTAGTTACCCTTAAATGGTCCCGTGGTTATCTATGCATGCAGGGAGGCCACGCGAGGGTTGGCATCAGCCCTTATGGGGACAGTTGCTCAGAGCCAGACCCGGTACTAATCGGGAGTCTTCTCAACCGAACCTACACCGCCAACTTAACGGCGACGGACAAGGAATGTACTTTGAGGCCTGCCAGGGTTTTAACGGGACGGGGGCAGCTGTAGCCCTAGCCTGGAGCCGTTCACACCGGGTTTCACCCCGGTGCTACCGTGCATACACAACTAGGTCCAGAAAGCTACAGCCACCAGCTCAGAGCAATCAAAATCAGAAATAGGGGGATAGGAGTAGTCAGAAAGAAGAGAAAAGGGTCGTGCCAAAAGGGGGGAGGGGTCAGCCATAGTCACCCCGGCTGAGAGGGAGGTGTTTATTGACTCCCCAATCTAGATCCGTAGTGTTTTGTTAAGGGCAGGGCCACCTCTAGCAGGATGTGACGACGTCACGCACTAACGGTCTTGATAGGGTAGAGGCTGTGGGCTCCGAGGGAGCTATGACCGCATATCCCTATCCTGCGGAAACCGCTTGACCCCGAGGAAGACCTTTACTTGGATTGCTTGTGAGTTTCTGTGGAAACACTTTCAGAAAAGTAAAGAAAAAGCAAAGAAAGTAACAAGAATAAAAATGGAATCTGTTATTGACATTGGGAGGAAAACAGAAATGTAAAGAAAAAAACTTAAAAGGAAATAAAATAATGGAAATGAAAGAAGAGATGCCGTAGTGTTCATAGATAAATATTACACTAAAGGTACCCGTTTAAAAATTCCCGTTTATAAACTCTATTAGATTCTCAAGCTTACACCTTTTCAGATTTACCAGATTCTCTTTAAATTTCCTACCTAGTCTTTTTTACAATGGAAATGACATAAAGTACGACCCATTGTTTCTCCTGTCTCTTAACATGACATACAGAAATAAATGATATTTTCGATCCATCTATTGATCCTGTGTCTAAAGGAACCGTACTCTAGTAAGACTATTGGAATAAATCCCAAATTGCTCTCATTCATGTTAAAAATTAGTTTCGTTTTTGTAGAATTCAAATTTTTTTCTTGGGTTAGTGAACGAACTTTTCGAAAAATTTAAAGAAATGGAGACTATTCACCATTCTCTCTCCTATTACACTATGTGACAAAAAATTAAATACACCCGAGTAACTACCTAGTCTAAGTTGTTCAGTTAAATTGCTCTTTAAATAATAACTACGGTAATTTTTGACCAATTTTATGAAACGAAGTGTCAATCTCTTCACAATATAATGCACATTGAGAATGTCGCCACTTATTTCATATTTTTTAATTAAATTTTGCAATTAAGAATGAACAAATGACAAAAAAAAAGAAAAAAAATATTTATTTCCAAGTTTACCCCATCAAAATTCATAACATATACGTTTGAACAAAACGTTTATGTATACCGTTTTAAAGCCTAATCTCTCCCTTTTCTAAAAAACTTTGGATTTTCAAAACAGGTTCAAACATGTTTGGGTAATCAATGATTTTATGTGCAAACATAAAAAAACCCGTTTTTGTCAAATAAAACAGGTTTGGAGGGTTCGAGAAAAATAAAAAAGTATTTTTTTAAGTTCTACTCAACCTAGTGAATAACTTAGACTATGTAGTTACTCGGGTGTATTTTCACTGTCGCACCATGTTATTAGTTCTATAGCCGAGTGACGACATAATGATGAGGTTTACAGCATAACTTAAATCGATAACTCGACATAAGGTCGTTTAGCCCACTCTGAGACTCCCAGAGCAAATGTTATTTGAAAATATGTCCTTGCAATGCTGCCATATATCCACATAATTTGTTACCCTTGAGGTCTTTGTCATACGTTTCGTAACTAGAACCGTGGTCTTAACTACGCTGGAAGACTATACAATTCAGGTGTCCCATAGATGGATACAGTTGCTCAAGTGCCCATCTTCATTTTAGATTCATCCGATGTCCAAATCATCGAAGAGTTTATTCGAACCTATCTATAGTTTGCGGTCCGTTGTTATTAAACTTCTTGTATAAGTTGCCGTAGTCTTGTAGGATGCGTGTTGTATTATTAGGTGTGAAGCCACGGTTCAAACCCCAGTTTAGACATCGCCAATAAAACGAAATATAAAAAAGTATTTCTTCGGCGACTGCCACTCAGCAAATTTTTGGCTAAAACTCTGAGAGCTAATAAAATTGATATGAAAAAGTTCCTCAAATTCTGTCGTTCGGAGTCGACTTCAGGTTGTAGGTCCCGTATAAAATGTATAAAATTAACACTTTCAATATAAGTGGTGTGAGATGTTAGGTCGTAATCCTGACTGTAGGGTTGTGATGTCCAATTATGTGTGTAAGTATGTAAGTCGTAATAGTGTGTTGGCTTATTAGAGGTGTGGCCACAGTTCAAACTCCTGGTCAGACAACTCAAACCAAAATGAAATATAAACGAATATTTTTTCGGCGACTTTCCCTCAGCACTCTTCTAGCACAATATACTGAGTGTAAATAAAATTGTCATATTAACTTTCCTAAAAATCTGTAGTTTGGGGTCGACTTTAAACACTAGGTCCTGCCGATTGTGGATAAAACGGATGCCACAACAAGGGTGGTGTTAGAAGGTAGGTTGTAATCCTTGCTGAAGGGTGGTAATGACCATTTAAATTAGTAAGCCTTACAAAAATCAAGCCTTCTAGCCATATAATTTGTGCAGTTAAAAACCAAGTGGTATTTCCTACTAATTCAGTCCAGTCTAAGAGGCTCCTAAAAAATTCTACTTTGGTATTGGAATATGGTTTGTGAAGTAAATTTAATAATTTTAAATCCCTTGTTTGTTTTCATTGAAAGAAGGTGGTCGCAATAAATCTTTATTTCAAAAAGAAAAAAAAACCAAATCGAAAAACAATTCATTTGTAATTGTTGTAAACAAATTCTATGGAAAATAGGACGAAGGATTTCATTTATTTACATTTAAATTAACTTGGGCGGGGGATTAAATTTAACATACAAATTGAGTTATCCAAACAACAACAACACCAACAATAATAACATAAAAGTGTTGAAACAAAAATCCCCTCATCATAGACAGTAAAATTCATCCTTTAAGCATAGAAATTTAAAAAACAAGAAACATTCTTTTTTTTGGTATCCTTCTTTGCGCCTTTTGAATATTCTCTCGTATGGTACTGCAAAACGTAAGAAAATTTAAAGCGAATTAAAGGTTCATAGCGCATACAAATCAAATATACTTCACAGCCTCAACGATTGTCTGAATGTCGGAATAAAATGAATTTTTATTGGGAATAACGCAAATGATTAGGAATCATCATAAAAGCAAAAGAAACACAAGACTTCGCCATCCCTCCCCAAAATGATACTGAAAACGAAATCAAATATTGTTGAATGAAAATCTATATTTTCTGTTTCTGAGTATTTCTTCATCAATATTTAGTTGGGATTTTAATACAATAAAATCATTTGAAATGATGGAATGAACAAGTGAATGAACGGCTTACCAAACACAGACTATGAGTGGCTGACAGTTTGGCAGACTAACAGTCTTTGCTTGACTTTTGCTGACATGAAAGGCAAACATCAACAATGATTGTGTAGTGGATTGTTAAAGAGAAAAGTCAAGTAAAAGAAAATTCGAAAATATGTTTTAAACAGAAATCAGCATAAGAGTTATAAAAAACCATACCAGAAAGCCCATACAAAAAAAGAAGAAACACGAAAGGAAATTGAGATTTGGAAATTTCAAAATTGAAACAATCTTTCGTTTTTCATTTGCATGTAAAGACCACGTTTGGTCAAATTGGCATCCGCCTTGATAACTTATCAAACTTATCCAACAATTGTAACTTTAACTGGTATTTATCAGACATTCTTTTGGTTTTTGAATGCCTAAGAATCCTTCTGTGATAAGATTTCCTGTGGTCTTCTTTTCTTTCTCATCACTACTTACTTACTTAATTGGTCATTACTAGGGATGCCAAACGGGATTGATTTTTAAAAATCCCGATCCAAAAATCCCGAAAAATCCCAGGATTTCGCGATTTTCTCTTAATAATAAAAATGAAAGAAACATATTTTGTTAACAATTTCATTTATATTCCAACTAGCTGACCCGGCCCGCGTTGCTGGCTCTAAGCAAACATTAGTGTTCTATTACCACCTTTAAGTAAGAATCCGTGGAATACATATCTTAAAGTTTTTTTTTACAGAATAATTTACATATAGTGTAGATATGGCAAATTGGTAAATATATTTATTTATTACTTCATCTTAAGGCTAGCGGAGAGACAATGTTTTTTGTTTTATTATTTGGTGTAAAAACATATAAATTTTTTGGCGTGCCAACTCGGGAGCAAGTCACATACAACTGGCCGTGTGAAAAGCATGAATTTTTCAAAATTAAGCCAGCAATAGTCAATGATTGGCCTTGTGCTTTGTTGATGGTAATAGCAAAGGCTAGACGTAAAGGGAATTGGAGCCGCTTGAAATGGAATGGTAAATCGTTGGAAATCATCGGAATTCGTGGAATAAGTACGTCTTCGCCTTTGAATCTGCCACCGATGATTGTTGCCTCGATTAAATTTGGTGAACAGTTTTTGATAATCAATCTGGTTCCGTTGCATAACTTTGGTGTGTTTAAGTTGCGAATAAGAATTACCGGTGATCCAACCTTTAATGTTAGTACATGCGGTGGCATTCCGGGTGGTTCTAATGAATTAAAAAATTCAGTGGGATAATGGACGGCTTGTTCTTCATCCATTACTGTGTCGATCGATTTGTATTTGATTAATTTGCCGGGCAGTTTCAATTGAATTTGCTCATTAAGCTTGTTGACATCATCATTTTTTGGTGCCAAAATTGCACGTTCGCTCAACCAATCCGGATTTTTGTAGGAGGTTGGTAGACTTGGGAAAACCTTGTCGACAACGGCTTGAATATTCATTTGCATTTGACAGAAGTTAGGCGGAAACGAAATCTCGTTCGTGGCGCGATTGATTGGAATTTTTCCATTTCCGATGTCCAAAAGTTGTTTTGAGAATGTTTGGGCAGACGGGTCTTGTAACAAATGAACACGCATGTTTGTCGATAGCGTGATTTTTTCTACTCGGTTCCAAAGATGTGATGCTTTCAAGCATGCGTTCAGCTCATCTGCGGGCATTGATCTTGGAATAACAGGTAAAGTTTGATGGAAATCACCAGCAAGAAGGATAAGAGCGCCTCCCATCGATTGGTTGTTTCCTCGAAAATCTATCAGTCAGTGAGCAATTATAAACAGACCGAAAAAATATTTCGAAAGTTTAAAAATTTTGATATTGGATCATTATTGACATAGGTTGTTTGTAAATATCTACGGAACTACATAACCGATTTAAGAGTTTGATATCTCATTGTAGGCTTCCAAAAAAAAATTAAATAAAAATTAAATAAAAGGCAAAAAAAATAAATATATGTACACGTCACTGGAGGTAGAATATAAAAATTGGATTTTGCCACGCCCCTCCGCCCACAGACCGGAAATAAAAAATCAGACTTCACAGTGTTACCCGCCTGAATATTCTGAAGATTGCCTAAAAATTTTATCAAAATCGGCCCAGCCGTCTTGGAGTCCATACGTTACATACGTACACACATCCACTTTTATATATATAGATTATATCAGAATTATATGTCTATAAATATAAAATATAAAAAAAAACAAAACAAAAAGTAACAAAAAAGCGTAAATTAACAAAAATAAAAATAATTCATACATATACAAATACATATGTAAGTTCTAAGAAAATTATTTGGATTCCGAAATAAGTATAATATTGTTTTAAATCTTTTTTTTAAAAAGATTAAAGCATCTAACATGTCATCTGATAGCCTTGAACGAATTTTGTTGTCAACATACGCTGCCGTTGAGAAACACCTCTCGCAATCAACACTTGTTGGCAAAATAGTTCCAAGATACCTCTACCACCTCCTGATGTAAATAAATCTATTTTTTTTACAGTTGAATATCTAATGGTGTTTTCTTTTCTACCAAAAAATGTACATTTTATTAACGCAAAATCCAATTTTGTGTTTGTTTCTTAAAAATGTTTCGCCCTCTAAAAGGGTGGTATGTTTTATTCTAAATAATTTGCACTTGCCAATGGTGGAGGGCATTGCATTTTATGCCCTGTATAAATCGAGAGTGCTGATAATGCCCTGTAAAGCAGATGACTTTTGTTTATTTATAGGGCTACCAGATGAAATTTAAAAAAAGTCGCCTGGTATTGTTATCGAATTTGAAGTTAATGTTTTCATTGTTTTGTGGAGTAATCTTAAGGAAATATTACATTATTAAAGCTACATGGTCAGCAATATAAAAAATTGCATTCAATGTTAGAACAGTGTTAAAATATTTTTTTTTGTTATAAAAAAAGCGTGCAAAAAATGAAGTCGAAAAATTAGCGATCTGGCAACACCGTTGAACAAATTGGCATTTCCTCATTCATTTTCTTAATAAGTGGTAAACACAGGGCATACCCTTTTTTAATATTTGTGTTATGTTCTTCTCAAATAAAAAATGACATTACAACAGGGTTGGTCAAAAATTTTTTTAATGCACGTTGTAAGAGGGTGACATTTTCTTTGTAGAAAAGAAAACACCATAAATCAGTAACCCTATTAATTGATTTTATAGGGCTTTTGCATTCTTCGATGGCATCAAATAACTTTTTAGCAATGGAACCCTACTTCCTCATCTGAGATGCTTTTATTGAAATCGATTTTTTTTATAAAGTTCATATGAATTCACAATCCCGAAAAACCCCGGGACAAGTTTTAAAAAATCCCGGGATTTCGAGTTTCGGGATTTCCCGATTGGCATCCCTATTCATTACAACCCTTTAGCCAGGATTGAAACTGAGCTGCTCACATCACTTATGTTGCGTATGTTAAATTTAAGCATGAGTAGCGGGACCTACAGTTTATAGTCGATTGCGATTGACAGATTTTTAAGAAACTTTTCATGGCAAATTTATTTACTCTTAGAGTTCTTTCCAAAAGTCTGCTGAGAGGAAGTCTCAGGAAATATTTTTTCATATATATTTCTTCTGAGCTTGGGTTTGAACCACGTTCTCTCATCTAATAACCCGGCACACTAGCTACTAGACTACGACGACTTCTTGTCTTCTGCAAAAGTCATTGTGAGATATCCTCTGATTCCGGGATTACGAACGCAGTGGTTAAAATTGCGTTAAACTTGCTATGATGTTTTTAAGATGGACTTTGGCCAAGTTTAGTTTAAATTTTATTCTGCCTATGTTCGCATGGGTTTCTCTACAAGTGGGTTCATTGCCTATACTTTCTTTTGCAAATGAAAGAAGTTTTGTTGACACCTTTTGTTTGTCTCTGTGCACAAGAATGCCAATCTAGTTCACTTAATTGGAAATTACAATCCTTTTGAATTAAATTAATTTTGTTAATTTTATTCATGAGTAGAGGGACTTACAGTTTAATGTCGACTTCGATCAACAGGTTTGAGTAGTTTTTTTTGCACTTCTATTTCTATTTACATTTTTACATTTTTAAGTTTTTAATTTTATTTACTTTTTGCACAGAAAAAATATTTTTTGTACATCGTTTTATTTGGTCTATCTGTGTGTGTTACATTGCCGAACGAAATACCAGTCAGGTCTCTATTCGCCTTCGTCCCTGATAAATCCTTGACCGTGGACCATAATTCCTTGAATTTGCTGAACATATGTCAAGCTCGGCCATTCACTTTGGAGATGATCGGCAGGCGGTAATACTGTCTTCTCATCTGCCGTGTCATTTGCTCGGAAGTGATCTCGCTCGTTAGCTAAACGTACTGAGCCCTCATATTTAATATCCTAATTGTCTGCTGTGGTGGGAAACTTTGGTGATTGAATTTTTTTCTCTTGAGAGTCAGAGGCTTATTGAAAGGATTAATTAGTAGACATATAAGTTTAAATAAAAAATGAAAATTGTTTTCACATAAATTTCAATATTACAGTCGAATTGAAAATAAAATTTTTTTCCATTTTCGTTAATAAACACACAAGTTTTTCAATTTAGTGACAGCAGTTGATTAAAATGATCATCAGGCATCGTCAGCGATGAAAGTTATTTCAACATTTTTCCATTATGTACCTCAAAAAAAAAAAACAGAAGTAACGAGAGGTGTCGTAAGTCAGTAGTAACGCAGAATTATCGAAAATGGTTCAGTCCCTTATAATCATTCAAAAAGAACCTCTAGCGATACACACTACTCGTCTAACTCCACTTCAATTGTTTTTACATTTGTTCTGTTTACCCATCATCATAGTACGCATTCAGGGCATAATGTTTGGGTTACATCTCTAAAAGCTTTGTGTATATCATTATGAAATGTAAGGTCTTTATATGAGCCATCCATTTCAATTTGCTCTTTAGTTACCTCAAGTTCCTGGGATATTTTTTCAACCAGTAGTCGAGTATTTTTCTTTTTAGGAATTTTAGTCTTTTCGTAAATGGTACTATTGAGGTCCATGCTTTTTTATTTTAAAGATATACGCTTAAAAGTGTCTTTGAGTAATTGCTAGCACCCAACTGCCAACGGGCTGTAATTGAAACTCGTACGAATACTATTGAATTCACCATAAAAAGGCTTCAAAAAAATTCTGCTGAAAATTGTTTTGTTCTAAAAAGAGTTGAAAAACCCATATGGTAGGTATGTGTGGCAAGGTATTCTCCCTTGCAACAAATGATTTTATGATTTGCAGCAACCAAATGTAAAAAAAGTGAAGCAATTGTTGTAACATTTTTTTTTTCATGTTTTGACAACAAAGAATTGTTTTACATTTTTTGCAGGCATTACTGGTACACAGACAGAATCGTTCATGTTTTTTTTCCTGTTGCTTTTATGAACATGTTTTCAATATAAAATTCTGGTAAATTTTATATTTTTTTTCTCTTTTTCAATGCCGAAATAGTATTGAATTGCAAGCAAAAGCTTTAAATTAAATTCTTATCCATTGTGATCGAAAATAATAGATTGTATCGAGAGGAAAAAGAGGGAATGCATTGATGAAATACTATGGACTACCAAATGATTTGCCATTTTGTGATAATTTATTAGAGGAATAAGGAAATAACAATTTGACAATATTTTTTCAATGGCAACATGATTTTTCTTTAAAAATTAAAGCTTGCTTTGCTGAATATTTGTTGCAAAACGGTTTGCTTACAGTAATATGAACATTCATTGAAATTTTGTGATTGAAGGTTTGTTTTTGTGGGCTTCAATACGATAAACATTCTGTCTCTCTGATGACATAATTTGGATTCTAATTCTATTGCAATTTAATTGGTTTTTGTTTTGCTGTAGTCGCCGCAATCTAGTAGGTAGTGTGTCGGCTTATTAAACGTGAGGCCATGATTTATACCCCAGGTGAGATATCTCCAACTAAAACGAAATGTGAAAAAACATTTCTTCGGCGACTGATTCAGCAGATTTCTGGCAAAAACTCAGAGATTAAATAAAATTGCCATGAAAAATTTCTAAAAAATCTGTCGCTCGATGTCGAGGTGAAACTGTAGGTCCCACTATTCATGTATAAAGTTGACGCACACAACATAAGAATAGTGTCAGAAGGATGCGAAAACAACTGCAGCTGCAGACATAGTCATGGCGTCTACCGTTTAGCATTCACTTGGATATTTTTTAATGATTTTCTTTAATTTAAGCATTTAAGTAATTAAATTAAGAAAAATATGTAAATTTTGATAGTTTTACGAAGACCAGAACCAGATGGTACCAAATGAACCCATCTCGTAGAGCCTAACTGTCTAATTGGTCTGCTGTAAACCAGCCTAAAAGTTTAATAAACTGATTTATCAGATCTGATTCTATGTAAAAGATAATCCGTTAAACTGTCGAAAAATTTTGAGCCAAAGGAGAGAAGTCTCAATCAAGCCAGAGATGGATTTTAGCAAATTAAGTGGAACATACTCTGTTCTTTTTTAAACCGATCCACCATCTCTGTGGTCTATTCGTTTATCTACTCATTCCCCAAAGACATGTGGAAATAAGTAGTTGATTGGTATTCTTGGTACCCCAGTTAGGACACGTAAGTCTGGCCATTGAAGCATAATGGCCAGTCTAATTACTGGATTGTAATTCGGTAGGAGTGTACTCCCTCTAGCATGTGTATGGGGTATACAATACCCCTGTATTTCTCTATGAGCAGGAACTGATATTTGATTGTTGCTAAACTGTTTCGAAGCTCAATGAATTTAGTTGCCGTTTTAGCTGTTAGTGGTGACAGGTATACCAGAAATTGAGAATCACTTATTCAGGATCAGTTCTGCAGCGTCAGCTATGGACATTACCTCAAATTAGAAAACACTACAGTTAGTTAGAGAGGTAGAGTAATATTCAAAGAAAACTACATTGCCTACCTTGATATTATCTGGAGCGTGAACCGTGGGCTTACTGTTACTGTTTTAACCGTCTCTTTTACATTCGAGACTTTAAATCTATGCAAACATTTGGATTAAGTGTTGTGAAATAATATCATACACTTCTTGGCAAAGGCTTGATGAAGTCGTTAGTGTCCTATTGCGAGCTGACTGAATTATACTCCAAATTTTCTTTTAATATGTCATGTAAAGCCAATCATTTTAAGTCACTTATGCATGAGGATTTTTCAACCAAGTCATCTGAGCTAAATTTGAGAATGCCCTCGTTAATCTACAATATACATAAATATGTAATCTCAAATAATACTACAGATTAGAATTTTATATATGCAAGTTTATTATAAAAATACACCATTTTTAAGTTTATTACTGTGTAGAGAAAAAAGTTTAAATAATATTTTCTTAATGCTTTGAATAAATCCCTTTTATTGCTTATCTTTTATGAAATTGCACACAATTCTCGAGAAGCAAAATTGGTTTAAAAAAAAATTTACTTTAGTAATCGCGTCAAAGATAAATTGTTGCAATAAAATGTGAAAAAGAAGAATTGCATTCCTTTATACACAATATAAACTAAATTACAAAATGTTATGTTAACTTAAGGTGAACTGAGATGCAAGTATGACAATAACAAAAACAAAAACAATGACAATAGAAATATCAAAAAATTATGTGGAATAGGAATATAACTAGAATTGAAGGAAACAGTAGCAATTCCAGATGGTCAGGTTTAAATAACACATTACTCTTAGAGAATTTTGTGTTGGGAGTCAACTTTACGGCATTTGAACCTACGAAATCATCATCGTACCGTACTTCGTCAAAATAATGAAAATCACAAGGTTACGGTGACTAGAGCGAAGTAGGCTCCGTTTTTTTTGTCTAAAAGCACCGTTGACAAGCCGTTTTAATACATACGTACATAATTGGTCGTTACAACCCTTCAGTTAGGATTACGACCTAGAGTCTCCCACCACTGATGTTGTGTCTGTTAATTTTATACGAGTGTGACGGGACCTACAGTTGAAAGTCGACTCCGAAGCGACAGATTTTTTTGAGAAACGTTTCATGACAATTTTATTTTACTCTCAGAGTTTTTGTCAGAAATCTGCTGAGAGGAAGTTGCCGAAGAAATATTTTCTCATATTTTCGTTTTAATGTCTGACCTGGGGTTTGAACGGTGACCTTACGTGTAATAAGCCAACCAACACACTAACTATTAGACTACGGCAAAATATGAAAATTTGACAATTTGTTTGCGTATGCTAAGTTACTTGGATATGGGGCAAAGTCAGTACAAGGCTTTGTAGAAAAAGTATGCTACCTATGGTTTAGGCATGATCAGCATTTAGATGAAATAATATTTAAAAATTGGCCGTAGTCCAGTAGATAGTGCGTTGGCTTATTAGGCAAGAGCCCGTGATTCAACCCTCGGCTAACAAAAACTTTGGGAGTAAAATAAAATTGTCATGAAAAGTTTCTCAGAAAATCTGTCATTCGGAGTTGACTTTAAATTATACGTTCCGCCACTCAACGATAAAATTAGCACACACAACATGGTTGGTGTACGAAGCTAGGTCGTAATTCTGACTAAAGGGTTGTAATGACCCGGCAGGAGTTCCTTTATAAAAACAAATAAATATTTCATTAATTTTTAAAAAATTTCTGCGGTTTATTTCAATGTTGAAAAAAAAATGTTAAGAAATCATGTTTATAACCAAAACAATTAAGTTTTCTAGAATACAGTGCTTTAACTATCCTTAGTATGTTAATTCAATCGTTAGTAGCTTTTTATTTATTTATTTAACAACTTTGATTAAGTCAAAATGAAACCTGGTGTTTACTGGGTTGTATTTTTCATATTTCGCTTTATAAAAGCGAACATCAACATCATCATTGTCATAATCATGCTTAAGAGTGTAGTCTTTGTCAATAGGGAATTCATATACATATGTAAGTGTAGTGCTAAAACACAACAGTTTTGGAGAAGTGCTCCGAAATTTAAGATTTAGACAATGATGAAGAAGGAAATAATAATAAAATAAAACCAAATCAAATATTTTTCTTGTCAGCAGAAACTTAACCTATATCACATACAGTTTAACATGTCACCTTTCAACCTTAAGGATTGAATTCTCGACCATAAGTTTATTGGCCATTAAATTTAACGCCAGTGTTTAAATTTAATAGCTGGTAGTCAATAATTGTTTAAAGAGTGTAATTTTTTTTTTTGAAATTTGATAATCCAATCACCGCTTTATTTGTTGTGTCGTCCTTCATGGAACAATGGTTGAAATTACCTCATATAAAAGAGAAATAATTTGGGGGTCTGACACATATCGCAAAAACTTACACTCTGTAGAGGATATCTGAATCGTCTTCCATAATCTCGCCGATATGCAAAGTAGTACAAATCAGCTGGTCAGTTTGGCATAAAGAGCAGGCATGGAAGTATGTATTAGAAAAATTTAAAAAATAAAAAAGATTCACAAATTTATCGTTCGGAGTCGACATTTAACGGTAGGTCCCACCACTCATGGATAAAATTAACAAAAACGACATAAGTGATGTGAGTAACTAGGTTGTAATCCTTTGGATAGTTTCAATGATCACCCTATGGATCACTGAAAAATTTATTCACGCCTACCAACTATTGATAACAGCTAGGATATATCAAAGCATTAATTATTCTATAAATCCTGGGTATCGTGTGGCCAAATCAGATCAGCGAAAATTGTTGTACTTATCTTATGAGTTCCATAAATTTCTTTTCAAACATTTGTAAACAAAGTTGGGAGTGAATCCCGAAAATTGTAAAATATTACCGTGGCTGCATACGATTACTTATGCTTTCATGTTGGCAAATGGAATACGATATTTTAGGTTTTTTCTTTTTCACTACTCTTCGTATTATCTGTAACTGCAAACATCATTACATAATTCTTCTCCTCATGTTGTTGTTTCATTTTCTTACTCTTTACAAACAATTGAAGAAATTTTTCTTTTAGCACTGCTGTTGTTGTTGTTAGTTTTTGTCTAGCAAATGCATTTGACAATAGAACAAATGCACAAATAGTTTGATAAGGATTTGTGTGTTTACTTTTAAACTATTTACGATGTATTGCCAGACATTTGTCATGAAATAAAATAGAACGTCTCACTGTGTTTATGGATGGGAAATTTCGATTGTTGGCATCTCTTGGATTCCGTATTTTATCTGTTTTAAGAAAACTTGAATTTAAACAAATATTTGACAAGCGATCTTGTAGTTTTAGAACGATTTTCACATCCTATTTGTAGTAGTCAGCGGTTCTGAAGAACGGGTTTCCACTTTTTATAGCTTTCGCAGAAGTCATAGTAAAGTTTTTTCAACCTTCATCCGCACACGTCCAAACGCCATTGACACGTTGTGATGTTGCTAAGATCATTATGATAGGAGTGGTTTCCTTATATAAAAAGGATTAATTTCCCGTTTTGCTAAGGAGTAGTCACCTGTAGTACCCGAAGTCCAGTAGGTAGTGTGTTGGCTTATTAGACGTGAGACTTAGGTTCAACGACAGACATCTCCAACTAAACGAAATATGACAAAATATTTCTTCGGTGATTTCCTCTCAGTAGATTTCAGGCAAAAACTCTAAGATTGCCATGAAAAAGTTTCTTAAAAATCTGTCGTTTGGAGTCGACTTTAAACTGTATGTCCCGCCACTCATGTATAAAAATTAATGCATACAACATAGGTTAGGTTAGGTTAGAGGACGTGTACTTGTCAACTGCGACAAGTACAGTACCCGGAGGTCGAATTGACCCATTGTACAACGTCCTAGCTTCTCACATCACTCGTGTTGTGTGCGTTATTTTTATACATGAGTTGCGGGACCTACAGCTTAAAGTCGACTCCGAACGACAGATTTTTGAGAAGCTTTTCATGACAATTTTGACTCTCAGAGTTTTTGTCAGAAATCTGCTGAGAGGAAGTCGCTGAAGAAATTTTTTTATATTTTCGTTTTGATGTCTGACCTGGGATTTGAACTCTGGCCTTTCGTCTAATAAGCCAACACACCATCTACTAGACTACGGCGACTTCTATGCATACATCTTAAGTAAAGTGAGAAACTAGGTCGTAATCCTGACTAAAGAGTTGTTATAACTAATTATGTTATATATTGTTATGAAAATGAAAATGCTGTTACATCGTTTAACATTAAACAAAAACAATGGACTTGTTTACATGATTAACGAATAAACAAAAATATAGCAACAATATCAGTATAAAAAAATGGAGTAAACAAATAAACAAACAGGAAACAACAACACTGCAAGGACAAACGTAAACAAAATACACAAACAACAATAACGTAAACAACATGTTTACATTTATAGAGATTTCGCTAAAGAGAAGGATTCATCAAACTGTTTACCTTGCGATACAAAAGGCAAGACAAAGCAGGCATCGGGGTCAGTAAAAACTCAGTCAGTCTTGTGTGAAGACGCCTTGCGTGTGATCTCCGCTATAAAGATCGATTGAACAATTGTTATTGTTTACACAAACTAGTGTAAAGCAGAATAAGAAACACAACAATTGTTGTTGTTTACATCAAGTTGTGAACAGTAGCACACAAAATTGTGCGAACAATAATGAAATTAATTAAAACTGAACACAAATTTATTTTTATTTTTTTATTGCAATCTACGAGTTCATATTTCAAAAATTTTTAAAAGGTAAAAACGTAACAGTATGTATGCTATGAAGTAAAGCCTATGTGGTGTCATTTCTTTAATTAACGGATTAATGCCACCCTTGTGTCGATTTACTGTGTTTAATGTCTCCTTGTACAGGAACTCACATGACGGTAATAGTTTCCTCTGGAGCCAGGTCAAACAATTTTCGGTTCGTGTGCTGTAAAATTCGTAATTACATTACGTTGGTGAAACTGTCCCCAGAATTAATTAAAAAAAAGTTAAAGATAACAGCATACATTCCTTCCTTACTCTAATGTTTGTGTATTGGGTTTCAAAGCCTGTTTTACGTGTGATGCAGCACGTTATATGAAGAATCTGAAAAGATGTTGGATACCGATATTTTCGGGTTTTGAATATATTGCCGCTCTCTTTTGATGGTACAGCTCATTATGCATGCCGTTTAAATTTTGTTTCGGTCTAGAACATTTAGGTTATGTATTGCTCGAATCCACTGTAATGGTTTACGTTGTTATTTCTTACTCCAATACTACATATTTTTTTTACAACAACAAAAATGTGAAAATAATGACAAAACTTGTACTTTAAGCTGTAAAGTGCACCTAGAAATTATATTTTTTTTTGTTCTCCACAATTTTCCTTTAGTTTTTCTGTTTCTATTTTAATAATTTCTAAGGGAGTGTAAGATACACAGTAAAAAACAAGAACATTAAAAAAAATAACAGCAACACTGTCATATACATTATTATAGTCGTAAACATCATCATCATCATAATCGTTGATTATGATTGTTGCAAGGATACGAAAAGGTATGGAAAAAACAAGAAGAGACATGATTGCTTGTGCCCAAGTAGCAGTGCCAGTTATAGTCGTTGGAAGAACAGAGCAAATGTTTAAAATCAAGTGGAATTGAGTGAAACTAAAATGACATCAGGTGCACTTGTAGGTATTTTAAATTCCAAAAGCAATTCTTTGCTAAAACAACAAAAGGGATTTCGTATAAGAACTTGTAAAATACTCAACACAAAAATAGAATTTAAAAGATAAAAAAGAATACAAAATTGTATTCTTTTTCCAATTTTTTTTTTTATTTTTCTTTATGGAAACTGTGGAATAGAGTGTGGACCGATATGGAAAATGATAAGTAGCTCAACTACGTAAAATATAATACAAAATAAAAAGCTTTTAAATATTTTTTTCTTTTTTGTTGAGCTATTTTGAATATGTTTTTAAATATTTAAAACATTATTCATATGTACAAAACATTGTATAACGAAAAACTTTTAAAATAATTTTTAAATAAAACTCTACCATTTTGAATATCAAATTGAAAACTTAAACTAAAACATTATGAATATTTGATTTTATTAACAATTTTACTGAATTTTACTGGATGCATGTTGGATGTATAGGATGTATTTGAAGAGCATGAGGACTTACGGCACAGAAGTATTGTTGGAATAAATATTTTTTTATATAATCGTGTCAATAATTTGGCACGGCATTTATTCTATAAATATTCTAATCGGCATATATCAGCCTCTGCTGTATACATAACATAATACATAGTTGGTCATTACAACCCTTCAGTCAGGATTACGACCTAGTTTCTCACACCAGTAATGTCGTGTGTGTTAATTTTATACATGGGCGGCGGGACCTACAGTTTAAAGTCGATTCCGAACGACAGATTTTTGAGAAACTTTTCATGGCAGAGAGGAAGTCGCAGAGGAAATATTTTTTCATATTTTCGTTTTGATGTCTGACATGGGGTTTGAACCCGGGCCTTACGTCTAATAAGCCAACACACTATCTACTAGACTACGATTATGACTCTGCTGTATAATTGTATTAATGGGCTCAACAAAACAAAATTTTACAAAAAACAAAAAGAAAGAACGAAATATGAAGATAACAACTTGCTCAATGGATTTAATAAAGTTGAAAAATAAAATATTTTTAATCAAATTTGCCTTTCATAAATCTGGCAAAATTTGGTAAAATTAGAAAGGTTTCCAACCTTAAGGTCGGGCGTTACATTAGACCGGAGATATAGGCGACGATGCTACCTTTTCTTCAACTTAACACCAAAGAAAAAAATAAAAAAAAAATTCGGATCGGAGATATAGTCGTCGAAACTGATTGGTTTCTTCAACTAAGCTAACTTAAGTTCTCTATATAAAACGGGCAAAATTGTCGGTGTCTTGCGGATTTTTGTGAATGACTTGCACTTCTTGTCGATGGCTTAAATTTTTGGGCAATGACTGGCATTTTTGGGCGATTACTTGTATTTTATGGTTGATGACTTGCATTTTTTAGTCTATGGCTTGCATTTTTTGGTCGATGATTTCCATATTTTCTTCGTCGATGTTTTGTATTTTTTCTTGGTCGACGACTTAAATTTTCTGGCAGTAGACTTGCATTTTTTTGGTCGATGATTTGCATTTTTTTGGTCGATGACTTGAATTTTTTGGGCAATGACTTGCATATTGGTAAATGACTTGCATATTGGTAAATGACTTGCACTAGGTACATTTCCTGCACAATTTATTTTTTTATACAATTTTGGCCAATTTATATTGATTACTTTTGTTGCCAATTTGGAAAATAGAGTGAGCTATATCTCCGGTTCCAAATAATACCCAACCGTGACGGCACCTGGAATCCTGGAATCCTTGATACCATGGCTATCCAGCCCACTAGGTCGTTTCACCCACCATTCTATTACTTCGTTGGCTATATCTCCGATCCCAAAAGTTATTCTACCGTTACGAAAACCGTTTCACAATGCTTGATACCATGGCTATCAGCCCAATATGTATTTCATTTCCATCATTGTATATTTTATCCTATTTATTTCGATTTATGAGAGGTATGTTTGGTGAAAAAATCCTGATCTTTCAACTTGATTATCTATGATGAGGAAATAGTTTCTCGTTAATTTGGAAAACTATTGTACTCCATAAACATTGTTATGGTGTAATGACCAATTAAGTTAGTTAGACATAAGAAGTTGAAGTTCCTATAGAACGATTGCTGTTTGATCTATGGTAAGCTTCGTGCGTGAATCTTAGACTGAGTCTTTTTCCTCATTGAATAGTTTCATAGTAGAAACGATTGTATTTAGAGAATTAAAGGTCATTTCATATATATCTGAGTGCGATGGATTTTCTTGAAAACTTTGGAAAGCTAAAAATATGTGTAATTGCATTCTATAAGGTATGATACTTGACTTGGTCTTTTATTCTAAGCTACGTAAGTACAAGTAGATACCAAAATTTCAAATGTAATTGGCTGAAAAAATACTTTATAACAATTGTAATAAACTCATGTAATGTTGATTTCAATTTTACAATAAAACTGTAAGAAACTAAAGACGCGACACTGAATTTCATATTATACCATATAATGTGTTCTTTCAGTGCTCATTACTGTTCTGTTCATTCTATGACTTCTTGATGTATTAAAACCAGACAATTTCTACAAATAATTTATAGAATTTTATCAGTCGGCAATTAAATAAAACTACAATTGAAAATGAACATCATGAACGACTTCAATTTATTGTGGCCAAGAAATTCAAATAAACTAGAAGCCCAGTTAAGATAAACAATTACAAACGTATTAAATTTTCAAGGCATTTTCATGAAATATTCATAGAGAACATGCCTCTGGATTCAGTATTATTTTAATTGCCTTTAAAATTGTTGGTTAAGAAATTAAAATAAAATATTTATTTCGAACAAAAACCATCCAATGTAATTAGAAAACAATAAAGAGTTCATAATATTGCAATTAATTTAATGCCAATCCGAATTTTACTTAGAGTATGGAATACCAATCAGTATCAGTATCCTCATGGAAACCCAATAAATAAATTCAATGTGGATAGTGAACGAACGTACAACTAATTTATTTGTCAAATGGAAGTCATGTACATATATACGGAATAAAATATATTGTATATAAATTAAGTACGTTACATAATAAACTACGATGGTCGTCCGATGAGCTTTCAATAAATTTAGAATATAGAGGGAGAAGCAAGCATCTCTCAGTGGATTCCTGTCAATATTGGTTCGGGGTGTGCCATTTAGTTTTATGTTTGACAGCAATTCGCATCAGACTATCTCATGAAACGTGGTGGCACCAAGCCTGCTTTAAGCTGCGGACGTTTGGTGGTCAGAGCAGAAACAGAAATATCACTGTAGGCTGATAGACAGAGTCGCCGTAGCCTAGTAGGTAGTGTGTTGGCTTATTAGGCGTAAAGCCCAGGTTCGTATCCCAGGTCAGGCAACGAAATATGAAAAATATTTTTTCGACGACTGCATCTCAGCAGATTTCTGGGAAAAACTCTGAGTGTAAATAAAATTGCCATGAAGAGCTTCTCAAAAATCTGTCGTTCGGAGTCGACTTTAAACTGTAGGTCCCGCCACTCATGTATAAAATTAAAGCACACAACATAAGTGGTGTGAGAAGCTAGGTCGAAATGAAGGGTTGTAATGACCATTTATGTATGTACATATGTGATAGACAGAATACACAGACAGTCAGCTCTCCTAATCACCAGTGTATTCTCCAATTAGGCTATACTCAAATGGTTCCCCTCTGGCCTTTAATTGAAGCAGAGTATTTAGCTGGTGGCAGTAAGTCTCAATGCAGTAAACCACAGCCCAACTTGAACTATGGACATGCTGCAATTCTGAAAATGCATTAACACAAGCGTTTCTATGCCCAGCAACTTTGGGTCTGAAGATCCGAAAGTTCCCAAGATTCTGCTAAAGGAGAATGTAGGTTATATAGTCGCCGTGGTATAGTAGGAAGTATGCAGACTTTTTAGACGTAAGGCCAAGGTTAAAACCACAGGTCAGCTATCTTCAGCAAAACGAAATGAAAAAAATATTTCTTCGGCGACTGCATCTCAGCATATTTCTGGGAAAAACTCTGAGTGTAAATAAAATTGCCATGAACAGTTTCTTACAAGTCTGTTGTTCGGAGTCGACATTTAACTGTAACTTTTACTTCCACGAATATGATCTTAAGTTCAGAATTAAATGCCGATTCTCCACTAATTCTGAATACGGCGGAATATGAAATAAAATTTGTTTAAGAAGGAAAGTAAAATGCTCCTAAACCACTCCGTCCATTACTTCCATAGAAATTTGGCGCCTCTCAGCAGATTTCTGACAAAAAAACTAAATAAAATTGCCATGAAAAAGATTCTGTAGATTCTGTCGTTCGGAGTCGATTCTAAACTGTGGGTCCCTATGTACTCACACAACATAAGTGGTGTTTGAAGCTTGGTCGTAATCCTGACTAAAGGGCTGTAATGACCAATTATGTATGTATGTATGTACATATGTATACGATATGAGAAGAAGTAAAGTTATCGTTATAAGAGGCTTGTCTCCCATTGTCATTGCCATAGCCTTCTTAATTCTGATCTTCATTACCCTATGCAACAGATTTGAATTCAACAGAACCTATAAAGCCATTGTAGGTTAGGATCTCATTGACATTTTCAATTTTACCCTGCCTGTCCAAACTATAGCTCAATGGGTTACACATGGCCTGAGAATTCTGATATGCATTCAGTGCATCAATTTTGGATTGCCCTCTTAGCCTTCCTGCATATCCTTATAGCCTAATTGGCTATAATTGAAGAAGTCCATTTTATGTTTCCATATTTCCGTGTTCCATTAAACCAGCTCATGCGGAAGTCTGCATTTAGGGAGTTGCTTCCTTCTAATTGGATATTTTTCCGATTTTCAATCTTAATGCCACTTTGAATGATGTCGCCATTGGACTTTTAAGCCTTTTCTGTTGATATTAGAGATAAGTTGTTTGTATTGTAATGGTAACCGATTTCAAACTCATTCACGGCCATACTCCTCATAAAATCTTCCCTCCCCTTTGTGGGCAACATCTTATTGTGTGGACTCTTATTATTCCTTCCTGCGTTTTTTCTCTCCTCATATTGAATGGTAAAAGATTTCAGTCATCAAATTGCCAACAAATTAATAACGAATATTACCAAAATATATAACAAATTGAAGACATCCTTTTGTATTTGTAGAATGTTTTGGTTTTGTTAGATACAAGATATTAGAAATATAATTACAATGATACGCACCAATTAAATACCGGACTGCATAATTTTTTCAAAACAATAAAATGTTGAGTAAATATAGGCTTTTAAGTGAATGTAGTTAGCACATACGCATGTAGTTTTAAAATTTATAATTTACACATACATACATACATTAACAATTTATTTCAATGCTGCCATTTATTTGTATTTAAGAAATAATCTTCAATACTTACACTCACATGCATGCACTCCATATATAATTACATAAACACATACGCACACAAAGCCTTTACAAAGTATTTACGAGACATTTTCATAATTTACAGTTTGTCACAGAAACATCTTCATTTTATGTTGTTAACTGTAAGTATGTTTCTATGTCATGCCATATATCGTCACCTAAAAAGCAAAATAACTTGACACCACTGTTTATAAATATTATTATTTACAACGTATAGTCTCCAGGCTACAAGAGTAAGGTATCAACCAGAGCCACAAATCATATAGTGACACAGGATAAATATAGGGTGGGCCATCTAAAAGTTTTAATTTACATGTGCAATAAAACAAAAACGGTGTAAAATTTTGCCAAATTTATTTTTTTTGTTGAGAAGAAGTTCTGGTTAAAAGTGAAATATTATTTTATTTATATGGCTGCTGCGGCTGGCCTCACGGTACCTCATTCGATCAGACAAATTTTAGTGAACTTTTTTGCGTGTATGTGGTCGTATCTCGGTAATGGCATCACGAATGTTGGCCTTCAAATGCTCAATTATCTCTGCTTTGTCGGCATAACACTTTTCTTTAACGGCGCCCCACAGAAAATAGTGCAACGCTGTCAAATAATAGTTTCATAGCGGCCAATTGACATCACCATTTCGGCTAATTAAACGGTCATCAAATGTTTGACACAATAAATCGATTGTGGCACGATGTGTTGCAAGTTGCACCATCCTGTTGAAACCAAACATCCTTCACATTAATAGCATAAACAGAGGGTACAAAAATCATGGTGCGATAGTTGCAATTTTTTGATGATAGGATGTTTTTCATTTTAGGTGACGATATAATCCTTCTTGCGCACATACATGCACATATCTTTGTACACTTGTGTAGAATCAAGAATATTTATTGGTGTTGAACAATGCTTTGTGAGGTTGATCTTCTTTAAAGATTTATGTTGCAACAACTGTCAGTAAAATGTAAAATTTATAAATTTGCTTAAGAATTGTTGACTACAGTTTATCATTCGTTCTTGTTTGTTATTGATAGTTGTGGAGTCGGTGTTGGTGTTGGTGTAAAATTTACTTTGCAGCACCTTTTGTCACATTCTTGAACAGTTTCCAAAATAAACTGAGTGTTTAATGTCTTGTCTTTGGGCAAGACAGGAAAGTAATTTGTTTTGTACGGCATAATTTGTAAAAAAGAGTGTTCAGCTGTAGGGGAGAGATTGCAATTACAATGTTATGGCAGAGGAAAATATTTTACACATGTTTGGCGCATGTTTGCTTAAGGCATTTACATCATTCTTTGTTTTCTGAAGGAATAGTAGTCCAAAGACGAATAGTCTTTTTATTTTCAAGATTTACCGGTAATCGCAGAGAACTCTTTTTCAAATTTCTTGTGGCACAATTTACACGGTCCCTTCCACAAGTTCAATTTTCTACTTATTAACTTGGCCGTATGGCTCCAAGTGATGTTTAAATATTGATGTTCAATGTTTCAAGAGTTGCTATTTTTTCGTTGTTAACGAATGACTTAACTTAGCCCTATTAAAAGGAATTCGAGCAGAACATATTGGATCAAATAAGATATAATCAACAATCAATGATTGAGTTGATCAGTTATCACATATTTTGTTTACTGTTATAGATATGCATATCCCTCTACTTTCTTGCAAGAAGAAATCAGCTTGCTTGATGGATAACGAATGTTCAAAGATTCTGATGTTGAACCAGGAAACTCTTTAACAAGTCTAAAAAGTCGAGTTGATGTTGATTAGTTTTAATTATTATAAGAGGGAAATTAAGCGCACAAAAGCGACCACTTGGTTGAGTTTCAACGGCAGTATTATTGGCGTTGATAAGGATGGCACAGGATGTTATCTAAGGTCCCCAAGATCAGAGGCATCATTTAAGGTATCAAATAACATATGGACTGTCGCGATACTAGAATCATTCAAGGTTTATACCAAAATATAGTAACGTCAATTCTAAGTATTATAGGTCCATATCACATATGTACATACATAACTGGTCATTACAACCCTTCAGTCACTATTACGACCTAGCTTTTCACACCACTTATGTTGTGTGTCTTAATTTTATACATGAATCGCGGAACCTACAGTTTAAAATCGACTTCGAACTGCAAATTTTTGTGAAACTTTTCATGGCAATTTGATATATTTTTCACATTTCGTTTTGTTTGTTTTCTTTTATGATTATTGTTAACACACTTCGTAATAAACTGATCAGATCTAGCTGGATGATTCTGCATTAAGCGTTATACTTTAAAGGGTACTTCCTGTCTCCTGGTTGTAAGGTTCTAATAAAACCGCAAAATGCGTACCGAGTATAAACACTAAAGTGGAACTTGTAGACACAAGAGTGACAGGTTCCCGAAGTTAGGTGGTACAAACTGAAGCCAAATATCTCTGTGCTACTCAATACAACAAACTGAAATGAAAGCTCAGTATTTATGTCGGAAGAGTCTATGAGAGTTGATGACTTCCGCCTAAGATCTATCATTGGATTTAAACGACGATTGTTACAAATGTTCCTAGTTTCTAGTACTATGGACAAGAGCTTCCAACTAAGAATTTTTAATGAAATTCAGCGGATTGCCTCCTAAAGCATCACTGGAGTAGGGGGTTACTTTAAAAGGTGTTAAATCGTTGTAACGTAGAATAGTTGTTACCAAATTAAAGTTGAAATAAATCGTTTGCAAAGCGTACTTTACTCCGAACTACAAGCAATTTCGAGGATGTTTAGCTGATTAAACTTTAGAAGCCTTCACCGTAACGGCAGCTTCGTGCTCAACAGACCAACCGCAAAAAACAGCCAATTTTTATGTCAGTTAAAGTCAGACGCCAAAAAGTTGAGAACAAGGACGAACCGACATTTTGGAGTCTTTCTTCAATACTTTACACTACAGCAGCAATATTCTCTTCGACTGCTAAGGATGAATTACTTTATTAATTTCCCAAGCAGATAAATTTACCTGTTTTTTTCATTGTTAATGCGCCAAGACGTGAGCGAGCTCGTACAGTGCGTACACTCGAAATATCGAAGCTTTGGTTGAGAGTGTGAGAATTCATCAACATCAACTCGTCATCGTTTTTAAGAATTGAACATTTCACGCATCAGTCTACGTCGAATTTTTCGAAAAGATCTCGGTATGACAATTGGTTCAATTGGTTCAAAGTTCAATTGGTTCAAGAGTTGAAACGCATGACCATCCGCTTCGTTTTCGCTTCGCTAGATGAGCCTATGAGAAACTGCACGATGATGTCGATTTTGTCAAAAAAAAAATAATATTTTCGGATTAAGCTCATGTTCACCTTGATGGGTACGGTAATAAGCAAAATTGCCGTATTTGGGGCTCAGAAAACACGCATGTGGTCTTACAGAAGCCAATGCACCCATTACGAATGATTGTTTGGTGCGGCTTGTGGAACGGCGGTATCATTGGCCCATATTTCTTTGAAAATGAGGACAGCGCAACCATTACTGTCAATGAAGGCACCTATCGCACTATGATAACCAATTTTTTTGTACCCGAACTTCACGGTATTGATGTGAAGGATGTTTGGTTTCAACCAGACGGTACAACTAGCTACAATCGATTTATTGCGTCAAAAATTTCAACCCGGTTTTGTTTTATTGCATTTTTAAGGTCCTCAATAAGATTCCTTAAAATAAATGAATTCTCCACACATACATACATATGTTGTTCGAAAGCTTCAATTTAACGACTAAATTTAATAGGAAATTTCTCTTAGCGCTCAGAGTAATTACTGAATTTGATTTGAATTATTTGAATTTGTTCTTGCCTTCAGAATTGTTCGAAGTGTTACGTAAACAAATTTTTTTTCACCCTTCGCTTTAAAATTTTCAATATTTGTCTCTGAAGGGCAATTACTAAACGATATGTTCTCATGATTATTGTGCTACACACATATCCTTGACCGACATTTAAATTATGGTTTTTGATTTATTTATTGTTGATTTTAAGGAATTATTAATAATGCCAAATGCAGAATTTATTATTGGAAAATACATTTCATTAACCCTTTACAGTCTCATGTGATAGTTTGGTAACAAATCAAATGAAGTGTCTGGTCTGAAGTTTCTCTTAGACAGGAATAGCTGCGGGGTTCTGATAGGATAGGCTGTATGGCTAATGCTGTATTTTCTAAGCAGAAGTCATGACAATTTTAAAAGCGGCGCAATATTTTGGAGTCCTTTTCCACGAATGCCGAGGGTTTCTCACAATAATTTCGTATTATTCAAAGGTAAATTTATAGATTGTTTTGCGGGTTTCGTAGCTCACATTTGCATGTCGGTTGCCATTTAATGCAGTTTTGAAAATATATTCAAAATCATTAAGCTCTGGTCTTCAATCTTTAACCTTTAAAGACTTCATTTGAGCTGTTTTTAGATTTGTTCTGTCTGTCTAGATCACTTTTGTTCCGATCATTGGAGTATCTATCTCGTGCATCTCAATTTTCTATCCTGTGATATTCTCACATATTTTCAATTCTGTAATATTATCACACTCACGAGTCTCTTATTCTTCAAGTTTTATCTTATTTTCTATTTTTTTTTTGTGGTCAGGTCCACTGTTATGCACCATCGACTTATAACCTTAAGATTAACTTGGTTGATATTGCAAAGAGTCTTTCAAATCTTTCTTTAGTTATCAAGACTATATCATACTGTATACACTAGCCAGCTGGTCCATTGGCTTAAGATCAAGGCGTTATTTATACCCTCCTGAGAAATATTTTCCTTCCTGCCCTTCATACTCGGACACCTGAATGGTTCTTGCCACATCTACAAGACATGCATGCACTATAAGCATGTTGCCTTTCCAATATCCTACATTTTATAAACATGTTAACTTTCTCATTCGTTTTCAAAATAAAAAGTAACGTCAGATTAAGCGATCTGAATGATATTGGATTTGTAGTATCTTTTTTCTCACTTTTGACATGAACACCTCCTTCGCGGTACAACCTGTCTGTTCATACTACCAGAATTAACTGGTCTACAGTCTGAGTGCCCTTAAAGCGTTGCAATGACCAATTATGTATGTATGCATTTCTCTATCGGTATAAATTCCACTTGCCTTTCTTAATGACCTCATAACCACGGCTCCATTCTTTGCCAGAGCTTTATTTAATTCTACTACCTCCCTCACAGAAGTTCCTGGATCTATCGCATTTAATCCTTTTTACTTTTACTTTTTACTTCTCTGTTATACTTCTCTCACATTCATTCTGTGCCCGTTACGTTTTGTCCTCTATCCGAGGTCTCGAAGTTCAGTTCTCAGTACAGAAAAAAGGCTGTTCCACCCATATAATCCAGTGAGTAGATTGTGTGATGAGGTTGAATCAAGAGAGAATTCAAAATGTTAGAAATTTTAAAACCTTAGCATACAAAGGGTTAAAACAAATGCGCCAGCACATGTATATCACATATACATATGTACGTTCACATAAAAATAAATACTGAAATAAATTAAAACTGTTTGAATGGCTGGTTGTATGTATTGTGTACGTATGTACATATTTTATAACCTTAAAAAAATTAAAAAAAAATATAATAAAAGAACTAAAAACGAAAAAATTAAAGAAGATTAATGTTGTAAAAAATGGCAACATTTTAAATTATTTATTGCGTTTCCTTTTTCGTTTCCCCCTTTTTTTGGCCCATTTTTTGCAACTGTTGACAATAATAAGATCCAAAATAATTATGAAGTTTCATAAATATGAATGGCGACATATAAAACAAAAAATTTCGTATTTACAGTGAGTGCTAAAACATGAGATACCTTTTTGCAGAATTTTTAATTTTTTCACCATTGATACCCGTAATGTTGTCTTCAAGGTTTATTGGAGTACGTGTTCCTCTAGTGTTATCGGGTCTTTTGAACCTCTATTAAAAATTCTATTACCTTGTGATTCAAGAAAGATTCTTCTCTTGCTACTCACCGACTTAGCAATCCTCGGAGTGGCTGTAGTGATATCTAATAGCTCCCTTCTAATCCTAGTTACAAAAGAATGCCTGTTACTCAACATGAAGTTGTAAACACTGACATCGGGCCCTAGTTAGCTCTCCTTGGCCCATCCACTTAAAAAGTCTTTACGTATCCAACTATTCTGGTTGGCTGGCTTGTTTTTTTTTTTGTTATTGACACTTTAACAACGAAAGTTTAAGAGAATATGACTTTCATCACGAACTAGGACGGCTGCAGAATGTGCCTGAAGGTTTATACTTTTTATTTTATTTTTGATATTAATTTCCTCGTTTTTTTCTAAGTTCGGAACATCCCAACTGATTCTTAGCACAGGTCACATAATACGGGTCCTGGGATAATCCGTAGTTACGCTTCGTAACTGCCTTTCTGATATGAGTAATGAGAGCGAATTCCGGTATAAGCAGACAGCACGGCAAGTTGATTACCCTTGGAATTTAAGGGGTTACCTTCAGCACCTTTAATGGGACTGTCATATTTAAAGCATTGAGAAGAAGTGTAGCACTTCAGAAGATAATTCGAATCAACAAAGGGTTGGATGAGGATGTAGAACTCACAGTTATTCACTATGGGAATATCAAACCACCATTTCACAGAAAAGCCTGGAGTAAAAAAAGGTGCCGCCTCCCATATTTGGCCATTGTCCTGCATGATATCATAAACAAACGGGACGTACAGTTTAAATCGACTTTGATGCCTTTGAATCACAAGCGGGATATTCTGGTCTAATAACATCAGCAACGTATAGATATGATACTTTACCACTGAGGAACTTATATCAATAGTGATATGAAAGTTATATTATTAGAAAAAATCCTGATAGTAAAGGGTGGGCCATTTAAAAGTTTAAATTTGAAAAGCAATAAAATAAAAACAGGTATGAAATGTTGTCAAATTTATTCCTTTGTTGTGAAACACAATTGTCTCGGTTAGAAATGGAATATTATATCATTCATATGGCTGCCGCGACTGGCCTCACAGTACCTCATTCGATCGGAGCAATTTTCGTGTACTTTTTCCAGTGTATGTGGTCGAATTTGGGCAATAGCATCACGAATGTTAGCCTTCAAATACTCAATTGTCTCTGTCCCCACAGAAAATAGTCCAACGGTGTCAAATCGCGTCTTCTTGGCGGCCTATTGAGATCACCATTTCGGCTAATTAAACGGCCATCAAACCAATAAATCGATTGTGCCATGAGATGTGTGGCAAGTTGGATCATCCTGTTGAAACCAAACATTGTTCGTATCAATACCATGAAGAGCGGGTACAAAAAAATAGTTTATCATGGTGCGATAGGTGCCTTCATTGCCCGTAGTAGTTGCGCCGTCCTCATTTTTAAAGAAATGTGGGCCAATGATGCCTCCGTTCTAAAAGCCGCACCAAACAGTCACTCGTAATGGGTGCATTGGCTTCTGTAAGACCACGTGTGGGTTTTCTGACCCCCAAATACGGCAAGTTTGCTTATTAACGTACCCCTTCAATATTATTATCTGTTGACACTCCGGAAAATTGAGCTATTAAGGAAAGGTAGAACACTTTTGCCCTGCACTGTCGTAATCTGAACACATGCAAAATGTGCGAAATATAACACAACATCACTTATACATTTACACACTCCTTATTGTAAATGTGAACAAAATTTATATCATAAGTGCATATGGCTTTTTAGTACATAAATATGTGAAGACAAGACATACGTATACACATATACATACATACACTTAAAGGACACCAAAAAAAAAAAAAGCAAAATGAGGAAAAATTAATGGCAATAAATAAATTTATTGCAAACAAAAAATAAAAACGATTAACACCATCGTCTTTACCATGACCAAATACCACAACCAACAACAGCCATTTATGTAACAACCGAAAATTACAATGTTGCTGATGATGCAGAAAATTTATTAAGGCTGTTGCCCATTAAAAAATTATTGTTGCTCCAACTGCTGATGTTTGATGTTGCACTGTTGACGCTGTCTGCTGTTGTAGTCTACCAAAAGTGAAGTAGTGGTGTAAGTGAGTGAGTAAACAGCCTGCAAAACTGACAACCACTTTAGTTCTTAGCAGCAGTGTTGTCAGTGTTGGTGTGAGACAATGTGGTGGGATGAGTTGTGGTTGTTATTGCCAACAACAGTAACAGCAACAACAACAACAATTTAGTATGTTGGAAATAATTAATTTATATCATTTAACATGACAACACAGTTTTAATTATAAATTATAATAAAAGAAGACAATTCATGGCAAGACAACACATTCACTGAACAATATATTACAACGCAGAGTAAATAATGTAACGTAACGTAATGTAATGAAATGAAAGAAAAAAAATGTTTTTTTAAATGAAATTTTTTTTCAAGTAAAACGTAATGGCATTTTGAAATTTATTAAAATTACTTCAATTAAAAAAATTGTTTTTTTTTTTAGAAATATTTAAAGAATTTTAAAACCAGATTTTAAAGTTGAAGTTTTAAAAATTTAAGCAAAGAAATGCAGGAATCCTGTTTACCCATGAAAAGACAGAATGATACGCAAAATATTTCAGCCGCAGATTGCCAACGTAGTTGAAGTTGTGCCTACTGGGAGTTCTTTGTATTAAAGAAGTAGGGAAACTATATTTCATAATTCGAAAACTAGTTGCCTTGCACTACTTACAAAATGTAGTTTTTAAAACAAATTTAAGGCCTAGCAAATAACGAATCCAAAGCGCTTTATCGACCATATAATATTTCTTGGTGATATTGTTTGGCTAATCATCCATTACATAAGCGAGTTCTTTCACAATTTCGTTGACTTTCTTACTTGTTTACTTTCTATCTTGTGTGTGTTAATTTTATCCATGAGTGGCGGGACCTACGGTTTAAAGTAGACTCCGAACGACAGATTTTTAGGAGGTGTTCGTGGCAATTTTATTTACTCCCAAAGTTTTTGCCAGCAGACTGCCGATCGCGTCTAATTAGACAGTACACTAGCTCTTAGACTACGACGACTTCAAAATATTGGTTGACTAGTTAAAAGCCTGAGATCGCCACCGTCTAGTAGGTAGTGTGATGGCTTATTAGACTTGAGACCACGGTTTAAACCCCAGATCAGATGCCGCCATTAACACGAAATGTGAAATAATGATTTCTGGCAGAAACTCTGAGAGTAATTAAGATTAAAATGAAAAATTTAAAAAAAATCTGTGGTTGGGAGTCGAATTTAAACTGTAGGTCCCGCCAGTAGTGGATGAAATTAAATTAAAGGGTTATAATGACCAATTATGTATGTATGTATGTAATTATAAGTGTTTTTCCAACGCATACAGCTTTTCCTTCGACAATGGGTTCATTGCTTTCTGAGCTTATAATGGATTAAATTTTCGTTCGATTTTCATCTAATTGCGGGTATTTGGTTACAACGTTTCCTGTAATTTCTTTCTCACCTATATTTTATTAAGATGAAATGCCTAAAGCGATACACTACACCTTTGTTTTCCTGCCGAATCAATTAGGTTTCTCAACCGAAGTTGACAGCTGTCACGGATTAACCCATGATTTTTTCGTTTAGGATTCTGAAAATTAATTAATTTTTCATTGCGAGTAACAAACTGATGCTACACTGATTTTCTATTATGTGGTTTTTCGGTTTTTTATCTGTATGTCATTTAATGGCACCCATTTTCCAGACTTTAGGATCTTTCCAATAGCTTTTAAACGTTCGGAAATTGCTTTTGGTGCAACATAAAATATTTCTGCGATCAAAGTAGCATCTTATCATTCTTACATCGGAAATCGTTATCTCTGAACCGTTGAAAACATCTCCTGTATGTTGCTTTTGATAGAGCATGCACACCGTATGTCTCGACAAGCACTCGATGAGACTCTCCAGCACTTTTCTTCAAATAAGAATAAAAAATTAATGCAAATCAGAATTTTCTGGTATAATCATCATTAACACGATAAAATAAAATAATGTTGTTGGTTCACTGATTCGATGTGAAGTGAGGACGATTTAAAAGTTTAAATATAAAATTGTAATAAAACAAAAACGATTTGAAATTTTGCCAAGGTGATTTTGTTTGTTGTTAAGTACAATTGTTCCGGTTAGAAATGGAATATTATTTCATTCATATGGCTGCCACGGCTGGACTCACAGTACCTCATTCGATCGGAAGATTACCTGATTTTAAGAAAAAAAATATTTTAAGTGTTTTAAAATCCACTAGAAATTATGGTATACTTACTATTTAATTGCATTACTCATACGCATTATATTACATTTACCAGAATGGTTACCTTGAAAACTATGCAATAAAAAATCTTTGATTTTGTTACACATGAAACTAATGGAATTAGATATCACTCATACGTCACATATGTATTTACTCGTCATGATTGAATTTTACATATTAACCCTAATCAAGTCAACATGTGCCTCTCAGACACATATTTCACTTTGTCATGTTGTAACTTCCTTAAATATAGGTTCTAGTTCTTACTGCTTCTTGAATTCCTACTTTCAATTGTTTTATTTAGAATTTACAAATTTCAAGTAATAAATTAATTTCTTTCTATTTTTTATTTTGTTTCAATCAAAAATGTTCTTAGTCATGTCAAAATGTGTCTTTTAGGTACATATGGCAACCCTAACTATTACTGCTATTGTTTGTGAACAGCAAAATAGAATTAAAGAACAAGGTATAATGAGTTACGAAGAGTTCTGGCACCCATTATTTGGTTGCAATATTTTCCGAGCCTACATGCCAAAACACAGGTTTGTAACAATACTGCGCCATATTCGATTTGATGACCAATCTACACGGTCCCAACGCAAAGCAAAGGACAAGTTTGCTCCTATTCGCGATATTTGGGAACACATCAATAGGAACTTGCTAAAGTCATATAAACCTGGTGCATACTTGACAATTGACGAGCAATTAGTGCCATTTAGAGGACGAGTGTCGTTTCGACAGTACATACCATCAAAGCCGGACAAATATGGTCTTAAAATTTTTTGGATTTGTGATGCAGAAGCTCGGTATCCTCTTCATGGAATTCCTTATCTAGGACAAGGAAATCCTGAAAAAAGTAAAAATGTCATTTGACTTCGTTTTCGTAAAGTCTAACATGCGTTGGCACATTGCGAAAAAATAAAAGATGCATTCTGCCTGATTTTCTAGCAGCCAAAACAAAACCAACGGAAAGTTCCTTACATGGTTTCAGAAAAAATATGACACTTGTAAGTTATGTTCCAAAGAAAAATAAAGTAGTTTTGTTACTCTCATCACTACATTACGATTCAAAGATAAATTCTGACAACAAAAACAAGCCAGAAATTTTATTGATTATAATAAGACAAAAGGCGGTGTAGATACGCCTGATAAAATGGCACACAGCTTTTCCGTCAAATCGTTGGCCACTCGTGCACTTCTACAATCTAATCGATATTTCAGGCATTGCAGCCGTTGTTATTTGAACAAATAAGTTTCCAAATTGGAACGAAAGTCAAAAGCAAAAACGACGAAAGATATTTCTGAAAGATTTAATTCAGGAACTTGTTGTTCCAAATATAAAACGCAGTAGTCTTCTAAAATTAAATAAAAATAATGTGTCCAATTTGTCCAATAATTTGTTCATTCCATACTACACGAGGATGAATTATCAAACCAGCCAAGGCAGACAAAGACCAAAGATATGCAGAATGTGTAAGCAGTCTTGCAGCATTTGCCACAAAAATACTTGCAACTAGCATTGTTCAAAAGTTCTAGTTTGCTTAAAATGCGAAAATAAATAAATAATATTTCATTTATGTAACTGAGAAGAAAAAATTTAATAAAATAAAAATAAGTTAACAAAATGAATATGTAAATTCTTTGACACATTTTGACTGGATTTGTAAAAATTTTTCCTGACTTGATTAGGGTTAAATACGAGTAAATATAATGAGTGGGCGATTTAAAAGTTTAAATTTAAAAATCCAATAAAAGAAAAACGGTTTGAAATTTTGCCAAATTTATTTTTTGTTGTGAAGTACAATTGTTCCGGTTAGAAATGGAATATTATTTCATTCATATGGCTGCGTGGCTGGCCTCATAATACCTCATTTGATTGGATAAATTTTCATGTATGGAGTCGTATCTAGGCAATAGCATCACGAATGTTGGCCTTCAAATTTTCAATTGCCTCTGGTTTGTCGACATAACATTTTTCTTTAACGGCGCCCCACAGAAAATAGTCCAACCGTGTCAAATTACAGCTTCTTGGAGGTCAATTGACATCACCATTTCGACTAATTAAACGGCCATCAAACGTTTGACGCAATAAATCGATTGTGGGTGTAAAAAAATCAGTCATCATTGTGCGATAGGTGTCTCCATTGACCGTGATGACTGCGCCATCCACTTTCTCAAAAAAAAAAAAAAAAAAAAAAAAAAAAATGGGCCAATGCCTCAAAATCGACAGCTTCGTGGAGTTTCTCGTTCGTCCATTTAGCGAAGCGAAAACGAAGCAGATGGTCATGTGGCTTCAACTCTTGAACCATTGAGCTTTGTAAGGTGTCATAGCGAGATCTTTTCAACGAGTTGATGTTGATAGATTCTTACCCACATTCTCAGCCACAGCTTCTCGTTCAAAATAAATGTTAAGCTAAAAAAGCATTTCCAGAGGATGCTTGTATCTTCACCCAATAGTATACCTGAATGCTGTATAAGCATTGTTTTACCATTTAAGATTTTACTGTTGAGAGGCAAATAAAACTTTCTAAGCTTGAGAACCCATATTACCAGATATTAAAAGTTTTTCACGTAATTATGAGTAGTAACTCTCGATAAACTCGTTTGGCATTATTTCACATTAATTCTGGTAACAGAATTTCTGTTTAAAACCAAATAATGATTATCTTTAAGATTCAAAAGCAATTCCCATTAATGCACATTCAAATGACATTTTTATTCAGAAATGAAATCAAAATTTTGCAATTTTGTGGTCATATGTATGCTAGAGCGACTCACCAAAAAAAGTCCTCGATGTACCCCAATAAAAATGAACCTTGGACTTTTTTTAATCATAAATGTCATCTTAAAAACGTCCAAGGTTCATTTTTAGGGGGGTACATCGCTTTCGCTTCCATACAACTTGAGTCGCTCTAATGTATGCAACTGCTTTTTACATGCAACTTTAAAGTTTCTATAGTTACTGTTACATACGTAGGCAAGACTGTAATCATTCATTATACGAGGCCTGTGTATGTATCAGTTAAATCTACTTGACCAAAAATTTAAATTAACCAATTTATGGTTAAAATTTTCTTTATTGCTGTGGAAGTGATACGAATACATGCCACAAACTATACATAAGCAAGTAACAAATTACAGTACCATGGCTTGGCTTTCTATATAGACTACTGGCAGAGATGTTTGTATGTTGATGGCCAATTGTACGAATGCTATGATTGCAAGATATGATTGTAATCAACTGAAATTACAGTAATTTTTTCAGACTTTTTTTTTTTTTTTTGTAAAATTTTTCCTTAATTGCTCCAACATTTGCAAGCAATTGCCCAACATCAAAAAGCAACACGACAATTTGTGTGAATGTTTAAGAGTCAGTCTTATATACCACACATACATATGTACATACTTCTTGCACAGCTACATATATGGCATATAATATGGTGGTATAAGTGTGCTTCTTTAAGTATGGCAAATGCCAAATGCCACATGCCATATTTTATTGTTTGTGTATGCTGTTGCTAGATCTTATCTGTAACTGTAACTATAATTATTAATGGAGTGTGGGTGTGTGTGTGTGTTTGTTTGAGAATACACGACATAATAAATTTCATAGCTAGACATGAGAACATGAGGCAAGAATTGTTATAATAACTACGATAATAATATTGTCAATTACGACTTTTGTTAAAGTTTTTCACTTTAACCGCAACAACCAGATTCCCATAAATAACAATGAAACGAGGTGAACACATAACAATGGTTAGATACGCAGGTTGTAACATTCAGACACAGGCGAAACTATTTTTTCATCAATACATCAGTATTAGTATTGTTCAGTCCGTTCCATGATCTGCAATTTTTTCCACATGTTGCGATGTCTTTGTATAGTGAACAATTGAATTCAAAATTTGTACAAACAGCAGTGCCATTGCCGACTGATGGACAAAGTACGCAGACAAACAACTGTTCTGCTCACGCGAGTGCTTCCGATTGCTTCAGTCAGAGTGGATATTTCCCACACTTATTATAGGGAAGCTTGTTGCTAGCAAGAGGATATGTTGCTAGAATCTGCTGGACACGTATGAATAAGAAGAGGATCAATTCATTTCGGTACTTAAATCGCATAGCCATCCATTGTACGTTTGGTAAGCATTCCGAAAGACTCGACATTTCGACTAATGACATGCAAGATCTGTGGGTCTTAGGAGAAGGAAAATACTGTCAAAATACCTCATGCGTTAAAGCCCTGCTCTTCTCTAATATACAGATTGCTACAATAGAAAGATTTATTTTGAATTCGTGGTGGTTTTATCTAGGGAATGTTTGTTACTCGGGTAGAATTGGTATTGGTATCACAATGGGCCTAAATGTTGATCTAAGTGGGATGTATTCCCTACCTTGCTTTGAAAATCGTTGCTGCAATATTTTGATTGAACAGATCGATGTGGCATGATCACGCCAAAGAACATGTCGCTGAAAGAACATGTCGCTCAGATCCAGATCTAATTGTGGCACAATAATTTCGTAGACAGTTGATCATTTTGGGGATATTTGTTTCTTATGGATTGCTTGAGGATTTTCTGAGCTCCACTAAGCCATTCAGATAGGGAAGACGACTTTTTTGGTAAAATTGAAAAAAAGAATTGTTGGTGAATTTTCAGCTCCTACTTAAACTGAATTTTATACGCATAAAATTTCAATATTCTATCCTTTACAGGAGCAATGTTTTCAGAAGACTGACCGGCACGTTTACACACAGAAGTCTTACAGTTACAATTTGTTGATCATTCAATTGTTGATGTTCAAAAGGTTGTACTTTCTCAACAAAAAAGCCTTAGCATATATAACGACCATCGTATCTTGAAATATATGTTAAATTTGTACACCTATACCAACAAACGTTTACAGCAATAGCCGTAGACAACAAAACTGATTTTTATTTTTTATGTTAGAAACATACTGTACGCCATCGTATGTTTTCTGTGTGTTATTGTATGATTGCTAATGTCGTTATTGTCCTTGTAGTTGTCTTTGTCCATGGCTGGGTTGTTGTTATTTTATTTTTATTCTTGTATAAATTTAGAACAATTGGAAATGGTCAAGCAATTTGTCTTTCAGATTTTGTATGTAAAATTTGTTTTTCTTTTTAGTTTTGTTGCTATTTTTTCCAATTTGTCAGCGGTAACTTGATAATCATTAAAAAATTATGAACAACATGAGGAGAACAGGTAAATAAAATTTCATATTCCATGCCACAACATGTAGAAATTAATAATTAAAAATTTTTGATTTTGAATAATAAACTGGAGTCAGTTTAACGTTTGTTAAAAAATTTCTAAGTTACAGGCGTATACATAGTTTATATTTTGGATTCCTACTGAAAGCCTTCAAAAAAAGTATCTTGGATCTCTCTATCTATCGCTTATACAACTGCAAGCAAAGATCCGAAATTACTTTCGGAATCTGTACTAAGGTCACGGTCGAAATGGTATAACGCATGTGAACTGGAAATTAAATCAATCAAGAGAGAGTTTCCTTAAATTTGTTATTTCTGGTATCAACGGATGAAATCGACGTAGTCTAATAGGTAGTGTGTTGGCTTATTAGACGTGACACCACGTTTCAAACTCCAAGTCAGACATCTCCCACAACTCGCAATATGAGGAATATATTTCTTCGGCAAGTTCCTCTCAGCAGATTTCTGACAAAAACTCTGAGAGTAAATAAAATTGCCATGAAAAGTTTCTGACAAAAACTCTGAGAGTAAATAAAATTGCCATGAAAAGTTTCTCAAAAATCTCTCGTTCGAAATCGACTTTAACTTAAGGCTCCACCACTCATGCTTAGAACTAACACACACAACATGAATGGTGTGAGAAGCTAGATTGTACTCCTGTATATGTATGTAGTATCAACGGATGAGCTCTCGTTCATGCAATAACGTCAAATAACGTCTTGAAATTATATATGGCAGCAAACTAGACTCGATCATGAATATGCAATCCAAAACCATATAACCGAATCTACCTATAGGGCCTCGGTTTTGTAGTTGACTTTGAAGAAAAGGAGTCATCAAACTGCATCTCATTGTATTATATACACTCTTAGAATTACATCACCTAAAGCATTGTTTACTGTACTTAAATGACTGCTGCTAGTTATGTAGGCAAAACAATTTCCTGCAAGCACCACAAGAGCATAGGAGTATAGAAGCGGTAGATATGCTAAAATTTGGCGTAAGTTGTACTGACTATTCCCATTGACTACACCTGAGAGTGATTTTGGTCTCGGTTTTTCTACTAAAATACGTGATAGATTCTGTCATGATAATAGTTTACATTAGCTAAAGAAGGATCTAGATTACGTGACAAATCAGTAGAACCTTGACTTTTCCTTTGTATTACCCGACTAATGTAATACTATTCAGTTTGAAATAACGGCTATGACTCTACGTGAATCCATTGCCAGAGCGTAACGAACGGTGATTTACCTTTATTAACCAACAGTACATCGGCCATTAGATCTCCAAAATTGCCCAAAATTGTGAGGTGTGTCTGGAGGAGATTAGGAGATATTTGATGATTGTGATCATAAGGATTACTAGATACGTGCAAAAACGTGTACAGGGCGGCAAACAAATGGACTCCCACAGGTTTCACTCATTTGTTAAAGAAATATGGGACAAACCTGCCTAGCTCGAAATAGATTGTTTTTATTCATATGATCGATTCACTGTATGGACCACTATAAAACTTTAACACTTTTTGCTTCTATAAAAATTCTTTCCTAATTTGGACGTAGGTTTAGGATCATTGTAATGTATTGCATTGGAATAACGTATTCATGAGATGGCATCCTCTCCTCCACTATACACAACCGTCGATTTTCTGTAAAAGTTCCCTTTTATTTACTTCTTTCTTTTTATTCAATCGGAATCAAAAAAGTTACATTTTGGATCGGTGGAATATAAAAACATTTTCCACTGCAATATTACTGACTTACTTAATTAATTGATCATTACAAGCCTCCAGTCAGTATCACGACTTAGTTTCGTACACCACCCATGTTATATGTGTTACTTTGACCCCTGAGTGGCGAGATGTAAAGTATAATGCCGACTCCGAACGACAGGTTTCAAGAAATTTTTCATGTTAATTTTATTTTATTTTCAAAGTTTTTGCCAGAAGACAGCTGAGAGCAATAGGCCGAAAGAAATATTTTTCCATATTTCATTTCATTTGAGATGCCTGTGCTGGGGGAGCCTTGAGGTTCAAGAGTCACATCTAATAAGCTAACACTCTACCTACTAGACTACAGCGACCATTTGGTATTTAAATTACTTAGTTTTAGAATAATTAAAATGGCTGCAACTATACATTGGGTAGGTAGGTAGTTTTAAAATTGTGTGCAAAGAGTCATGATTATCTGTATGAGCGTAGGTCAGAAAGGTCATACAGGTCTTTCAAACGATTAGATATGTTGATGACATCTCACATATATACATTAATAATTGGTCATTACAATCCTTGAGCCAGGATTACGAGCTTGCTTCTCACGATTACGAACGAGAAATTTTTGAGAAACCTTTCATGGTAATTTTATATTTTCTCAGAGTTTTGGCCAGAAAACTGTTGAGAGGAAATCGCTGAAATTGAGCTCAGAATGTCGATCAACAAAAAAATTTTGTTGAACAAGATACATTTTATTAAGTCAGATCAGAAATTATTTTTTATACATTTGTGTTAAATATGATTTGACCGATACTGTATACTTTGCTGATATCAGCGTAAATGTATTGTTGCTCCCTCCACCTGCAATATATCAAATATCCCAATCCAATTTAGCATATCGACTCGTTTTTCTTCATTTTCATTAATTTTGCATTTTTGTGAAGTTTATTTTGAAAACATTTTCCTTTTTTTTGTTGCTATTTACCAGCATGCATGAATAACAGTTAAATTTCCATAAATTATACATTAGCAGATGGTATAATGCAGGTTCATTTAACAAAAACATTTTCAATTTTCCTGTTTATTATAGAAACGTGATTGAAAAACAACAAAAAAAAAGAAGTAAAAATATGGTGGAGTTCATTAAACAACTCGATTTTAAAAAATATTGTAATTCTGTTGTTACTTTGTTTTTTTATTTATGAAAATAGAAAACAAACGAAGGAGAGAGAGAAAAGAATACATTAGATAATTATCAGTTGTATGGTATATACAGTACCGGTTATAAATAAAGCACTCCCTGTAAGATTTAAATTTCATATAGCAATCTTTATAAAACGGTGGGCCATTTAAAAGTTTAAATTAAAAAATGCGATAAAACAGAAACGGTTTGAAATATTGCCAAATTTATTTTTTTGTTTTGAAGTACAATTGTTCCGGTTAGAAATGAAATATTATTTCATTTACATAGTTAGCTGCTCCGGCCGGCCTCACAGTAACTCGATTGGACCAATTTTCCTGCACTTCTTCGAGTGTCTGGGGTCGTATGGCATCAGAAACGTTGTCTCTGGTTTATCGGCATAACACTTTTCTTTATCGGCGCCCCATAGAAAATAGTCCAACGGTGTCAAATCGCAGCTTTTTGGCGTCAATTGACGTCACCATTTGACCATCAAACATTTGACGCAATAAATCGATTGTGGCATGAGATGTGTGGCAAGTTGCACCATCCTGTTAAAACTAAACATCGTTTACATCAATACCATGAAGAGCAGGTACAAAAAAATCGGTTATCATCGTACAATAGGTGTATCCATTGACTGCCGTCAAAGAAATATAGGCCTTGATGCCTCCGCTTCACAATCCGCTGCAAACAGTCAGTCGTAAACTTCTGTAAGACCATGTGTGGGTTTTCTGAGCTCTAAATATTTCAATTTCGCTCAAGCGTAAATCGATTCATTACGTTCAATGGAGATAAAATACTTAATTTTGTGGCAGAAGAGAATGACATAAATATTGCCGGATTCGAAATAACCGATAATTTAAATTTATGTTGCACACCCGATATTTAAGAGTCAATGATGCCAGAAAGTGGTGTTTTTATGAAAACATTAGAAAGGTAACACATGAGGTAAACAACTCCTGTAGAAGTTATTTGACGGAATGCGAAATCATTGGGCATTCCTACCAAAAGGACAGCATCGCTTTAATGCAATGGCTGGCCATGCGATTAACTGATAGAAGTGAGGGCATTCATTTCATTCCCACAAATTTTGCAGTGTCTAGCAATATTGAGATAAAGAGAAATTTGCGTCATATCTTGGACTTGCACCTGTCCAAGAACTGAAGTTAAACGACCATAGACATCGATGTGCGTACGCTGAATGGACACTGAAACAGTTGGCAACTTCTTCTAATTTTGATCTAAAAGTCGTCTTCAGCGTCGAAATCTATTTCTAGGTGAACGAATACGTGAATAAACAAAATTGTTGAATTGAGGCGACACCAATCCACATGAGATCCATGAACGTTTATTGTATCCTGAAAAAGCCAGCGTTTAGTGAAGATTTTACACTGGCAGACCTTTAACACTATAGATCGATGATTACCTCCTTTTTTCGGTCGGAATTAGATGATCTGAACACCAATGGCATGTGGTTCCAGCAGGGTGGGGCTACGTTTCTACATGAAACATTCTGCAAGAGCGATTTGTGGGCATGGTCATCTCATGTGTAGGTGATGTAAACTGGAAGCGAGATCGTGTCATTTGACCTGTTAGACATTTTCCTGTTGTGTTTGTCTTAAGTTGCAGGTACTCAAAGCCAACAAAACCCATGCAATCTATCAAATTCAGATTGCTCATGCGCAAGATTCAAGGAGAGTTGTACATTTCGTATGTGATTCACCCAGAGGAGGCGTGGCGAATATTGCATTCCACACATAACGTAATTATTAGGCCTTTTAAACGAATCAAATAATTTTACACACACATTTTTTAAATTTCGTCCGAAATCTGCATTTCTTATGATATACCCATTAAACTTTGTCTTGCATAACTTGCTTTAACGCTCCCTATTGTGCTAGACCTGTACTTCTTTTGTTGCCACCACTGTAATGATTCAGTGGTAAGTAAAAGCACTCATGAATAGCGAATGTATGAAAATGTGTTCTTCGAATTTTTTTTATTGCTCTGCTATACGTTTATTTTAATTTTCTTTTCTTTTTATTATTTTTTTCCAGGAAACAATTCTTTTTAAAGACGCACTCTGACTTACACACACTGACACATACTCATACATTCCCATTTATTTCAACGAAATACATGTTTTTGCATTTTTCATTGTATTGTGCTTTTTTCTCTCTCAAATTCAACGAACAGTCACACAATGAAAGTATGTATGTATGTACGTATGTATGTGTTCGTACACAATATGAATGTGTTTATAAGGTGATACCATTTAGATGTTCAAAGGAATTTTTCTAAACGATTAGAGCCAAGGGCCTTTTGACAGTAAAATTCAATGAAAATCCTACAAACCTATCAGGCTAACTGGGTGGCCATATACCTTTGCTTAGGACCGTCACCTTTAACAATCATGTATGGAGTAGTCGCATTATATGTAGTGGCGTGAGTGGCGCGTCCGCCACCATGCTCTTTTTTCAAGTTCAGAGCACTCCCATAAAAGGTGTTGTAACGATTCCGTTTCTTCTGCAGTAATCCAGCTGGGGCACACCAAGCTTGTGAAACAGCCAATAGCTTACTATCCGGGTTAGAATTCCTGTTAGGGTACGAATTGTTCTCTTGACAAAATCAAGTATTTCCTTGGTTTTTCTGCTGTCCACTGTTGGACACAGTAGATTTGAAATTCGGCAACCAGATATTTTGGACCACCTATACACATACATAAGGTCATTACAACCCTTCAGTCAATATTTCGACCTAGCTTCTCACACCACTTATGTTGTGTGCGTTAATTTTATACATGAGTGGCAGGACCTACAGTTTAAAGTCGACTCCGAAAGACAGATTTTTGAGAAGCTCTTCATGGCAATTTTATTTACTCTCAGAGTTTTTGCCAGAAATCTGCTGAGAGGCAGTCGCCGAAGAAATATTTTTTTTCATATTTTCGTTTTGATGCCTGACCTGGGATACGAACCCGGGCTTTACGTCTAATAAGCCAACACACTACCTACTAGACTACGGCGACTGGCACCCATTGTTTGTTGAATTTCATGCTGATTTTTCCAATTTGAAAAAGTATTCTTATAGGGGCTCATATTACCATTCTATCATCTTTTCCTCAGACATATTCGATTCCTTCCGTGGCAGTTCGTCCGCCTTTTCGATTCCCTATAAGCTACAGTGATCCGGAAGTTAGTAGAGGCGGATGTTGTGCCGACGTACGATGTAGAAAGTCTATGCAACTCCTGACGCCCTTTGATTTGACGAGATGGTATCCTAGTGCTTTGATTGTTTCTTGACTAGCCACTCATATGATAAAGTTCGAAGGAGGTAAGTTCCTGGTTTCTAGCCTGGTTAGGTAACCTGTATGACCCGTTCGGTGCCAGCTTATCGGAATAGACCCCAGGTTCAGTTCCACATTCCATTTTTAGCTATCGATGAAAATCGTTATATCACTGTAATCGACCCATTCTCCCCGTGTATGAATCTTGTACGTTCATCCGAAAACAGATACTGATGCCATGGCCTAAACATATCAGACAACATAAGCCTCAGTGCAGTTCTAGCAGCCATTTTTTGGGGGAAGGGTTGTAGAGACAAGAAAACCTCGTGGCCAGCCTGTCGTGTGGAATTCAGAGCAAGCATCATAAATTCGGTTCTATTGTATTATTTCACAGTTCTAATGATGTCGTATTCAACTACCTTTTTTCTATTTTTTTCTTTTTTGCCAAAAAGCAAACTCAAAACTTTTTACAAACCAAATTTATGTACGTGGATAAGGCCCCTTACTATGACGGCCACACACTTTACTTCATTTTTTGTTCGCAGCATTTTACATGTACGATCTAAAGATAGAAAAACAGAATTGCAGGGATTCATACACGTGTAATGGGAAACAACATTTTCGTTGTTTACAATGTGTAAACAAAAATCAAAAGAATTCATTTTATTTTATAAAAATAAATAAACGATGCACTTGTATAAAGGAAAGTAATATTTGATAGAAAAATATGTATTTTTTTAAATATACTGAACATTATCTAAGAAAGTATCTAATTTAGTACACTTTCTTTTCCAAATGGTGCCAACAATACATGCATAAATTCGCATGAAACATTATTCTTTGTAAAGTTGGTAATATTATAAAATTTATGGGGTCTTTTTTAAGCGATCTTTAAAGAGGTCAAATCGCATGTTTTCAGTGGCCAGTTAGTATCAGCTCCAAGGGGAGATTACCATGCCAACAAAATCAGTTATGTATCCAAACCATTAGTCAGGATTGGGGGTGAGCGGGGAAATAAAATAAAATATTGTCGAGAATAATAAAAAAATAAATCGATTAGATTATTTAATATTTATTTAAGTACATACAAACGTACCTTACGATTCGGGGGTGGATTTGACAATAATCTCTCTTTTCGTTTTACGTTATAACAATTCTGTCATATTATTAACTATTCACAATTACACAACCACACGGTTGTACAAAAACTTAAAACTAAGCTTAAGATTAGGGTGGCCAGCGTGAACATCCCGCCCCCCTTGCAACATTGCAACAAGAGGACCGAGAAGTCACCTGGCTAAAGATCAACAGATTAACAATTCAAAATATAATTAATAGTTTATAGCAAGTTCAAATAAAAGAGTAAAAGAGAGAAATAAAAATAGATATAAAAACATTTCAAATTGAGAAAAAAAAAAGTAAAGGAAAAAGAGCTATTTGCTTAGCACGTTGATTACGATGGTAGGCCGCGATGTCGCATTAGAAGCAGCCACGACAGTCCCATTACTGGTGGAAGGCTGACCTGCACACGCGCACGTTCTCTTGAGAGCCTGGTTGTGGGTTGTGCTCTTCTTCTTTGACTGGAATCAACTATAATCGATTTTGTCGTTAACAGGGCGTTCGACAGATAGCCCACGGGGTATTAAATGATCTGTAGATGAAAACGACAAACACACAACAGAAAAAGAGAGAACGAATTAATACTGCTCTTGAGTAGAAAGCGACACGAGCATCGCAATTGGCCGTATTAGAACGCCATTGGCAGTTCGAATTTCGGCCACTCGCATTTCGAATCAGGGACAAAATAAAACCGTTCGATTCGACTAAATTTTCGATAGATATGGGGTTAAATGTCATAACGAATGACAACAAAATCGACAAATTTCCATAGGTTCCTTGATGAGTAAAAAAACCATCCTAGGGAGATTCCAATTGTGTAAAGATTCCACGTGATTCCAAATGTCAGTGCCTACCTGGTCCACGATTAACGATACTCGATATGCCACAAAAGTTGACCAATGGCACGGGGTTGTTTGAAGCCGGGACAGAACGATAGTCGAATTGTCCCACAAAGGCTTCCAAGCTGGTAAGATTCAGCTTCTCACGAAGTGAAAATACCATTTTTGCCAATAGAGTTGCATCGCAGAGCTCTAAACGGGGTAAAGTTTATACTTATACAGGCACAACTTTTACTTTGGCTGCGAGCAAGTGAGTGACAAATTCACCAGACGGGGTTAGGACTCTACTATACAGAATGGTAGCATATGCTTTCTCAGAAGCATCACAAAATGCATGAAGTTAAACTTCATACTGAGGGTTAATTTAACCCAACGGGGGATGTTAATCCTGTCGATGTACGAGTAATCATCGACAAACTCAAGCCATCTGTTAAACGTCATGGGTTCCAAACATTCGTCCCAAACTGTTCTGCCTTTACAATTTGTCGCATAATACCTTTAGCAACTACGATTTTAGGTGCCACTCACCCAACGGGGTCAAATAGCTTTGGCTATTTGAGACAAGACAGAACGTTTTGTGACTATAAAGAAATAGGGCGTTGGAGCTGGCTTGAAGCAAAATGTATCAATGCTCGCATTCCAACGTAAACTCAGAGTTTTAGCGGTGCTGACGTCTGACAATTTCAAAAATTCGGAATCTAGTAGATATTCGGATAGCGAAAAGAAAAGATGAATGATGCGATTTAAAAACGACATGATGGGGTAAATAGTAACTGGGTTAGGAGGATAAAATAGTCATGATCGGCAAGTGGTCTATGGAAAAGTATTCCCCAATTACTTCTTCGTATTAGATTTCAATCTCGGGGCTCTGTAGCAATTAGATCTCGCATTTCGAGCAGACTTACGAGAAGGACCAAGACTCAAATCAGACTTAAAAGGAAACGAATTTGACTGAGGTATTTTTCCAGTCACAACCCAACCGAAAACGGTCTGTTGGGCGATCAAAGGGTCTTTGGGGGCCTTTCGAAATCCGGAAAGCATTATCTGGGGGTATACATCTCCACCTAATAGCAAATCCATATGGGCATATTTAAAATCTGTTAACGGGAGATCGGGTGCATCGAAATCAGCATACTTTGCTAACGAGCATGTGGGCAATTGGCCAGTGAGATTTTCAACAACATATGCCTCTGTAGTCAAACTAAACGATGGATCAATAGAAGATCCTAGCGAAATAATACAAATTTTTGCAGAGTTTGCTACCACTGCGCCATTAAGGCCCACAATAGTGGCAGCAGGTGTCGAACGGGTTGGAAGACCTAGCTTCCGTTGCAATTTTCGAGAGATGAAAGTAACTTGAGACGCTGGGTCTATCAGAGCTCTCGCTGAACATATCGCATTATCTACTTCTATATTTACTTGGGCAGTTCCTAACAGAACTGTTGAAGACGGGGTGGACTGTAGCCGGGTAGCGAAGTTCTGAAAAGATCGAGTAGTAGCGGATGTAGATGGGCCGTTCTCCACTTCATTCCGCCTCTGTGCAGGAGAAGGCCGAGGGTTTTCTGGAGAACTATGTGGGGTAAAAGAGTTAGCGGGGTTAGTTCCAGTCCTCGGTTCCTCCCGGGGGGAAGATTCGATACTATGAAGTAGCGAATGATGTTTTTGTTTGCAAATATAGCAAACATTTGAGCTCTGGCATCTTTTGAGCTCATGCGAGGCTGCCAAACAATTGGTGCAGTATTTATGTTTCTTAACGGTTGCCAAACGAGCACTAACCGTCATTCTCAAAAAGTCCGAACACAAACGAATGGGATGATTCTCACTGCAAACTGGACATTTTCTCTGGGGTAAGTTAGGGGACACAGTCTCATAAATTCTGTGTCTTCGGGGATTACTAGAATTGCTCTGATTATTAATCTGAGCAGTATCTTGGGAAAAATTGTGGCTGCCGATAATGTCCGAAACTGATTCGAGAGTTCGGTATCTGGCAGTCAGGAACTCATCCATCTTGCTCCACTTGGATAGGTCTGAGCAAGGGCCCTGAGACTGTTCCCAAAGACCTAAGGTGTGTTCGGGGAGTTTGGTGGAGCAGATGTACACGAAGATTATATCCCAATTCCGAGTTTCTATGCCCAGCAACGACAAATTCGTTATACAATCATTAATTGTCCGTTGCAGACCTTTAATGGAAGGGCCAGATTCTTTGGAGATGGAAGGGAGGTTAAAAAGGGTTTTCAATTGAGAATTAACCAAAACGCGTTTATTCTCATACCTATCTACCAGGTTCTGCCACGCCATGTCGAAACCATCATTCGTCATGGGGCAAGTTCGGATAATGTCCCTGGCCTCACCTTCTGTCTTTTGTAAAAGATAGTACATCCTTTGGATGTTACTAATATGGGGATTGGTTCCATAAATGGCCGAAAACATGTCCCTAAAGGTAGGCCAAGATGCATAATCGCCAGTAAAAGTCGGGGTGTCACAGGGGGGAAGATGGATCGGGAGACTACTAGCAGGGGGGTTCGAGGCCTTGCTCTTAAGGCTATCAGTCAACCCATCAATGACCGAGATGCATTGAAAATAAAGCGTATATCCCGACATATACTTGACCTTCAAGTCCTTAGAAGATACCTTGGTATCGTCGGCACTTTCCAAAAGGTCCTCGTAAGTGTCACGAAACGATTCCCACAAACGGGTTAGTTCCTGCCGATGGACACTCAGAGTGTGAACAGAATGTTCCTCTTTAGGGATGGCTTGAATAAAACTTTCGAAATCGGCTAAGCGATTGTAGTTTTTCGTTAAGTTCCTTAACGCGGCCATTTTATTAGAGTTGGGATAAAGAAAAGGTTATAAAAACTCAGAATAAAAGGAAAAACGAGAAGGTAAGAATGTTCGCGAGAGGCGACTACCAAATGTAAAGTTTCAAACAAATAGAAACAAACGAGAAAACTCCAAATCGCGAGAAAAAATCCGAAAGTTTCAAAAAAAATTTACGAATAATAAAAATCCCAAAAATAAGAAAAGGGAAATATTTAAAACGACTATTTCAACACGAAATTAATCCGAAAAAATGAAAAAAAAAATATCTTCGCGAATACCGATATAAAAGGGAAAATTATCAAATCACGAAAATAAAAAAAATATAATTGCAATAAAATGATTACTTAAAAAGTTAATCAATAATCAAATTTTCTTTTCGAAATATATATAAAAATATAATAAAAAATATATATAAAATATAATAAAAATATGTAGAGGAAATAAACAATATATATATATATATATTTTTCCTTTAATTAAATCAAAAAAAAAAAAAAAAGAAATGTCTCAAAACAACCAAAAAGAAGTCGAAAAATATAAAATAATATAATTCCAATATAATAGGTGCAAGAATATAAGATATTTGAAACAGCGGCCACCTTATTCTGTGACAACCTTCCAGCTGTTTATAAAGCAAGTACACAACAACAACAACCCGCAAGATCAACGCACTCTGTGTTGTTAGTGTATCTTTTTCCCGTTTGTTTTTATTCTCTTGCTTTTTATTATCCTTATATTCTTACACTTCACTGAGACACTTCACTAAACTTTATATTTTCTATATGTTTTTCTTTTTCTTCTTTCTTTTTTTTATACTAATATTTCACAAAATTATATGTGTTCTTACATACCTTGTAAACAACAAAATTTATTAGGGGAAAGAAATTAAGAAATAAATCCAAAGCGGTGTAAAGGGTGTGGTAGCCAACAACAAAAAAAAAATAACCAGTATGGCGAACTTCGAGTTAATCTACAAGGAGATTCTCGTAGAATATTTTATTTTATTTTTTAGGGGATGATGATCCGGCTCGATTGGACCAAAATGTGGGGGTGAGCGGGGAAATAAAATAAAATATTGTCGAGAATAATAAAAAAATAAATCGATTAGATTATTTAATATTTATTTAAGTACATACAAACGTACCTTACGATTCGGGGGTGGATTTGACAATAATCTCTCTTTTCGTTTTACGTTATAACAATTCTGTCATATTATTAACTATTCACAATTACACAACCACACGGTTGTACAAAAACTTAAAACTAAGCTTAAGATTAGGGTGGCCAGCGTGAACAACAACCCAACTTCTCATGCCATCCATGTAGGTAGGTAGGTTGGAGTGGTAGCTTTGATACCAAAAGCTCACTTGAGCATTCATAGCAGCCGATTGTGAAAACACGGGTAAGCGCAGTCCCCGTACTGACCAAATTCCACTGAACTCATCGACGAAGTTGGTCAGCGCAGGGACTGCACACTAAAAGCACGACTCCCTTAAGCTGGAAACCAGCCTGAAAGTTTTATGAACGAAGCTATATCCTTGATATCAGTGGATGATAGCTCCGTTAAACTGACAAGAAATGGAGAGCCAAATTACTTAAATCTGCTTTGCTTTGGCAAAGAAAGTGGATAACAGTTTCCTCCTCTTAGCATCCATGTTGTGTCTGTTAATTTTATACAAGAGTGGCGTGACCTACAGTCTACTCCAAATGATAGATGTTTGAGAAATTTTTCATGGCAATTTTGTTAACGCTCGAAGTTTTTGCCAGTAGACTGCTGACAGGTATTTGCTTAAAGAGATATTTTCTTCATATTTCATTTTATTCGAGATGACTGAGCTATGTTTGTTTGGCTTTCGTCTAAAATGCCAACACACTACCTATTAGACTCCGGTGTTTTGTTTCGAAGTTGCGAATGAAGTGACATAATCAGGCTTAGCTTTGAAGGCCATAACATAAGAGAAGTTGGTGAGACCACTTATGGGAATTATTGCGGAAAAGTTTGATGCACTCGTAAACCGATCATAGGGATGCAGAACAGATTGTAGCGTTGGGCTTTATAAAGAAGGCACAATCCTATAAGAACGCAACTTATTCTAAGCATGTGAAGGAGGGAGATACGAGCTATTATAGGATTACTAACGAAGCGTAGTCACTTTAGACACAGAATTAGTATATAGAATAGAGATATCTTAGATTTTTGTAAACTATGTGAAGTTGCTGTTGTCTAGTAGACAGTATGTTAGCTTTGAAATAACGAGTGTTATTTTAAGCAAACTCTCTTGTGGAAGATTGGTAAATAGGGGTTGAAAGCAAGTGTACCAAACTTCCAGAGAGAATTGCGATTATTATTACTCGAGGTAATTATAATTAGGGTTAAATGGAAGAGATAAAACAAAAGAATTAGTAACATTCTTTTTTGTTATGGTAAAATGTAGGGAAATCTTACCTTATGTATGTATGAGACACTGTGTACTCTGTGATGAATAGACCAATAGAGTTTATCCAAATGGAATTGAGAGAATGAGTATGTTGATTTTGAGGTTGACTTCAATGTATGTATTTATGTTTATTCACAATTATGATTATAATTTTTATGCGAGAAAAAGTTAATCTTAATGTTTCAAATATAAGAGGATAAGTTAATGTGACTAATTCAAGTGTAAATTAATAAGTCAGTATTAAAAATGAAATTAGAAAGTTAGAAATTTATCTATTCCTGTAAATATATATATTTATATAGATATAAATGATCTTTGCGGTAAAGATACATTTAGAACGTAAGAACTAGTGTTGATAAACGCATATATATATTAAATTCAGTTAGATAATTCAAAAATTTGAAATTCATTTATAGGAAATTATGTATATTGATTACAGTTTTAAATTCAATATAAAAAAGTTTATTATTCAATTTTATAAATAAAAAGTTTATTGTCCAAATTGTTATTTGGACATGGCGCCGGCCTTGACGTTAGTCAACAGAAACTTCAGTATTCGTACAAAGAACCTGCTGCAGAGAACGGGTTGCTTCAACTAGAATTTTTGCATCCGGTGTTGTTGACAAGTTGGACGACGTAGATGTTGTTGTTGTTGTGTTGTTCTTGGACTTTTTGTTTTCTTGTGTTGTGTAGATTTGTCTTTTGGGCTTCTGGTTTTCTTCCGCTGATGGGGTTTTTCGTGCAGCAACGTATGGTGAAATTTGTCACATTTTCGGCATGTATCCATGGACGTGCAACTTCTCAGATCGTGACTCTTGGCTAAACAGTTGACACAATAACGATGTTTGTCAACAATCTCTTCCCTCCTCGTGACTGTCATCCTTAAAAACTTCTTACAGAACCTCAAAGCATGGAACCGATGACAAAGGACGCACTTATACAATTCTTCGTCGCCCCGGCATCTGCGTTGATTAGACCTTTGGCGGATACTTCTTTGGTTGTTCCTAATGTTGGGAAATATAATTATTAGAAATCTATATGGAATAAAATTCTAAATTCTGAACTATTTTTTAGCTGCCAGGTGGGATGAGAGAAAATGATTAGAGAAATAGGAAAAGAGATCAGGAAAATAAATTAGGAATGAAATTAAAAGATTATATTAATGGCTAGTTTCATCGTTCAGAAATGGTAGGAAACATAATTTTACAATGGGTCTGGTGATTATTCCTGAGGCCGTACGTACGTCCGCAGTACGTGTATTTCCATCAGCACCGGGATATGTTTGCTCGATTCTTCCTAACCGCCATTCACATGGTGGTTGTAAATATCGATCACTGCCACGAGATCTCCGACTTGTATGTTGGGGGCTAACCTTTTCCACTTGTACCGCTTGTGTAAGGATTTTAAATAATCCTCCTTCCACCGAATGGAGAATTGGTGGTGCAGTGCCTTCAACTTTTCCCATCTGTTAATGAGAGAGATATCACGATGGTCCTGTTCCGGAAAAGCCATTAGAGGAGCGCCTCGTAAAAAGTGTCCAGGAGTTAGGGCAGTTAAGTCGCCAGGGTCTTCCGATAAGGCAGATATTGGTCGAGAGTTAAGGGTGCCCTCAATTCGGGCTGGGACTGTTGAGAACTCCTCGAAGTTTAAAAAATACAGTTGTAAGACCTTGACACATTAATTATAAGGGAATGTATGCCAACTACCATGAATGAAGTTTTTCATAACTAATAAAAATACTGATTTTGGGTAATGTATGCATAATTATAAAAATGATGTATTACAAAACAGCTTTTGAAGAATTATATTTATAATGAAGCAAAGGCTGAAGACTTATTTTTTTTTATCTACTTTGACTTATGTGTTTGAATTATGAAACCTTTTTAATGTGGTCTTATGATCGGATATCCTTAGCGTGAAATGTTCCCAATAATTTACCTGACATGTCTTCTAGTTCATAATAACAAGATCCATGTTTAGCTCTAACTTTAGTTTTTCTAAATTGATTTGCCAGTTTACTATTGAAATGCTCTGCTGCTTTGGATTGAGCAAAGTTTCTTTTGTATACAATTTGACCAACATCAAAATTTACAGGACGTGTTCGGAGATTATAATATTTTACATTCCTTTCAAATGATTTACGAATTCTTTCCCTGACTTTTTCTCGTAACAATTCCATTTTTTCATTATTCTTCAAATCTAAATCAGATGTTTCTAAAATCTTTAAATTTCGTAGCAGTTTAAAAGATTTACCATTTGTTAGCATATTTTGACCAAACACTAGGATTATCTTTTTATACTAGAGAAACAAGATTTCAATGCGATGAGCAATAGACATTTTTCTAAGCAAAAATAAATATAAATATATTTTCTGTAAAACTTCAATTAGACTTATAGGTATGGTTGAGAAAAAAAATAAAAACAAGAATTTCGAGCATTGGTGGACTTAACTAATAAGATAAATGAAACATAAAATTAATTAAGAACGACAAGTGGACGATTTGTGCAAATTATCATAGCTTCAAAATCGTATATCCAATGCTTATCTTCAAAAAATTTAATTTTATATCTGCAAGTAACACATTAGAGCTTCCTAAGATATATTTCTACAAGCTATGTTCACTAACAAAAAGGAATGAATAAGCATTATGTAAAAAGGGATTGAACTAAACTAAGTAGCAGTTTACGTCCAATATTTCCGCTTATACAAAAACGAAATTACATTCTTGGCTAAACCAAATATAGGGACAAACACAATGTGAGACATTAGCAAGAAAAATAATATCCATAATGTATTATTATATTAATTGTGTGTGACAAAAAAAAAATAAATATAATAGTAGAGCCTCAAACAATGAAGTTAATTATGATAGGTGTAATAGAAATCAACATATTTCAAACTTCTTTTGTTCCGTGGGCCCCACGTTGGGCGCCATTTTTTATGTAATGTGGTGTGGGACAATCTATACTACTTTGCTTTTACTGTACACATTCGAGTAAAAGTATTTCTTCAATTTCCCAAACAGGAAATTGATTTTCATTGGACTAACTTTGGAACGTTACGCACGTACTTGATAGCTAGCTAGTTCGGGAGATGTGGGAGGGGATCTTGTTCCGCGCGTCCAATTTCGTACCACAAAAATAAAAAAAAATTTACGTGCGATTCAAATGCCTCATTTAGGTCAACAATAATAAAACAATACACATGACTCGTCCTTGCATGTTTCTCAAGTAGCGTTGTTGTTGTGCTACGTCCCTGAAACCCACCCTACCATGGTTTTCGTATTAGGGAAAATATATTACGAAAACCCCTAAAAGGACTAAACCGTACCTACGCCTATGAAGTTCTACATCAGAGAAAAAATTTATGTTTCCATCGTATTACAAATTCACATTTGGTTATATTGACAAAAAAAAATAGAAAAAAAAATTCTTATAATAATATAAAATATCTTATGTTATGAATAAATTGAAGTTAAAAAAAGAACTATTTAGCATGACATTAATATCACTGCATGTTATCATTACAAATGATCAGTGATTACTAAATTCTTTATTACAAAAGAGAAATTGAAGATAAAGAAAAAAAAAAACAAAAGTATAACAAAGTATAACAGTTAAAAATTCAATGAGAGGAATTGAATTACTCTTTTGTAATAATAGGAGAAAATACGTAACAAATATATCAGTGATGGTACAATAGTAATAGTACTTCATTTGGTACTTTTTCTTAATTATTTCTTTGCACGTGATCTTTAAGCTTTTAGAAATGTCATCACTGGTATATTTTATGAAACAAATACTTAAATAATAAATGTATGTGTATTAAACAAAAAATAATATTGGTTTTTAACTTACAGTAGGGTCTCGATTCCAACGATGTGGAAGGCCTTCAGCTTCATTTGATGGAGTCGTGTTACAATCAATATGTGTTTATAGGTTTTTAATTATTAAATATTAGGGTAGTATATAAGTAATTCATGTTCTTTTTTTAAGAAATAAATGGTTAGATAAAGGAATAGATTATATATAAGAAAAATTAGTACTAAATAGAAAATTTTTAACATGATTGATGAATTATAGATTAATTGTATTTTAGATATAGTTTAAATGCATGTTGTTAGAATTATAAAGTATTTAATAGGACATTGTATATATAGAGATGAATTAATTGTATTTAAAATTTAATGATTAGGGTTTTAGAAGTTAGAATATTTCAGTTTTGGTTTAGAATTTTGTTAAGGACTTAAATATAATTTCAATAATATATTGGTAAAAGTATGGTTAATTTTGTTTAGATTTTTATAAAGTTTTTAGCAAAACGAAACATTTTTGTATGTTAAAAATTCTAGACGGTATTGATTGGATACATGTTGATTAGATATATGTTAGTTTCGGTTGGCCTTTCAAGGATTTTCAAGTGAAGAGTTCAATGCGATCTTGATCTGTTTTCCCCAAATATTTATATTAGCAGAATTTTTCCAAAAATGACAAATTTCCCTCGAGTGAATTGACGCTGTGTCTGCTCTAAATTGGCAAATTGGTGATTCACTCGAGGTACTGGTGTTATATAAAATTAACTATAGGAAAACACAATTTTTTATTAATATGACGTTAAAAAAACACTACCTCTAAATGAATTTACCTTTTCCAAATTGAAACTGACTAAATTAAATAGATTTACTTTAATTTTCCCAGATATAGCTTTCGCAAATTATAGTTATTTTTTCTTTATATATAAAAAAACTTGATTTCACTTAATAAATTAATAATTTTCTTCACTTTGTATAATGAAAACCACTTTCTGCACTATATGTAAGCACTTTATTTTACTCCTCCTCCAAGATGTTGAAGGTTCTACAGATCAAGTCAAAAATAACTTATGCAAATCTGTAGCCTTCTATCAAACCTCTGTTCTGCATTAAATAAATAACGTGACGTTAATTCTCCTATATAAAACATCACGTGATAATATATATCACAGATATATTCTCTTTAACTAGATAATACTGGTTTTTTTTTCTTCGTTATGTTGAGAGTATATGGGTGTCCTCTCTTGCAAAAGTAAAAAGAAGTGGGAGAATGTAGAAATAGAAAAAAATAAAACAAGTATACATTGGATTCTGTAAAAAATACAGTTGTATGACCTTGACACATTAATTATAAGGGAATGTATGCCAACTACCATAAATGAAGTTTTTCATAACTAATAAAATACTGATTTTGGGTAATGTATGCATAATTATAAAAATGATGTATTACAGGACTTGAGTTTAGCACGCTGCCAACTAGGCTATCGAGGAGATAATATGTGTAAGGTATACCTTACATACACTTTTCTCGAAATTATGTTTGCGAATTTGACTATGATTACAAGTGTAGTAGATTTGATTGAGAGCTTTCCTTTAGCTGCTGCAAAAGGTATATAAATTCGAAGTCATTATTTTCTTGCTCGTTTTCATTTTTCATTTTTAAATTTAAAATTTAAATACTTTTTCAATACACTAAACCTCATAGTTTTTTTCAGGACTAAATCTGTTTCCTACACCACGTAGTAAATTTGATTTTTCTTTAACCCTAAAAAAGTTTAAAACTTCTAACAGACTTTACTAAAGTGACTTTATTTTGTTTAGGAATAATTTTTCTTTGTACTCTTGCTCTTGTATTTGCTTTATTTTTATTTTTGTTTTGAAAACAATTTCTCCTTTTATATTTTCTCTTTCTCTGTCTCTCATACGGAATAATCAACCATATGCCAAAGGTTTTTTTTGTTCGTTTTTCCTGTAATAAAATTCAAAACATTGTGACGTTCTACGTTTGGTCAGACTAGGTTCTAGTATATGCAACAATGTGTTGCACATGGCATACAGGTGTGGTTTATGAATTTTAACTTTTCTACTCTTCTATACGGATTGCTTTACTATTTTCCCATGGTTGTATAAAATTCATATAATTTTCTTTTCTTTTTTCTCTCTCTGAATAAAATTTAAACGACAAAGTTTTCTGCTCTATATAATCAAAGTTATCAAAATAGTTTTTTCTTGTTGTTATTGTAGTTTATGTTGTTTTTAAATGTTGATTTTTTTTTGTTTAATTTTATTTTTATTCATTCAGAAACAAAATTTTCGAAGTAGTTAAACTTTTGATTCAAAATATTTTTAAAAATAAGAAATTTTGAACTGAACTGTAGGAATATGCTGTGAGAAGTCGCTTTATCTTTATCTCTGGTTGAGATTTCAAAACTCAGAACTTGTAAAAGATAATTTGTTTGCTCAGTAATTAAAATTTTATAGAAAACAATGATTCTCAAAGCTTATTTGATAGATTTTAAAATAAAAAGAGGAAATTGATTTACTGAAGCCCATGTTGTAAATGTGTCCAGCTGAGTTATTTTAAATAATTTTGAATTTGACGCTGTTAGAACGGTTTGTACATATCTTACATGCATATAGAAGAAAGCGGGTAACAGGCAAATTTTCGTAATTATTACAAGGGGGGTTGAATACTTCATAGCCTATAGATTTCATAGATCAACCAACTAATGTCTATATTTGGTTTGATACTGGCAGGCTATCGTTGAATATAACCTCTAAGTTTTTTTTGAATGATCCTTATTTCTGCGGTGCATTGTAGTCACAGGTGTATAGAAAGAAGGGAAAATAGTCACTGTAGTCTAGTAGATAGAAAATATATTGTTGATGATTTAGTTGAAAAATCGTAATCTAAGGATGCATAAGTTAGATGAAATGATAGGCTTTACATGACATACTGAAAGAAAATTTGGAGTACAGCTGGGCATTATGTAAGTACAGAGTGAGCTCGCAATAGGACAGCAACTATTTCATCAAGATATTCCCATGGAATCCAAATGTTTGTTTAGATATGAAGCCTTCGATGAGAAAGAAACGGTTAAAGCAGTGATCTAGTAGGTTGTGTGTTGGCTTATAAGACGTGAGGCCATGGTTCTCGAATTAAACGAAATATGAAAAAATATTTCTGCGGCAACTTTCTCTCAGCAGTTTTCTGGCAAAAGCTCGGAGATTAAATAAAATTCTTATGAAAAACCTCTCAAAAAACCTCTAAAAAATCTGTCATTCAAAGCCGACTTCAAACTGTAGGTCCCAGCCACTCATGTATAAAATTTGCACACACAACGTAAGAGGTGTGAGAAGCTAGTTTGTAATCCTAACTGAAGGGTTGTATTGACGAAGTATGTATGTATGTATGTATGTATGTATGTATGTAAAAGCTTCGTTATTTTTTGTTCTCGAGAGTTGTTTTATAAATATTCCTCATAGTCTTTTTTCTATTATAATTAGTCATACGTAATGCCACATACATCTGGAGTTTTTGATGGGAATCGAAACCACACAATAACAGCAACTGCAGTTTAGCATACAAGTAGATGCGGCAACCTATGTGTTTGTAGTAAACAAATCCCCCTTGGCCTTAATTTGAAACGATTTTTTATTCCACTGTCTTACTAGCCTCTGCACGTATCATCTGTCCAAGTGTGCCTTGGACCTCCAAACACCATACAATGAATTTTTAAAAATTTTATATGTGTAACCAACTGAAATCGGTATATAGAACATTGGACATCTTCCATTTTTTTAACATTGAAATTGATGTAGCATAATTCATAAAATTTGGCTGGAGCAATGGTGTCTCTACGTTAAAGATGATGCTTAATAAGGTTAAGGCATTTCATTTCCTCATCAATTACGCGGTACTTTGTTACTATTGTCAGTCAAATATAAACTAAAGGATACAGTTTGTTACAATTTTTGCAGTCTGGTGCCTTTTAGTACTTTCTGGCTACACATTTTTTTTTTTATTTTTCAGGCAATTTGTAGATTACACGTCAATAAAACTGTTCGTCTTTTAAAACAAGCCAATTGCCCACCAATTGCCACCCAAACTTTCGACTTTCTCGTAGAAATCGAAGTGCTGCGTATCCAATACGTGCCGCATCGATGAAAACAAGTGGTAGTCGGAAGAAGCCATAACTGGTGAATATAGCAGATGGGGTATCACCTTACAACCATTGTGTCCTGCATCAGTTTCGCTTGGTGTGCAGGTGCATGTTGTCACTTTTCCGTGTCTTGTGGCTCAACAGGACGTTTGTCGATCAATGTAATGCAAATTTATTTGCTGTCGGTAGCGACGTGTATTAACGGTTTCACTGGGTTTTAGGAGCTTGTGGTACACCACACCTTACCACGACCAGATGCATAGAATTGTCTACTTGCCGAATCGATGTCGTTTTGCGGTCGAAGTTGATTATTGTCCAGGATTAACTCATGACTTTTTCCGTTTGGGATTGTGAAAATAAATCCATTTTTCCTCGTAACAGTAATAATTCGATGCAACACTGAGTTTCCATCATGTTTTTGAAGTAAAATTTCACAAGTGGGTTTTCGGTTTTCCTTCTGCCTGTCGTTTGCAACACTTTTGGTTCAGAAATTGCTTGTTGCGCAACATTAAACATTTTCTGCCATCTGTTTTTCACTTAGGGTGTCATCTTCAACAAATTTTCTTTGCAATTCGACGTTTTCAAACCTTTTTTGGTGGTCTTTCATGTCCTTCATTTCTCGCATCAAAACCGTTAACTCGGAACTGCTGTAACCAACGTCTGCCCGTTCCTTCTGATGAAGCATGATCACTATATGCCTCGACAAGCATTCAATGCGACTCTCCGGTACTTTTCTTCAAACAAATACCAAAAATTAATGCTTTTGCAAATAAATATTTTCTGGTACAAAATAACTAAACTACATACATACATAAGTACATATGTATATATCATATATTTGGAATTTTTTTAAGATACAATGTTCCATTATTTTTTCATAATCTATCTCCTTTATAAGTTTATGACTCTTAACAACATTTTTTTGTTTTTAAATGATTAATTGAAAATAAATTGACTTCCATTAAGCGGAAATCAATTAATTTCACTAAACAATAATTTGTTAAATTGATAAATTGTAAAATTCATAAAGTTACAACATTTCTTTTTTCTTAGTTCACTTCATCACCCATATCTGCAATATCAGCACCGGCATCCAACAGCTGTGATTGATAGCTAAATTGAGTTGAATTTTGGTTTTTTTCTGTTGTTTGTGTTTCCATTGAACTACATTTTATAGAAAATATTTTATAACGGTTTTTAAAATCTTTTTTTGATACTAAAACCTTTACAATACTACATATATAAAAATATCGTACAATAAAAATAGAAAATAAAATTACAGCATTCACTGCCGACCCCCTTATTACCCTGTAATACAAATAAATTTTTTTCGAAAAATTTAATTGTTGTGCATAGGAGTTCTATTTCATGTTCTATTCTACATTACTTACTTACTTAATTGGACATTACAACCCCTTAGTCAGGATTATAACCTAAACTCTTACACAACCCATTGTGTGTGTATGTTAATTTTTATCCATGAATGATGGGACCTACAGCTTAAAGTCGACTCCGAAGAACAGATTTTTGAAAAGCTTTTAATGGCAATTTTATTCACTCTCCGAATTTTTGCCAGAAATCTGCTGAGAGGCAGTCGCCAAAGAAATATTTTTTCATATTTCGGTTTTTTGGAAATGTCTGACCTGGGGTTTAGACCGGGACTTCACATTTAATAAGCCAACACACTACCTACTAGCCTAAGGCGAAATTTTACGATATCTTTCAGGCTAAGCTTTGAATTCAAATACTAAAGTACTTGTTTACATTCAACATATCTCCGAGTCCAAAGAACATCACAAAAATTTGAAAAGGGTTGTGAATGTGTTTAAATGCTGAAACAAGTTTTCTAAAAGTGTGGTTAATTCGAAACATAATATCTACTCGAACATAGCAAAAAATCGCTGTTTTCTAGGCAACGCCATCTTGTTATCCCTAGGGAACTAGGTAATTTTGTTATCAGATTTGTGTTCAGCACACCAAAAATTATTCTTTTTTAAATTTGTTCGGCCAATGTTATCAATTCGAAATAATAAGACATCATCTGCTACGACTTATGTAGGGTAGCATGTATTTTAAAAAACTACATTTTGAAACTTTGTCGTCACTATTGGAAAAAATAAAAAATAAATAAAAAAAAATTAAAAAAAATAAAAAAACTTGGAAGCTTTTTTAACTGGAAAACCAAAAAAATTCAATTGAAATTTATTGCTTTGCTTAAAAAACAGAAGTGCTGAAAGAGTAATACGTTTTTATTTAATTCTTTTTTTTTCAGTGAAAATGTTGCTAAGCAAGCATATTTATTACGGCGTACAATTTCATTCAAAGGAAAATCTGGGCATTATAAATATAAATATTCTCTCATGGAAATTAAAGATTTTTTGGAATTTTATGATTATACGTATGTCTATACGCATGTTACGTTTTTACCTTTTAAAAACATTTGAAATATGAGCTCGTAGATTGAATTAATAAATTCCTTTATTGTTCGTACAATTCTGTGTGTCACTGTTTACAACTTGATGTAACAACAACAATTGCTTTGTTTCTTATTCTACTTTGCACTGGTTTGCATAAACAATAACAATTATTCGACCAATCTTTATAGGGGAGATCTTCAAACCACAATTATTCTCTTCACACGCAACGCGTCTGACTGATTTCTTTCTGATCCCTTTGCCTGTCTTCTATATCGCAGAGTAAACGGTCTGATGAATGCTCTTGAAGGAGAATGACATGTTGTTTACGTTATTGTTGTTTGTGTATTTTGTTTACGTTGTTGTTGCCTGTTTGTCTACTTGTTTATCCCTTTTTTATAATGATGATGTTGTTATATTTTTGTTTACTTGCTGATCATGTAAACAAGTCCATAGTTTTTGTAGCTTTTGTTTATCATTTTAATATTAAACGATGTAAACCATTTCCATTTTCGTAACACGCATGTAGACTGTGTGATTAATGTCTGATGTCCATAATGTACATAAGAACCGTAAACAAAATGATTCGTTAAATACATTGAGTATTTTTGGTTTAAAATATGCCACTGAACTGAAAATTATACGAATTGTTTAAAGAAATCTCCATCACTCTAAAGCATTTTTGTTTGTTTTCCTTCTCTTTATACATACATACGTACATAATGCGTCATTACAACCCTTCAGTCAGGATTACGACCTAGCTTCTCACACTACCCATGTTGTGTGTGTTAATCCTACACAGATTTTTGAGAAACTTTTTCATGGCAATTTTTATTTACTCTTAAAGTTTTTGCCAGAAATCTGCTGAGAGAAAGTAGCAGAAGAAATATTTGTTCATATTTTGTTTTGTTGGAGATGTCTGACCTGGGGTTTGAACCGGAGAATCACGTCTAATAAGCCAACACACTACCTACTAGACTACGTCGGCATCTACAATGCTATTCGTTAAACCATTTTCGACAAACATTAAAATCAGTATTGCAAATGATCAGCAGCTAAATCGGTCAAATTCATAATGACACTGACTGTCTGGTCATGATGTCTGAAATCACACAGGGAAAGGAAGAAAGAATTTTTGCTGCTGATGGATTTTTCGAATTTTACTGTAGTAAAGTGATAAATTTTTTTGTTTTTATACTAAAAAAATACTAAAATTATTAAAGATTTATTATTTCTAACAATGTGTTTTTGCTCCAAATTTTTCTTTGTTTTGTTGTTTAGAAAAAGGATCTTAACAAAAAAAATTTATTGTTTATGAAATTATTCCAGTGAGTTGCTGTTCTTTTGTTTTATTGTCAGTAGAATTTATATTTTTTTGTACTGAAAAAAATCTTTTTCTTTATTATCATTTTGGTCTTATGAAAACATTTATCTTGGCAGTGAGAGATTTATTTGGATTTTTTTTTTGTAACAAAAACCCAAAGACATGTACGTAGAGAAAAGTGCCATTTTAAAACCTAAATACGATTGTTTTTGATACTCTACACCACATTTCAATAGTATGAAACATACTATAAATTATAAAAGTACTTGAGAAGTGTCTAGTTTGCGGCACAAAGAATACTTTCTTTCTGACAGACATTGATTCCGTCATTTGGTAGGCCAAATGTTCGCTGTTCATGCAGCAGTCACTGTCTTGTAGTACTGAGATCATACGATCTATTGTACTGCCCTCAATCACTTCAGCATTTCATTATAATCACCCTTATCGTGGTTATCGTAGTCGTTTTTAGTCGACTGTCGTATTTCTAGTCGAATTTAAAACTCAATGGTATCGTGAAAACTTTACGACTACGTCAATTTTGTTAAAGAGCTGTAATGTAATAGACTGCTTAATTTTATTTGATTTTGAAGCAGCTTGTTACGAAAGCTGTCAAGAACAACAGTTTTTTACAAAAATTAAAACAAAAATAAAATAACAAAAAACAAATAAATAAACAATAGTAAAAATAATTTCATTTCTTGTTTAGATATTTTTTTAATTATGTTGAGCTTCGCATTTTATTCATCTTCAGAAGAAGATGAAGAAGAATTTTGTGCTTCAGATGCTATTTAAAAAAAAAAAAAATTAAGGCAGCAAGGCGATATATTTTCCATGCCTAATAAGAAGTGAGTTTAAGCATAGGTACACATTTTTCGTAAAAGAGATCTCATAAGCAAATTTATTCCAGATTTGTTAGTTGTTTTAGGCTTAACAAAGAGGCCTTCAAATATGTTTTAACGACGATTTCTCCGAAATAGAAAATCCCAAGAAAGCAAACCGAAGTGTCCAAAGTGGTCAAGCTAACTGCTGCTTTAAGAATACTAGCTGAAGGAAAAAGGAGCTGGGAATAACTTAATGTCAACCTTTGTCAGTCTTCTGTAAGCGATTCCTTTCATGAATGCATAAAAGCTATATATAATGAATTTTGTCCTTATTGAATACTAATCCAGAGGAAAAATATGAAAAAACACATTTCATTTTTAAAAACTGGATTTATTTTATTGAATTTACTTCGTCGACTATTTTTGAAATATTCGACAGGCAAATACGACTACCTCGATACCGTTGTTGTAATAGATTTTTAATCAGTGTCGAATTTAAAGACGTTTTTGCCAACCACGATACCTTTTTTTAAAAACGCCTCAAATACGCCACATAAACGTCTACCACGAAAAGGGTGAATGTCTCCTCCGAACCTATTGTCCTGACAAATTTCACGATCGGTGTCAACTGAAATCATTTCCAGCACATGTTGTGCACCCTTATGGTTCTCTTTGGGATGAATTAATTTATTCTAACTATGCATTGTGATGATTTATTCATACCATAATAGAATCTAAAGGGTGGGCCCTCTGACCGCTTAAAGACGGTCATTACCCAGCAGATATTGGACATGAAAGTGACAGATTTCAGTTCAATCGAGATCTACATATGTATATAAATTCGTTCCATCAGAGAGATTTTGCGGTATTTTCTCTGTTTTCGAAACACTGTATGTTATATTAATTCGAAATTATAAAGAAAGGGCCATTAAAAAGTTTAAATTTAAAAATGCAATAAAAAAAAACGGTCTGAAATTTTGCCAAATTTCTTTTTTGTTGTGAAGTACAAAAATATATTTTAAATGTTTTAAAATCCACTAGAAATTATGGTATACTTACTATTTAATTGCATTTGAAATATATTACTCATATGCATTAGTTACATAGCTGCCAGATAGATAAAGCATCAAATCGTCAAATATTATGAAAAAAAAATCGTCAAAATCGTCAAAGACGTTCATGGAAATCGTAAAAATAATTGTCACAAAATCGGTATGGAAATTCAGTGTGATGTTCGCTAGAACCGTATACATGTATCATGTATACATATACATGTATACATATAGTTGCCCGTTAATGACGGTAGGGTATCGAACTCCATTGATTCATTAGAGCATCGTTGCAATGTGGTTTGTGTTTCACTGTTCTATCGCTATTATAACGGTTTTTGCTCGAGCAAAATAAGGGACTTGTTCCCGAGAATCATGTATTCCTACGTATCACTCGCCTATCTCGGCGACCCCATACGTATGTGGTCGTACTGGTCGATTACATTACAGACAAAATTCGTTATTTAGTCGGACTATTCGAATGTGGAACTCACTTCGTGCAGAGTTTGTAATTTTTTGGCTTTTAAGGGATGAAAAAGTCCTAAGATACAGAAAAATCATCACTTAAATTAGCAATAGTAACAACTGCAAAGTAAATACAAAGCTTAAAGTGGCTTTTGATGCACTAAAGTAAAGAATATGACGTAAATTTTTAATTTCTAAAAATCGTCAAAATAAGGGCATAAATCGTCACATCGTCAATATGATAATTTTGGAGCACAAAATCGTCAAAATGACGATAAATCGTCAAATCTGGCAGCTGTGATTAGGTATGGTGTACTAGAATGGTTACCCTGAAAAGCATGCAATACTTTTGTGACATATGAAACTAATGGAATTGGATATCACACATACGTCACATATGTATGTACTTGTCATGAATGAATTTTACATATTAAATATGAGTAAATATAATGGGTGGGCGATTTAAAACTTTAAATTGAAAAATGTAATAAAACAAAAACGGTTTGAAATTTTGCCAAATTTATTTTTTTGTTGTGAAGTAAAATTATTCCGGGTAGGAGCAGAACATAATTTCATTCATATGGCTGCCGTGACTGCCCTCCCAGTACCTCATTCGATAGGACCAATTTCCATGTACTTTTTCGAGTGTACGTGGCATCACGAATGATGGCCTTCGAATGCCCAACCATTATTCAAATTAATACCATGAAGAGCGAGTGTACTACTCATATTAGTACTCATGGAGTACTCATACGTCTACCTTGTACAGGGCGTTAGGGCATCTTCGATTCGTATGTGATGTTTAATTTCAAAATTTATTTTCATCTCGTTGTTATTAGAAAGCCACTTAATTTTTTATCTCCTTTATTTTATTCCTTTTCTATCTCTTTGTATGTACATACAGAACTTTCAGCAAACGAAAACACATTCAACAAAATCTTAAAAAAATAATTCTTACAAACATCCACACTTACATATTTAACAGGATATAATATAAATATCTTATAATGCAATAGAAAAAAAAATTAAAACGTAGCTGTAGACGATTGTGCATTATTGAAGCGTAACTATGTATGTATGTACGCAACAATGTATTGGTATGATAGCATTTTTATCTCGTATATTAAAATTACACATCCTTTAGGGGTTATGTAAGTACACTTTATAAGCATGACTGTGGGGTATATTTGAGGATAAAGTCAAGAGTCATTTTAAAATGCTTTCATATCATATTTACACTTGTAAGCTCATCTGTCTGGCAATTGCAGTTGCCAATATTGTGGGATAAAAACAAAATCACTTCGAGACTGGCTGGCATTTAAGCTGATTTTGTTGCATTATTTTCATCTTAAAAAAAAAACGATGGAAAAAATTATAATTTTATTCGAAAATGTATGTAAAAACAGCAAGCCATTTAAATAATTTAAATTATAAAAATATTGTGGAGTTTATTGCATTTAACACGCACATTAAACTATTAATTATCAATCGAGACTATAAACTACTCCCGACTGTGTTGAAACCTTTAATGGATTCAGTTTAGTTGATTAATTGATCATTACATTACATTCCATTACACTATCCATCACAACATCCATGTTGTTAACATAGCTAACCTAATGGAAGACAAAAGAATGTGCATGAAAAGGATGAAACAGCTTTCGAGTAACTATGACCAAAATGACACAGAATTGGGAGCTATAAAGAAGGCAGAAACAGAAAGATCTTGTGATGATGGTGATAATGGTTTTGGGACTTTAATTATTTCCATTCTCTTTGTCTTCGAAATAACTTCAAGTGCTCACAAAATTCATTTGCATGGAGTTGCTTACCCACTGTAGGACTTCTTGTAACTCTGGACCCCCGATCCTATGATATCTACGACGCAACTATAGCTTCTTTAATCAGGGACTTTCGAACTTTGACAGTTGATAACTGATATTTTGATGAGGCCACATCAAATTAGTTGCTATTTATTCAGTCTGAGTTGCTAAATCACCAAGCACAACAATAGATTATCTTCAACATTTAGGCCCAAATTTTCATAATGAGTGCGGGAAGAAATAAAATTGTAAAATTTGTGATGATACCAATACACATGAGATCCAAAGACGTCAAATGCTTCCTGAAAAGCTAACTGTTTCGTGTTTATTTTTGGTTGAAGGCGATGATTACGAACTTATTTTGTCCTGAATCGGATGATCTGGCCACCAATTACATGTTGTTTCAACAGGACGGCACTGCATGGCACACAGCTAATGCCATATTGGATTTTTTGACGCTGTAAACTGGGCACCGAGACTGTGAGATATGGCCCCGTTTAGAGCTTTTCTTGTGTGGGTTTTCTTAAATCGCAAGTTAATGAGAAAAAGCCCCAAAACAAAGGGGTTCTTAAAATTAATATAATCCATGCCATCGATAGTAGTCTTGGAAATTTAAACATTTGGAATGCACTCCACCCAGAGAAGCTGTGACGGATATTTGAACGCAGTTCGATATTCTACCAAAAGCTCTTAAAAAAATACTAAGTTAAATGCGATATTTTTCAACTAAAATCTTGAGTTAAGCGCATAGGAACTTTGGTTCAAATAATTGTGCTGTTATGATGTTATAATATCCGCATAGGTCAAAGCAAGTAACCACCTATTATACAGGAATAATCTGGATTAATGCACACATTGTCCAATTCTTTCAAGCGAATGGGAAATGGATATAATAAGTGGTTAGTGGTATTAAAACACGGAAAGTTCTTCTTTACCTTGCACCCCTGCTAAAAGCCTAATACGGTGTTCAGATATGTACCTTTATTGCGTAAATCGCAATAAAATCATTACTGAGCTCAAAATTTCATATAAATTTTCAATTAATAATTGCACTGTCATAAGTGTGTTTAGTGAGCATATTACAATTAACCGAACACTTTCTGTTGATATTTGACAACTCAAATGTCAACAACGACAAACAAACACTAATAAACTAACACACAACACTAATTTTCGCGACCAAAATAAAAACAATGTTGTTGACAGTTGGTAAGTCAAATGAAAATTGGTTAAGCTGAATTGCGTATATTATTATGCCTGAACACTGTACTCAATTAATCGAATATAGACTCAATACAAGTGCATATCTGAGCATAGTATAACGTTCATGAATAAAATTTTCTTGGTGAATATTGGTTACTGAAAAAAGTCTACAGTTCAGATATGGTTTCCCTTGACCTTCTTGTCATATATTTTTATGTATACCCCCATGTATTTCCAGTTATTTTGTGGCCTCTACCATCGTTCTTAATATTTAATTGATCACAATTTTGTCTCAGGGTTATTATTGGCGTTATTATTGTGTTATTACACTCGTTGTACTATATTAAGATCTATTGTATTGCCCACTACGTATATTAAGTATTTTTCCTGTTATCAATGAATTCATACGCGCTAGATGTCTCCTTCAGAGACACATTAATGCCTCACAGTTTACCAGTGTTCTGTTGACTCACCATCATGGCATCTACACTTTGGGTTGAACACGATCTCCATTCCCAACAAGTATTATTATTATCGTCGTCGTAATCCCTCCTTTAATACATAACATTCGCATTGCTTTCTTACCTTAGTTCAAGTATTATTTTACAACCACATGCAGTAGTAGTAGTCGCCGTAGTCTAATAGGTAGTGTTTGGCTAGACGCGAAAACGTGGTTCAAACTCCTGTTCAGACATCTCCAACAAATTGGAATAAAAAAATATTAGGTTAGGTTAGAGGACGTGTACTTGTCAACTGTGACAAGTACAGTTTCCGGAGGTCGAATTGACCCATTGTACAACGTCCTAGCTTCTCACACCACTGATGTTGTGTGCGTTAATTTTTATACGTGAGTGGCGGGACCTACAACTTAACGTCGACTCCGAACGACAGATTTTTGAGAAACTTTTTCATGACGAATTTTATTTACTCTCAGAGTTTTTACCAGAAATCTGCTGAGAGGAAATCGCCGAAGAAATATTTTTTTTTTTCATTTTTCGTATTCCGGAAAAAAATATATAAATATATATATAAATATATATATAAATCATATATAAAATTAACACACACAATATGGGTGGTGTGAAAAACAAGGTCGTAATCTTGACTTAAGGGTTGTAACGATCAATTATGTATATACATATGTATGTATGTGTAGATGAGTTTAGAATGCTAATGCCATCAAATTATTTATAAAAATAGATTACGTGCTACTTTAGAAAGCTGTTGAAGAGAGAGAGAGAGAGAAGATACTTGTTGATTTTTATTTTATTTTTTATTCGTCATTAAAAGATTTTCAACATAATGTGAACATACATACTTCAACACAAATCCCCATTCATTCAGTCATACACTTCAATCAATATTTTATCAATAACTGTTCACATATTCATATCAGAGATAGAATTTGAATTTATACCAGAGTTTTTTCTTTAAGCAGCTTATGATTATACAAACGCATAGAAATTTTCTACCACAGCTATGTTTTTTTTTTCTTTACCTATCTCTCTGTCTATGCTCTCATACTGTTGTTAACAAATGAATGGAAATTTTCTAAGTTTACCTTTGCAAGTACCTCATATGTTGAGGTGTATAAATAATGTTGTTATTGATTATTTAAGGCTTAAAGTTCCATAAAAATTGTATTCATATCAGTTGAAAGTATTTCATTTCAACTTAATGGAATATTCCAACACAGACAAGCATATCAATCATATTTTATTTTGTAAAAATAAAAAATATTTGTATCTACCCTTGCGGGATAAGTAGCAAACAATTTTAATTACATTTTTAATTGTAACAAGTTTACTTTCAATGTATCCATGAAAATATTAATTTACAGTGCTGATCATATAAAAGGTGAGAGATTGTTGGTGTTGCTAGAAACTTTCTTACTTGTTTACTTACTTAGTTCGTCATAACAATCCTTTAGTCAGGATTACGATCTAGCTTCTCACACCAACCATGTTGACTGTAATAATTTTATCCATAAGTAGCGGAACCTACAGTTTAAAGTAGACACCGAACGGCAGATTTTTAATAAACTTTTCAACCTAATTTTGTTTACTCTCGGAGTTTTTGCCAGAACATTCGTGAGAGGAAGTCGCTGAAGTAATATTTTTTTTCATATTTCGTTTTGTTCGAGATGTGTGATCCACGTACTTACGTTTAATAAACCAAAGCACTACCTACTATACTACGGTGACTTCAACACCTAATATTATCAATTAAACCAGTAATTATTCTGTAATGATAGGCAACTGAATTTTATGACCAAAAATGAAACAATAAACATACACGACCTTATGTCAGTACAGTAAACACTGCAGTGAACATGTTTGCAAATGACGGTACAACTCTCGAATAACGACAACGAAAATGACAAGAAATGGAATATTCTTGCGACAGCAGGAACATAAGGTACATTAAACAAATAACTGAGAAAGGAAAATGGTAGCAACAGAAAGATCTAGATGTTCTAGGTTTTGGTATTCTCATTGTCCTCATTCTCTTTATCATCCAAGTAACTGCAAGTGCTCACAAAATCCATGGATGCCATGGATTTACCATAGTGGCTTACACTCTGCAAAACATTTTGTAACCCTGCACCCTAGATATCCTAAGATAACTACAGTGCAACTTTTGCTTCTTTAATCAGGGACTTTCGAAATTTTACAGTTAATAACTGCTATTTTGATGAGGCCACATCTGTCAAATTAGTTGCTATTTGAGCAGTCTGTTTATGCTTGATCAGCATGCACAACCATAGATAATGACGTGTGTTAGATGAAAGAGCTCTGGAGCATTTGGCAACTGACTTGAACTTTCATCGAAAAACCATCTCCAGCGAAGACACCCATAGGATGTCCAATGAATAAAATAGTGTCTAATGAATCCCAAAAATGTCAGTATTTTGGATTTTGAGTTGTCTAGTCTTTGTCAACGGCAAACATTATTGGATGATATGGACACCAACGACATATGGTTTCAACAGGACGGCGCTATGTGACACACAGCGCATGCTACATTGGATATTCTGCATGTCCGATTTGAGGGTATTAACATCTCCTGTAGAGGTAATGTAATGTGACCAACAACAGCATGAAATTTGACCTCATTCGACTTTTTCTTGTGAGATCGCAGGTATATGCGCAAGTGTATGCGATCATATCCAGTCTGACTTATTCTTCAGATTAATTGAAAATTGGATATTTCCGTGGTAGATATATGCACAATGTTGAATGCCATATATAATGGCATTAATACATCCCAAACATACTTTATTTTATTTAAATTTAAAGACAGTGACCGCTTAATGAAAGACGAAATTGTTCGTAACTGATGTTGTAGTGACGCCGTATGTTCAGTTCTTCTATTAGAAAACATTGTTGCAATATCATTTGTACCGGTATAAAATAAATGCTTTTTTGTGAAGAGAAAACATAAAATTTGTATTGGAAAAATAAAAAAGTTGATGGTTGTCCTGGATTAACCCATGATTTATTTCCGTTTAGGATTCTGAAAATAAATACATTTTTATCGCCAGTAACAATAACAAATTTTCTGAAGTGTTTTTTCGGTTTTCCATCTGTCTGTTATTGAATTCGTGTGGCATCTATTTTCTTGACATTTGGATATTTTTCATAGCTTTGAAACAGTTTGAAATTGTTGTGTAATAATTAACATTTCTGCCATTTGTTTTTCACTCAAAGTGTCATCTTCACCCAATATTGTTTGCAATTCGGTGTCTTCAAACCTTTTTGATGGTCTACCATGTTCTTCACTTCTCACATCAAAACCGTTATCTCTGAACCGTCGGAACCATATTCATGTTGCCACATGCATATTGCTTCTGATGGAACATGATCATCAAATACCTCGACAAGCGTTTGATGTAACTCTATAGCATTTTTCTTCAAATGAAAAACAAAAACTTTATGTTTTCCGCAAATCAGTCGCCGTAGTCTAGTATGTTGGCTTATTAGACGTTAGGCTACGATTCAAATCCCAAGCCGAACATCTCCAACAAAGCGAAATATGAAAATAATGTTTTTTTTCAGTGACTTATTCTCAGCAGATTTCTGTCAAAATCTCTGAGAGTTAATAAAACTGCCATGAAAAGTTTCTCAAAAATATCTGTCATTCGGAGTTAACTTTAAAGTATAGGTCCCACCACTTATGGATACAATTAACAAACACAACAAAATTGGTGTGAGAAGCTAGGTTGAAATCCTAGTTAGCCTTGAGAGTTTTGGAAATTTCTGAGAATTTCAGTGTTAAAGTGAGCGAGCGTTTTCAAAATTTGAAGCAAAGCCGAATACTTTTATGATCAATTTCCATGTGTTGCATGTACTTACCGTGCGTTATTTGGTTCCCAAAAAATTGAATACACAATACCATAGGAATTCATTAAAAATTCTTACATAGTTTTTTTTTTAATTTTATTTTTCAAAATGTTTTTTGTTTTCTTTTTTTGGTTTTCATTTCATAACTCTTGTATTTTGTGTTTGTCTTGTTTTTCTTCTTGTCCATACAATATTTGTTTAATTATTTTTCTTTTTATTCTATTTTTTATATTTTTAATAATAATTGAAAATATTGTAACACAATAATAACTTCGTGTTTTATACTGTTTTTTTTTCACAAATACCGTTTTAATAATAAATAGTGTGTAAATATAATGAGTATTTAAATACAATTTAAATGAATACAATTATAGATTATAACAAGGGAGTATAGTATTGGTTGGTTGGTTGGTTGGTTCCATTTAAGTACGTACATACGTTCAACATAAATTAAAATTAAAATTAAAATAAAAACGAAAATTAATTTTAATTTGTTGGATAAAATCATTTAAACAAATAATTTAATGGCATTAAATTAAAATAAAATAACTACAACAACAATAAAACATTATAAATATTTGCGGTAATTTCAATGCATTAATAAATAAATTTAAAATAACACATCGGCCTAGGTCAGTTTGAGTAATAAGGGGTTGTACGCGGCGGTCAATATGTTATCATTAATTAAAAATTTCAACAGGTTTTCCTAACAAATTTGCAAACATAATTGATTATGCCAAAATAAATAATTCATAGTTTTTAAACTAAATTTGTTCAATTTAAAATTGATAACAATTTGCAATTTATAAACCATTTAATGTAGCTATCAAGATAATGCTTTTGAATTTAAAAAAATATTCGGAAAAATAATTTCATACAAGAGGATAAGTTAGTGGTAGTCTTCGTTTGAATTAGTTCCAGGTCATCTGACAATCTAACTTTCAAAATCATAATCAAAAATTGAAGCTTGATACATGGTAGAGGTTTTGCTTTCTTACTTAATTGTTCATAAGAAATCTTTAGTCAGGACCACAACCTTACTTCTCATACTACTCATGTTGTATGTGTTAATTTTATCCATTAGTGGCGGGAGCTGCACTATAAAGTTGACTCCGAACGATAGATTTGAGAAACTTTGTGTTGCAATTTAACGTTTTCTCACAGTTTTTCTGCTGAGAGGACGTATTCAAAAGAAACGTTGTATTTTACCAGGAGTTGAACCAGGGCCAAATTTACTACCCATTAGAATAATACAACTTCGAGTTAATGTAATTAATGTTTTACACGTTACAAATTTATGTGCATTCGCCGTATTGACTTTAACTATAGGTGAGAGAAGCTAGGTCGTAATCCTGACTACAGGGTTTTAATGGCCAATTATGTGTGTATATATGTACGTACGTAAGTAAAAATTTTCCTTTCGCAATTACCAAAATAACGAACCGAAAGGTTATGTGTAAGGTTATAACAGTATCATAGGAAGGGATTATTGCTGTCTACCGATAATATTCTGTTTTAATTTATGAAATATTCCGTCCTTTTGAAAAGACATTTTTCGTAATTCCTAAATACCTTTCAGTTGGCGATAGGACAACAGGAGATTATAGAAGCTATGGTCATAACAAAATTATAAGTTCTTTTGATTTGGATCCACTGTCTACCCATGTTTCATAAAAAAAATACCAGAACATAATAAGTTCGCTTGTGCAGAATATTCAATGTGGCAGGAGGTACCGTATATCCTATTGAAACAATACCCCGTTAGAGCCCAGACGAGCTAATTCAAGCCAAAGGCAATTGGTTATCATCGACTTATAGTGTTCGTTGTTACCGATGATGGTCTGACCAACATTGTTCTCAAACAAATATGGACTGATAGGGAGTTTTTCGAGATACATTGGATTCTCTTCGCTTTTCTCAAATTCGAAAATCCATTCCTCGAGATATGGGCCTTATTTCTTATTTCTGAAGAAAATTTTTCGATGAAAATTAGACTCGGAATGGAATACAAATTTGGTAAAACAATTTTATTATTTGTAGGTATTGCTGATGTAGCAGCGTTGAGAGTAATCGACAGCAAAGTCCTACCTACGATCTTCGGTCCAGTGCAAGTTGGCGATGATGTCCACATTCGATCTAATAATGAGCTTTATGAGCTCCTTAATGACATGGATGTTGTACAGCGCATTACTATCCAGCAGCTGTATTCGATATGGCAATCAGTGAAAGTTGACGAAGAGGACGACCTTGTCTACGTTGAAAGGTCCAAATTGAGGAAGCCCGGTCACACCAACTGGCGAAGGCGTGCAGGAAACAAGTACGCCTGGAAGCAGGCCAAAATCCGATAAAAGGGTTGTTGTTGTGGACAATTAAGTAAGTAAGTAAGTAAGTACATGTTGTTGATTGTTATATCCGTCCATGATGATCTGCCAAAAGAGTCCGAATAAATGACAACTAATTTGACAAGATGACCATTATCTATTGTCAAATTTCGGATGTCTGACCAAGCATAAGCCGCCAGTTTTAAATCAAAAGAATTGCTTTGTATCGACTTCTCAAAAATTTGTGGGATACTACAGAGAGAAAAGGCTCTAAATTGCTGCCTTAGTTTTAATGTATACGACTTTTTATTGTTTTGAATTCAGACTTATACCTCGGAACACATCTCTACCGACCTGTGTGAACATATTCATTGTAAAAAAATTGCGAAAAAGTAAAAACAGGGACAACTAATAAGGGATTTGAAACTTTAGATTTCATCACAGTAATTTTCGTAAGTTTAATGAAATTAAAAAATTTATTTGAAGGGAAGGGAAGTATTCCAATAAATATATTCTTGTAAAGATTACAAACCAATTCGTTTTTTTTTCTTTTATTTTTCATCCATTTAACTTTATAAATATTTTTTTTGTTTTTGTTTTATCTTGTTTTAAACCATTTTATATATGTATTATAACCAATTATCATACCAATTTTGTATCCTACGTATACTGCATACGAACTATTAATCCACTAGCAATATAGGCTCACCCACACTTATGTAGGCTTACGTATACTTTCTAAAGAATTTCGATGTAAAACATGTTTACGTGTGCGCGTGTAGTGGCTTTTAAAATTCTTTGACTTGTATGAGTCTGCCAAACGGACTTAGCCTTTTTGGTTAAATAACTGATGTGGTGTACACTGTGTCAATTAAATGGGTGGTGATGATGGTGCTGGTGGCAACTAGAAATTGAATTTCATTAATTCTATTTGTTGACCAACTGCACTTGCCTCTTCGCTGCCGTCGCCATCATTACCCCAACTGGATTTCTTTGTTTGAGTAAGTGTTTTCATTGCCGTTATGTGCGTTTCATTGTACTGCCAGGTGTTGGTGTTGGTGGTGGACACTTGACGTGTCTTCCGTACAATGGCTTGAGCCTGTGGTCACGATGACATGTAAGTGCATTGTGTTTTTGGTTGTGGTTCAGTCTGTTCGATGGGTGTAATGGCAGCACGTTTCCAAAATTCTCGAACATTCTCAACAGTCTCCATAATGCGTAAGAAATTCTTACCCGCCAGCATGGCCACATCTTCTTCACTCCAGTTGGGATCTTCTAACAGAGTTGCCAGCAAGTCGGGATATTTTGTAACATCTTCCAAGCCAATGGGCGGCAATTCTATGCCATCGTAGCCAGCACCCAAACCTATATGTTGTATGCCAGCTATGGTTCTTATATATTTAATATGTTCCACCACATCCTTGAGCCTAGCCTGGCGACCACATGTTACATCCTCAGAATCGAAAGAAATCATTATAAGGCCACCATTTTCGGCCACCAAACGTAAAATATCATCGGGCACATTACGTGTCGAATTGCATAATTGTCTGGCGCCGGAATGTGAAAATATCACGGGAGCCCTAGTGGCTTGCAATACATCACGGGCTGTATTATCTGAACTGTAAGACAAATCTATCATCATGCCCAGACGGTTCATTTCTCTTACCACAGCTTTGCCAAATTGTGTTAAGCCGGTATCCACTAAAGCTGAACTAGAACTGGCCCATGATACATCACACTTGTGCGTCAAGCTCAAGTAGCGTGCACCCAAAGAATAAAAAGATCTCAGCACACCCAACGATGAACCAATGGCATGGCCACCTTCGATGCCTATTAATGAGGCCATCAAACCATGACGTTGTGCCATTTGTATGTCAGTCGATGATTGCACTAAGACAGTGTCCTGCTGATACATATCGGTTAGGCGCCTGATTATATCGATTTGTTCCAATGCCAATTGGACAGCATCCAAGCCTTGTGCTTCGCACGGCACATAAGCTGACCTGTATTCAGCGTGTTATGGTGTAAAATAGAAGAATGGAAAAAGAAAGAAAGAAAAGAACAATTGACATTGTGTTACTGAAGTTTCAAAAGAGAAAGAGAGTTTTTAAGGAAAATGCAAAATAAGCAAACAGTTGTTTAAGCAAAACGTTGGCTTTTATGTGATTGCTAATATAGTTGGCTGGTATTTGAGAATTTAAAATTTATTTTTATATTCTTTACACAAAAAATACTAACATACACATCTACTTTATTGGAATCTTAGGAGTACAAGAATACAGGAAAACAAAAAAGTAAGAAAAAAAATTTTTTCAACACGTAAATGAGGTGTATCCATGTTGGCAAAGTGGCCACGCAAAAGTAACATTTTGAAAGCATTCTGGGAACGTGATCGTGTAATATTTAATGAAGAAGCACGAGCAACAACGCCTTTGATGATTACTTTAAGCAAAATGTGCTCTATTCAGTCATCTTAATAATAACTAGTTCATGCTGTTTCCTTTACGGAATACATTCCATATGCCATACATGCTACGACAGCCATATTTAGCATGCAGGCCCCCGAATATTCCAAACCTAAGCCACTGAAGCGCGCCTTTGTGCTGATCAAATTCTTCGATCATTACAGGGTAAGTACAGGGACTGCGCTTATTTGAGGCGCCACAACGGGCTGCTTTGCGTGCTCAAATGATCTTTGGGAGCCAAAGCTACTACATTCCACAAAAGTCTTTCTTATTTTTGTTGTAAAACAGTCTTTTAGTTTAGTTTTTGTTTCATTTTTTTTTATACCAATCCTTATATAAACTCTTTAATTCAATAAAAATAAATAATTTATAATTTATCTTGTCTTGGTCTCCATATAACGCGGTACGAATGATGTGATTTATACTAATTCCGAGTTTCTTATAGCGCGGTTTCCATACAAAGCGGTATGCACTCACCGCGTTATAGGAGGGTTGACTGTACTCCAACGTACCTACCTGTCTACCTACGCCGCTGAAGGCGAAAGTCTCAGTAAAATGGGAACAGATGTTTGGAAAGATATGCTCGAGAAGGGAGACATAAAAATGGAGAAAAGGTCTAATCTCATCACAAATGAGTTTGGGGCAATCAGAACTTTAGTCGGAAATTATAATACGAGGAGATTTGAGTCATGCATCAGATTATGTTTTGACAGGGCACTATAGACTCAAAGTACACGGGATAAGAATAGTGTTAGAGGCACGCCAGCCTAGGGTAACTTCTAGTGACTTCCAAAGGGATTTTGAATAAAACACAAAAGCTATACAAACAAAAGCTAAATAATTATAAAAGTAAATACTACATACTTTTTGGTTTGAAAACCACTAGGAAAATTCAATTCTTTCTAAGTTTTAACTTTAATTAAATTTTATCTGGATACTGCCAACTTTATGTTCTGTAATTTTTTTGAAGAATAAAATGGCAGTTCAAATTGGCTCCTAAAATATGCTACTTTAGAACAACTTTTTTCTACTTTCGTTAAATATAAAAAATTACAATAAAATTCTATGATTTAAATTAAGTGTTGATAGACCGATCATCTGAAGTTAGCGTTTTTGGTAGTGGCGTTAACATTCCCCCCGCAGTATGGCAAGAAGCCTCTTCGCCGCCAGACTCCTCTTGATGATCAACTTCCAAAATAGACAACTTAGCTGCAGGCCTTTCCAGCACACCATGTTGGGTAAGTACCTTTGCACTACATACTTGACCGTCACTTGCCAATCTAACATCTAAGACTTTACCATGTAGCCACACATTTCGAGGAACTGATGGGTCCACAATGACCACTAAGTCCTCCTGACATAAAGGTTTTCGTCGGTCATTCCACTTTGACGTACAAGTTAAAGATGGCAAATATTGACTCATCCACTTTTTCCAAAAAATATTTGCATATTGTTGTGAAGCGAGCCAATATTGTTTTAGTAATATGCCACTATCGTCGCAAGTCGACATAGGCTTTAGTCCTGAAGAAGAACCCACTAGGAAGTGGTTTGGAGTTAATGCCTCACCAGATTCGGCAACCACAGGAACATAGGCTAAGGGCCTTGAATTTATAACGTTCTCTACTTCTAACAGCATACTTTGCAAAAGCTCATCGCTTGGTGACCTTGACGGCATTATTTGATACAATATTGTTTTTATTGAGCGTACTAGACGCTCCCAGGCCCCACCCATGCGGGGTGATGCAGGCGGATTAAATTTCCATTTTGTTGTGGTAGTAGTGAATGATTTAACCAGCTCATCTTTATCGACATCAGCCAATGCTTTACGAAGTTCGTGTTCAGCACCGACAAAATTTGTGCCGTTATCGCTATAGAATTCATGGGGAATTCCGCGACGTGCCATAAAGTTACGAATGGCTAAAATACAGGAGCTAGTTGTTAATGAATGCGCCACCTCAATATGGACTGCTCTGATAGTCAGGCAAGTGAATAGACATCCATAGCGTTTTTCCTTATGTCTATTTACAACGACCGTAATAGGCCCGAAAAAGTCGATCCCAGTATATGAGAATGGTGCAACATAAGAAGCTACACGAGCAAGAGGCAGTTCAGCCATTTGAGGGTTGTGAGGTACTGCCTTCTTAATTTTGCACATTTGACAGGAACGAACTACAGATTTGTATGTTGCACGAAGTTTCGAAATATTAAATTTTTGTCTAACTTCATTGATTATAGTCTCGTGATTCATATGACGATAATTGCAATGGTAGTGCATCAAAATAAGTTTTGTAATTTGACCTTTTCTAGGTAGAATTATTGGACGTTTTTGTTCAAATGGAATATCCGCTTTGTCGATTCTGCCATGCACACGCAAAATACCATCTTGCAAGTATGGGATTTTGTTGTAAATATCCACTGGATTTATGTATGACCAGGTTGGAATTTAATAAGCAAAATTTCGGAAGAATATTTTTCACGCTGAGCCTGTTTATATAAAATATTTTCAGCGCTTTGTAGTTCTTCTTGGGTTAATTGACCGTTTTGTTTTTTAATTAACCGACAATTATGCACGAATCGAAGAACGTAGGCCACAGCTCGAACCAGTCGATTCCACTTTGAAAATCTGCGGACGTCAAAGATCGGCTCAAATTTCGTTATATATGGTGCACACGTTCTTTTTCCGTAGACTCCGATGTTGGAACTGCTTGCGGCCATTCATTTTCTGGGAGACGTAAAAATTCAGGTCCTTCAAACCATCTAGAGGAATTCGTCACTTTTGGAATTTTGGACCATTTGGTAGCTTCATCGGCTACATTTTGATTACTTGAGATCCATCTCCAGTCCTTGATTGATGACAGCTCAAAAATCTCTGTAATGCGAAATGCAACAAATTGGTTGTACTTACGGTGATCGGAATTCAGCCAACTTAACACCGTTTTGGAGTCGGTCCAAAAATATTTTTCATTAATTTTTATATCATGATTATCTGACACATATTTGGCAAAACGCGCCCTTATAAGGGCAGCCATTAGTTCAAGACGTGGGACGGATGTTATTTTTATAGGGGCAACTCTAGTTTTAGCTCCAATAATTGAGTAAATAATATCATCACCTCTTCTCAATCAAAAATAGCAAACAGCTGCGTAACCGTCCTCACTTGCATCCACGAAAGTATGCAGATGAACTTCGATATTGTCGTAGTTTTCAAAATGTTTTAAATAACAACGAGGAATTTTTATGTTCTCTATTTCGGGTAAGATGTTAACCCACTTTGTCCATTTGGTTGTTAATTCAGGAGAAATCTTTTCATCCCATTCTATTTTTGGTCGCCAAACATCTTGCATAAATATTTTGACATACATAACAATATGTCCTGTTAGACCAAGGGGGTCGTAGATTGACATCACTAATCGCAACATTTCTCTTTTTGTTGGTATTTTTTGACCAGAAAAAATGTCACTCTCTCTTAACCAAGGAGATATTTTAAACGTTATAGCGTCCTCTTGATGCAAAAAATACCTAAAACCTTTTCAATTTGCTTCTCATCTTTCAAGTTTAAGCATTTAGAATCAGAAATAGTTTTTGAAGAAATGGATTTTAATACTAACTTATCGTTAGAAATCCAATTTCTAATATTAAATCCCGCTTTACGATGAACATATGCAATATCAGTTACAATTTGTATAGTCTCTTTCGAATTATCAACGGATATAAGGAGGTCGTCAACATAATGGTTTTCCTTAATTGCTTTTGCAGCCAGCGGAAATTCGTTTTCGAATTTACTTGCGTGAAGATTTTTTATGTATTGGCTAATGCTAGGGGCACACGTAGCTCCAAAAATCATAACGTTCATCACAAACACATCGGTAGGCTTTTCGTCCGCACAGTCACGCCAAAGAAAACGTTGGACATCACGATCTTCAGGCCGTATATGCACCTGGTGGAACATTTAATCAATGTCACCGCAAACAGCCACAGATTTCTGCCTAAATTTGAAGAGTATCGAAGGCAAAGAGGCCAAGTAATCAGGCCCTTTCAATAAATAGGAATTCAAAGACATACCATTTGATATGGCAGCCGCATCCCAAACAACCCTAGTTTTATTTGGTTTGATTTTATTGAAGACTGCGAAAATTGGAAGGTACCAAGTTTTCCCATCAATGCGCTCAATTTCCTGAGAATCTAGTTTTCGAATGTAACCCTTTTCTAAATATTTAGAAATAGTTTGTCTAAAAACATTAAGAAGGTCTGAATTTTGACGCAATTTTTTCTCAAGACAAACTAGTCGTTTAAGCGCCATCTGATAACTATCAGACATTTCCACTAAATCAAACTTCCACAAAAGGGGAACCTCGTAGTGCCCGCATGGCTTATATTTTGTATATTTCTCCAATAAATCTAACGCACGAGTTTCACTTTCAGCTACGAGTGGATTTTTAACACTTACCCCCACACTATCTAATGAGTAAAAGCTTCTAACTAACTCATCTAATTCATTTACTCTAGCAGAGCAATCACAGACATGAAAATTGTAGTTAGTACTTGCCGTTTTATTTGCTGCAACAGCGCCGTAAATAAACCATCCAAGTTTTGCACAAACAGCAACAGGTTCCTGTGGTGATCCCTCACGGATTTTGCTTAAGACTCCAAGATCGAAATGATTCAATCCTATCAATATTTGCGGCACAGCATCACTATAACTTTCTATAGGAAGATTTCGCAAGTGGCGATAGCGCTCCGATAATGTTTTATAATCCAACGACTGAACAGGCAAATTTAATGATTTCACAGTGGAAACATCAATGGACACACGTTTTTTATTACCACCTGAAATATTTATTTTAATTTTTTTGGAATTTTGTTCACTTCTTTCCATACCTCCCGTCCACCGCAAACATAAGGGGTTTGGTACTCCATCAATTTCTAATTCATTTGCTAACGACTCATCCATCAAACTTATAGATGACCCCTCGTCAATAAAAGCAAATGTATTGACTGTTTTATTATTGTTTCCAAATATTTTAATTGGAATTATTTTAAATAGAACATTTTTAATTTCTCCACTATGAGAATTATTTACTTCTTTATTTGTTAAATTATTGTTTTCACTTTTACTTTCAATTGACGTTTCTTTTGTTTTATTTACCGGTACAGAATATCGGTGTAATGACGGGTGGTGAAAATATTCGCACCCTACCTTACCGCACTTCTTCTTCTTCTTGTTGCAGTCTTCGCTATGTTTGAACAAGTAGAACTTACACAATTTGTATTTTCTTACTGCATCCCATTTCTCACCACGATCCATAGATAAATATGCTGGGCAGTTAGCGACTGCGCTGCAACTATTGTTGTTGTTAAAGACAATGCATTTGCGTTCACTATGGGAATGTATAAAAGCTCTCTTGTTTGCTGTTGCTGCATTTGATTTATTTATCGTCTTTTCTTTGTTCCACTTTTTCGTATGTTGATCAAGAATTGTACTATTGGCTGTTATACCAACATTAAAAAACCACTTGTCAAATTCAAACAAATTTGGTTTTTTTATTTTGGTTTATCAGCTGGATTTTTTTTGATGCCCACTGCATTTGATATGAGGGTGGAAGTTTTTGGATGATGTCAAATAGAAGTGATGAATTATTTAATTCATCAAGCATATTACTAGCAGTAATTGTGGATATCAAACTGCGAACTTCAATGGATAAAGAGGTAAGTATTTTAAGGTTATTCTCTTCTATTTTTGGAAAAGCATTAATCCTATTTTTTTTATTGAATTTATTATCTTTTCAGGTTGGCCATACAATATACGGAGGACTTGGAGAACGCTGCTTACATTAGAGGGATTGGACACTATGAAGTGCTTCTCCTTTTAAGGCATTTTGAAGGCGAATGAGTTTTTCGGCATCGGTAAATGCACAGGCTGTGGTGGACCACTCATAGGTCGAAATAAATACCGGCCAATCTTCTGGATGGCCTGAAAATTCGGGCAGCTCTTTGGGGAGAGATTGGCGAGAACTAATGTGGTTCTGCAGCACTGTAGGTGGTGATGTTAAATATGTTGAGGGGCATGGGGCTGACATTGTTTGTGCATGTTGAGGGAAATGCAACGTAGACGAAGTTGGATGAGGTTCAATAAATTGTTGTGGAACCGAATTAAATAATTTTTTTGCGTTATTATTAGTATGGTGAGACGTAAATACGCTGCTGACGGGGTAAGTATACACTGGAGGTACTGTAGGCTGCGTTCGTTGTTGATGGCCACTATAGGTGGGAATGGCCGTAGTACAATTTGGTACTGCGGCCATGGTTGATGACGAATTAATTGCAGCCGAGGTAACTGTCGGTGGAACAAATCCAACTGAGTTTTGTGGCATCGTGTTTAAGCCATTACAAATGAATGCTGATTGATTTGCTTTTGGCACGATATTACTTGGCATCGAAGATGAATTTTTGTTGTATGTTTGATTCGGCAAATTAGGTGTTTGCAAATCTGTAGGGTGATTAACATTAGAAACAGTAGGTTGTTCGGTGTTATTTGGGGGTTCAGTTGAAGCCAATCAATCATGGCCGGATTGAGAAATATCATCTGAGATATCAGTGAGAGCCTCAGCTTCCTCAAGAAATTTATATTTTTCATCTAAATACTGCTTGTTTAATTTGCGTTCTTCTTCCAGCTTCTGAAGTTTTAAATCTATTTTTCGAAATTGCGAAGCATGAGAACGATTCGAGCAACGACTTGAAGTACTTGGTGCAGGTGAAGTTGACCTTACGGTAGAACACTGAGGGCATTTGAAGGTTATGTCGTTATCTGTGACATTAACGCAATTTTTGTGAAAAATTTTGTGGCAAAACGAACATTCTTGGTTAGACTGTTCATTTAGCGCTTGACTTTCGTAGTGTGGTAAAGACATTTTTACTTACTGCGAGATTGGTAAGTAGTTAGGCAGAAAAATCATGAAAACAAAAAAAATTTTAAAAAATGTTAGAGACACGCCAGCCTAGGGTAACTTCTAGTGACTTCCAAGGGGATTTTGAATAAAACACAAAAGCTATATAAATCAAAATTTATTTCGCAATTGTATTTCTATTAAAATTCCTAAATAAATAACAACAATTAGGAATTAAATAATTATAAAAGTAAATACTACATACTCTTTTGTTTGAAAACCACTAGGAAAATTCAATTCTTTCTAAGTTTTAACTTTAATTAAATTTTATCTGGATACTGCCAACTTTATGTTCTGGAATTTTCTTGAAGAATAAAATGGCAGTTCAAATTGGCTCCTAAAATATGCTACTTTAGAACAACTTTTTTCTACTTTCGTTAAATATAAAAAATGACAATAAAATTCTATGATTTAAATTAAGTGTTGCCAGACCGATCATCTGAAGTTAGGGTTTTTGGTAGTGGCGTTAACAAATAGTTATCGTCTTAACCCTACATATAGATTCTGTGATGGTGAGAATGAATCATCAAAAGATATTCTTGGAAACTTTTAGGCATTAATACATCACAGAAAAAAACACCTGAATGCATATCAAGTGCCAGTCAGGGTATTGTTCTTGTTGACACCGAGCAGCAACCCAAACTTTTTGAAGGTGATGTACTTGGAGAAGACGTCATTCAGGGAAGTACTATATATCGTATGGTAGCAGTAATACGGCATTTATTTACGATGATATTAATGATAAACATGTAGGCGTATAAATTAAAATATATCGTTTGCCTGCAGTACTATGGCAACTCTTCACAATGATATATGATATGATATAAACTCCATCACAATTTGTTGGAATGAAATGCGAATTCTGTATAGTGATAGGAATTGATCTATTTTATCGACTGCATCCATGCCCTCGTTTTATTTGCTGTCACGATGGTAACCATACCGTTATTCTTATCGAAACGATAACCAAACTTTGATAAGCAGAGTCAAAAACTCTTCTCATAGCTAATGGGGTTAAGGCAATGTAAGATTTTATTGAGAAACTATATCAGTAGGAGATTTAAGTCGTGCATAATAAACTGAGGTATGTAAATGGTCTTTTAATAAAGCACTGTAGCCAAAATTGCATTTTTCTCTTACTCAATATGCAGTTTCGATGATAATGAAAATTTAATATCGGTATCTGTGTGGCATTATTGAATGCATTCCAGAGTTAAATATCTGTGTGCATATCAAGTGTTGGGCAGGGAATTTGCCAATCCAATTGGTACACGCAGTTCAGATTACGAGATCGCATGGTCGCTGTTCTATTAATTATTCTAGCCACTAAATGGACTCGTAAAGAAATGTTGGTTTAGCCGGTAGCTTTCCGTTTACAGGCAAGTTTACCCGATGGCCCCATTGCGTTACCACAGAAATGTTACTTTATTCAACTCTGGTAAGTAGTTTTTGAAATTATGTGAAAATAATATCCTCCTGCTTGGAATACGAACAATTGTTTGAGGCATTCTATACCTCATGTCATTATTGCCACGCTTATGAATGGACAGACAACAACTGTGCTACCATCCATACATTGCTTGTTTTTCCTAAACCTTCATATTAATATTGTCAAAATATTATTTGGACAAATGGAAGTAAAGTTTAAGATTAAATGAAACCTTGAGGTATCACTGTACCAGTCAGTTGCGATGTCAAGTAGTGATATGATTTCAATCAGAACCTAAATATGATGACCACGCTTGTTTTACGATTTGTTTCAATGATCGCCTTTTTGTCACAGGTAGGCAATAAAAGCTTGGCTATATCTGTTCTTGTAAGTGCCGTACTCTATTAAGTAGTGCGTTGGCATATTAGACATGAGGTCACGGTTCAAAACAAATGTCAAACATCTCCATTAAGACGAAATAAAAAAAAAATTTTTTCGGTTACTTCCTCTCAGCAGTCTTCTGGTAAAATTGCCATGGAAATGTTCGCAACGACTATGGCTATAATTAACACACACAACATGGATGGTATGAGAAGCCAGGTCGTTGTCCTGACTAGAGGCTTGTATTGACCAATTCAGTAAGTAAGTAATCGATCCTCAACGTAAATAAAAGAATGCTTAAAGAATTTTGAGCTGTAGTCTAGTAGGTAGTATTTTGGCTTATTAGACGTGAGGCCACGGTTAAAACCCCCCGTCAGACATCTCGATTAAATGAAAGTATGAAAAATATTTGTATTTGTATTTATTAAATTTGAATTTATGATACAACAATACATAATATCTTATAATTTAAAGTACCAGAATCTGACAAGTTATAATAAAGACTTATAAATTATATACGTGTATAAAAAAGAAAGAAAGAAAAAAAAAAATAAGCAGTAATATAACATAAAATTAAAAATAAAAATAATTAAATTAATATAAAAATAGAATATTTACAAGTGACATTTACAGCAGATTACGCTTGATAAAATTGATAAAGTAAATGTTTAAATTTATTTACGTTGCTAATAACTTGCACGTTTGGAGGAAGTTGGTTCCAGAGTCGAATGCTTAATATGAAAAATTGTCTCTCAGACGCTGCATCCCGATAAGAAATCTGCAAAATACCATTTCCTCTTAAAGACCTTATGAATCTTAACCGTTTGCGAAAATATTGTGGGTGCTCTGATGTAATAATTTTGTGTAGAAAAACCAAGTTTTTTAACTTTATATAGTTATTAAAGGAAACAGTAAATATGCGGTTGGAGTAGTGAGAGACATGATCAAATCTCCTTAGGCAGAATATGTAGCGTACAATGTTGTTGAAAGTACTGTTGAGTTTCGCAGTGTCTTTTGAATTACAGCCGGAGAAGACTTCAGATGAACACAGCAGCGTTGGTATTAAATAAGTTTTAGCCAGAAGTAGTCTTATTTTTGGTGGAGTGTAATACTGTGAAGCCCATAAGCACCTTATCATACTATAAACCCTTCCACATGTTTGGTTTATGTGATCCGACCAGGTTAGCGTACTGTTGAAAACCACGCCTAGATTTCTGGCAGAATTAACAATATCAATCTTGCTACCACCCAGGAAAATGTCAATACTAGAATTAATCTTTGCGGATTTTTTGCATATTACAATACATTTCGACTTTTTAGGGTTAATCCTTAAACCATTTGCAGTCGCCCAAAGAGAAATATTATTAAGGTCAGTGTTAAGATCTTTAACTCCAGTGTTGATGGAAGCTAAAGAGCAATCAAGGTAGAGCTGAATATCATCAGCATACATTTGAATTCTAGAATGTTTGAGCTGCTTTGGTATATCATTAGCATAAATGGAATACAGTAATGGTCCCAATATGGAGTGTTGAGGGTTAGAAAGTATTCCTTTATTGAATACGTATTGCCATCTGTCAGTTAAATATGTGGACATCAATCTAACGGCAGTAGTAGAGAAGTTAAACATTCTAGATGGCTTGAATCACAGTATGGAATGGTGAACCGTATCAAAGGCCTTTGAATGGTCAAGCAAAACTAACAATGTTATTCTCCCATCGTCTAAGCTATTTCTTATGTCTTCGATTACATCGGTCAGGGCGGTTAAACAGCTATGTTGAAATCTAAAACCTGATTGACGGTCAGTTAATAAATTGTATTGATTTATAAATTCAACCATTTGTTTATAAATAAGCCGCTCAAAAACTTTAGAAAGGTATGGTAAAATTGATATTGGGCGATATTCATTGCCTGTTTTTGGAACTGGTATGATTTTGGCATGTTTCTATTCCGTTGGAAAAATACTGGTGGTAATAATTGTATTATACAAATACTTAATGGGGTGTATTATCCATGGTAGTAGTATCTTTATGAACTTGGGGTTAATATCATCCAAACCGACTGCATTTGATTTGACTTTGTAGAAACCTTCCGCTACAGCATTAAGATCGAGGCACTTGAAACTAAATTTTGCAACGGATGGTTCATTTGGTGGCATTTGAGCATAAAAACCAGGGTTTACTGTTGGCAAAGGGATATTGACGAATGATTCGTTAAGCACATTGACATCGACATCACTATCGCGATTAATTGTCTTACCAATTCCAATATCAAGTATAATTTTCCATGTCCTTTTCGTGTTAACAGCACTGTTGAATTTATTGGAATAATAAACAGATTTATTGTATTTTATTTTAGACACAACAGCTTTCCTAGCTAGGTGGTACTGCTCACGATACTCTGGTGTCCTGTATCGTTTCCACAGATGATATACTTTATTCCGTCGTTGTATTAACCGTAGATCGAGCTTTGTATCAAAAATGATACATTTCAGTTTTTGAGACTATATAACTTTAATTCAGAAAAAGTTAGACACCTGATATTTTTTGAATTCGTTAGTATTGTTATTGTGATTATTTTAAAATAAATAAAAAAAGAAAATTTTAAACAGGGGTGAAAAAAATCGAAAACTTCATAATTCTGTCTTTGTATCATTTTTGATACATACGACTTTCCTAGTGATTCTCTGGTGTTGTGTAAGTAATTTTTTTAGGTTTTCAAAGATTTTGTGAAGTTTTATCGTAAATAATACATTATTTATGGTATTTAAGAAGGAATTGAAAGATAAGTGTTGGAGGAAAGTGAAAAGGTTGAATTTTCTGTTCATGATATATCCTTAATATTGACGGTAGTAGTCGAAGACCAAGGTTCAAACCTCTGGTCAGTTATGTCCCATTTACAACGGAAGGTTGTAATGACCGATTATATATGTATTTATGTAATATTCCTGCTGCTGGAGACTCTAAAGAAGAAGAAAACAGAAGCTCGTCTTATGAACTGACGAAAGTATTGGGAGCAACAAACGTTACAATTAGATGTTTATCGCCAAATATAGTACTGCTTTAGAAGTTTGGGAAGAGAAAATACTCACAATTTTCACGCAGATTGCTAGCAGCTGTTTCTTGAAATGTTGTAGAGTCTTTCTTACTGCTCTTCTCATATTTATCTCACGTGATAGACAAACATTATAAAAAAGTATTTCGTCCTATGTTTTATTTCATTGATATTACGGAAGGATAATATTTCGGTCAACTACGAACGTATGCGATAACAGAATCATTCGGTTTGATAATGTGCTACTCGGAAATAATGATAAATATACACCTATTACGCCTTTTCGAAAAATGAGCTGAAAGTCTTTCAGCTTTTAATAATCAAAATAATTTTGTCGCTCTAGATTAGTAACTAATTGAATTTTATGGTCGATATAAATTACCCGGTCCACCGAAACGGAATTGGCAGTTTTACATTCAAGTACATGCTACGTGCGTAGCAACTACTTACAGCCGTATTTGTAGAAACCCGCATCCGGGAAAATAGAGAGGAACCCAAGACAGAGCCTTGTTATTGATATAATCGACGTTCTATTGCTACGGGAAACTTTTTTACCTTACATGACGTTGAAAACAAATTTTTCTAACGAAAGTAGTATGTTTATGGCGTTTCTAGGGCACTTTTTCCATACAAATTTAGGATCATGCCTACGCTACAGTCGGTCATATTAGCTTGTTGATAGGTTTGTAACATGTAATGTATTTGACAGTTTTTTTTTCTATACAAGATCTACACCTGCATGATAGATTTAAGGGTTAGTTGGTTGTGTGGTTGTTTTTACTTGTATTGCTTTTCGAATGATTGGACGGACAGAATGTGTGCGTTCACGTTTCCTTGCGATATAGGGTACCGTAAACTCATGTTGCTGAATTATACAATGTTATGCTTTTGTTTATTCTTATTTTATCTTCTTGTGTAATTTAATGTTGAAGAAATAGAAATATAGTTGTATGTGTTGTTGTATTTTTGTGTTAGAAGGATCTTTAATTTTAAACTGATAAGAAACTCTTGTCACGTGTTGGCGTTTCTGGCTCACTTTTTCCATACAAAATTTGGTGCATGCCTACGCTACAGTCGGTCATATTAGCTTGTTGATAGGTTTGTAACATGTAATGTATTTGACAGTTTTTTTCTATACAAGATGTACACCTGCATGATAGTTTTAAGGGTTAGTTGGTTGTGTGGTTGTTTTTACTTGTATTGCTTTTCGAATGATTGGACGGACAGAATGTGTGTGTTCACGTTTCCTTGCGATATAGGGTACCGTAAACTCATGTTGCCGACTTGTGCAATGTTATGCTTTTGTTTATTCTTATTTTATTTTCTTGTCTGATTTAATGTTGGAGAAATAGAAAAGGTACACCTGTGTGATAGTGATCGTGTGATCGTTTTCTTGGGATAATAAAATCTTGTCACGTATTGGTCATAGTCAAATGTAGAAGAAATAGAAAAGGGATGTGCGTGTTGTTGTTGTTGTTGTATTTTTGTGTTAGAAGGATCTTTAATTTTAAACTGATAAGAAAGGGTAGGTTGGTTGTGTGGTTGTTTTTTTTATTTTTTGTGTAATTTAATGTTGGCGAAATAGAAAAGGGATCATGCCTGCTTCTTCTTGTTCCTTTTACTTGTATTGTTTTGTATTGCTTTTCGAATGATTGGACGGACAGAATGAGTGCGTGCACGTTTCCTTGTGATATAGGGTACCGTAAACTCATGTTGTCGACTTATACAATGTTATGCTTTTGTGTATTCTTATTTTTTTGTACACCTAAATAGAAATATAGTTGCATGTGGTTTTGTTTTTTTTTGTGTTAGAAGGATCTTTAATTTTAAAATATCCAACTGTATTGCACGATCATGGTCAAATGCCGTAAACAAACAGTGCGAGTCCTTATCAGATTTGTTTTCTTAATAATTAGTTCAAAAAGAATGTTTTTATAAGGTAATCAATTTATAAAACACTTGACAAAGAATTTTGGATGTGGTTTATTTTATTAATTTTTTTTGTACACCTAAATGGAAATATAGTTACACGTGTTGTTGTTGTTTTTTTGCACTATAAGGATCTTTAATTTTAAAATATCCAACTGTATTGCACGATCATGGTCAAATGTGGGATAACCACACTGTTGCTGAAAACAATAACAATGGGAGGTCAAATGTGGGATATCTGTTTTTATGTATTTTTTTTTGTGTATTTACTCTCCATTACTTCTAAAATGTATTACCCCTTTACCTACATTCCAGAGTATAAATTGTCTTGTTTTAAGAATTTAGAACTCATTCTTATTTTAAAAATAACTACAACTGCCAATTGAAACTGGTTGACGAATACAATCTCTGGATGGACGAAAAGTTCCAGGATGAACTTTTAAGAGCTAAGGCGTTCCTATTAAATTTAAAGTCGAGTAAATGCTTCAAACCACTTTTTGAAGCATTACTCGTAAAATATGTATTAAAAAAATGCTACATATTTTAATGGAGGGGCGATTTAATTGATGTCTTCCCTGAAGAAGATAGGATAGTTCCTGTTGGGGAAATATTAAATTTGTCGAGGATGGTGTTGATAATAAGATATAGATAATAAGAAATATTATATATTATTTAAATCTTTCACGGGATGTGATATAGAATAAAAAAAAATAAAGATAATTAAAAATTAAAAAAATGTGTTTTTATTTGTTGAGGGATTTCTATTTTTCAGTTTTTTTTCAGGTTTTAAATAAATAAAATATATAATAAATCGTCTTGATTTCAGATTAAAAAAAAGGTCTTTTTATTGTTGAGGATTTCTTTTTTTCAGTTTTTTTTTTATTTTTTCATGTTTTAAATAAATAAAATTATATAATAGATTAATTAAAAGAAATTAGTTTTTTTATTTTATTTAACTAAACAAAGATTTCAGATGTGGTTAAGATTTTTCTTCATTTATTATACAATTTCTTCGTTTGCATTTATTGAAGATTACAATTTATTGAAAACACAATTTTTACATTTAGTAAGATTATAAAAATTAATTATATTTTTAGCTTCATTTTCAGCTTGATATAGTCTATGTTTATAAAATATACAGGGGCAGGTGTCAGGACCGCATGTGCTGTTTTCGTTCGACCATACGCAATCCTCGAAATGTTCACCATGCCTATTTTTTATTCTTTTCAGGTTGTCTACATACTCCAGTTGTGTTTGTATGTTGATGAGTTTCGTTTTATCTGCATCAGAAATCATGTGCGAGAATAATTTTAAAAAGTTGTATATTTCCTTTAAAATCATTGTTAATCTACTACTACTGCATGCTCATGTGTAGAGTTTGTAATAACCTTTTATGTTGATGGTTTTAATATTTATATGATTTGAAGATCGCTCGTAAAGATAACCCCTCCCGTTTTGGAGTTATTTATTTCAGCAATGGTATCTATATCCCTCTTGTGTTCAGGATCGTACTGAAAACAGTAGATGTTAAGTTTTCGATATATATATATAGATTTTAACTTCTTCTATTATTTAAACACCCCTAAAATGTTAGAGATGTTTACCATATTTTCTTATATCTAAATCTGTTAATGGGCGCTCAGGTAGGTTATCTAGTAGTTTTTTGGAGCTGGACTATAGTAGAGACCATATCCAGTTTTATATGGTTTGAGATATAACCCTTTACCCATTGCAATTGATTCCATATATCTATTGTGACGGTTAGCTTCCGCCAATTGTTCTTTTCCATTTTTGATAGCATTTACTGCTTTGACAATAGCGGATCCTCCACTTGCTAAACCACCAAACGCTGACAATGCTGTTAGTACGGGAATAAGTGGAAGAAATCCTCCAATTTTCGGTACAGGTATAACTCTCGGTATTATAATGTTTGCTCGCTTTTTCCCTTTAAAATTTGAATGAATAGTCTTTTGAGCTATTTTAACAGCATCATTTATATCAAGGGGTTTCTGTTCTTTCAATTGTTTTAAAGTTTTTCTCACAGTAGCTGTGAATAATTTCTTATTACATTTATTAATTTTTCCTTTTATCCTTCTTTTAGTATTCTTTGTTTTCTTATGACTCTGCTCCTTCAAACCTAATCCAAATTTCACTTTAGCTTTCATAGCGTTTGTCACAAACCATGCGTTAGCACGTTCTTTAATATCACTATCTTTAGATTTAACTCGTTTCCAGGCCTTTTCAGCTAATATTTGATCTGCTTGATGTCTTGTGTCTATATCTTTTGATTGTGAGTATGCAATGTCGTGTTCTTTACAAGCTGCGTCTAATAAATTTATACCCTTATCTCCTCTTGCTAACGTTTTTCAAGTTTTGTACCAGGTTCGCAAAACTGATAACCAGGCAGATGTAATTCAACAGGTAATTTATTTATTAAGTTGTTTACAAATCCTCTTCCCATCTTACACTGACTGGGTTTTTGTTTTGACTGTAGATTAAAACAGTTTCTTTTTTTCGTTACTTTTATACCTCTTCGCAAAAATAACTGAAATCAAGATGATTTCCTATATATGCACCAAATTTATACGATCACTGTTTCAGTATGTTAATTTTTTTGATATGATATCTGCTTTATATGTGTTCACGATCTATCTGCTATCTGCTTACGATCTGCTTTAAACCTGATATAGGTCTACTTTATATCTTAAAAACAAAAATTGTTTTTGTTTGTTGGATTTTGTTAGTGCGATATATTTTCGTCGTGTGTGGTTTTGGCTATTTTATTTTTATTTTTTGTCATTGTCATTTTTTTGATAAACATTTTCTACCTCAATGTTTAAATTATTTATTTGATCAGCTAGATAATCATATGTATATTTGTGCTATATATTTTTTTTTTTTTGTTTTTATAATTATGTCTATAAAAACTCTATCCAAATTTATTAATATAAGACATCTCTTTCACTCTTCTAATAAATTATGTTAGACTCTTTAAGTTCTTCGATAATAGAAATTATTTCGTTTTGATGATTGCTGTGACCAGCACCTTCCGATGAAAGAAGTAAACGTAGTCTGTCAACTAGTTCATTAGGATCATCCCAATGTATATAGTTTGATTTCCGATTATCTAGAGATTTTAGCATTAAACCGCTGCCTTTTGTTGAAATTTTTGTTGTTGTTTTGAATAAATGTTTAATTATTCGTCTGTATTTGAATGCTCGTGTTCCTTTCACTTGTTCATTACGCTCATAGCGACGTTTATGTGCATTAGTATGAATTAAAATCTCTTTATATTTTTTCAAATCATTTTTAGTATAATGGAGAGGTTTTGCATGAAATACTAGTTGAAATAATCCAGGTGTCATTTTCAATTTCATATTTCCTATCTGCATAGTATTATCACCATTAAATATTAATTTTTCCTTGCCATATCTCCAACTTCCGTTTGCATCTTGATTAAAGCCATAAATTTTATCCAATTGCTTATTACCAATAAGTAATTGAATATTTTCAAATAATGGAGAGTTTTTCGTCGGCTTTAAACTTTGTTTTCTTTTCAAGTTTTTGGTACATGTACTTGATACAGGTCTATTATGACCATAGTTTTCTTCATCATCATTGTCATCAGTTGACATATTCTCATATTGAAAATCGTTATTATCACCATTTGCGTCATAATAATCACCGTCATCATCAATAGTGCTGTCTATATCCTTATGCTTATGTTCAAGTTTTCCTATGTTTTCATTATCACCATTTACGTCATCATTATCATCGTCGCCATCAAAAGTGTTGTCTATATACATATCCTTATGTTTATCTTCAAGTTTTCCGATGATTTCATTATCATCATTTACATCATTATAATCATCGTCATCATCAATAGTGTTGTCTATATACATATCCTTATGTTTATCTTTAAGTTTTCTGATGATTTTTTTAAGTGGTTTTGTTATTGGTTGGAAGGTATCTTCTAATAAATTAACTCTATCTATTTGATTCAGTTTAATATTTTTAAACTTTTCCTTCAGAACAGCTCTTGTTTTTACAAGATCTTCTAACATTTTATTATGATAATTTGTAGGCATTATAATAATTTTTTTATATTAATTTTGATCTGCTTGCTATCAGTTCACGACCTGCTTTGTATCTGGTTACGATCTGCTTTTTATCTGGTTATGATCTGTCTGCTATCTGGTTATGATCTGCTTGCTATCAGTTCACGATCTGCTTTGTATCTGCTAACGATCTGCTTTGTATCTGCTAACGATCTGCTTTGTATCTGGTTACGATCTGCTTTGTATCTGGTTATGATCTGCCTGCTATCTGCTTACGAACTGCTTGCTATCTGCTCACGATCTGCTTTATATGTGCTTACGATCTGATTTATACTTGATCACGATTTGCTTGATGTCTTGGGCCTATATCTTCTTCCAATCTTACACTGATTTAGTTTTTTGTTTTAACTGTAGTTTATAACCATTTTTTTGTTACTTTCATACCTCTTCGTATGAAACACTGAAGCAGTGCTAGTACAGCTAGTATAGCTGGCTGGTACAGCTAGTATAGCTGGCTAGTACAGCTGGTATAGCTGGCTGTTACAGCTGGTATAGCTGGCTGGTACAGCTAGTATAGTACTAGCTGTACCAGCCAGCTATACCAGCTGTACCAGCCAGCTATACCAGCTGTACTAGCCAGCTATACCAGCTGTACCAGCCAGCTATACCAGCTGTACCAGCCAGCTATACCAGCTGTACTAGCCAGCTATACTAGCTGTACCAGCCAGCTATACCAGCTGTACCAGCCAGCTATACCAGCTGTACTAGCCAGCTATACTAGCTGTACCAGCCAGCTATACTAGCTGTACTAGCACTGCTTCAGTGTTTCATACGAAGAGGTATGAAAGTAACAAAAAAATGGTTATAAACTACAGTTAAAACAAAAAACTAAATCAGTGTAAGATTGGAAGAAGATATAGGCCCAAGACATCAAGCAAATCGTGATCAAGTATAAATCAGATCGTAAGCACATATAAAGCAGATCGTGAGCAGATAGCAAGCAGTTCGTAAGCAGATAGCAGGCAGATCATAACCAGATACAAAGCAGATCGTAACCAGATATAAAGCAGATCGTTAGCAGATACAAAGCAGATCGTTAGCAGATACAAAGCAGATCGTGAACTGATAGCAAGCAGATCATAACCAGATAGCAGACAGATCATAACCAGATAAAAAGCAGATCGTAACCAGATACAAAGCAGGTCGTGAACTGATAGCAAGCAGATCAAAATTAATATAAAAAAATTATTATAATGCCTACAAATTATCATAATAAAATGTTAGAAGATCTTGTAAAAACAAGAGCTGTTCTGAAGGAAAAGTTTAAAAATATTAAACTGAATCAAATAGATAGAGTTAATTTATTAGAAGATACCTTCCAACCAATAACAAAACCACTTAAAAAAATCATCAGAAAACTTAAAGATAAACATAAGGATATGTATATAGACAACACTATTGATGATGACGATGATTATAATGATGTAAATGATGATAATGAAATCATCGGAAAACTTGAAGATAAACATAAGGATATGTATATAGACAACACTTTTGATGGCGACGATGATAATGATGACGTAAATGGTGATAATGAAAACATAGGAAAACTTGAACATAAGCATAAGGATATAGACAGCACTATTGATGATGACGGTGATTATTATGACGCAAATGGTGATAATAACGATTTTCAATATGAGAATATGTCAACTGATGACAATGATGATGAAGAAAACTATGGTCATAATAGACCTGTATCAAGTACATGTACCAAAAACTTGAAAAGAAAACAAAGTTTAAAGCCGACGAAAAACTCTCCATTATTTGAAAATATTCAATTACTTATTGGTAATAAGCAATTGGATAAAATTTATGGCTTTAATCAAGATGCAAACGGAAGTTGGAGATATGGCAAGGAAAAATTAATATTTAATGGTGATAATACTATGCAGATAGGAAATATGAAATTGAAAATGACACCTGGATTATTTCAACTAGTATTTCATGCAAAACCTCTCCATTATACTAAAAATGATTTGAAAAAATATAAAGAGATTTTAATTCATACTAATGCACATAAACGTCGCTATGAGCGTAATGAACAAGTGAAAGGAACACGAGCATTCAAATACAGACGAATAATTAAACATTTATTCAAAACAACAACAAAAATTTCAACAAAAGGCAGCGGTTTAATGCTAAAATCTCTAGATAATCGGAAATCAAACTATATACATTGGGATGATCCTAATGAACTAGTTGACAGACTACGTTTACTTCTTTCATCGGAAGGTGCTGGTCACAGCAATCATCAAAACGAAATAATTTCTATTATCGAAGAACTTAAAGAGTCTAACATAATTTATTAGAAGAGTGAAAGAGATGTCTTATATTAATAAATTTGGATAGAGTTTTTATAGACATAATTATAAAAACAAAAAAAAAAAAATATATAGCACAAATATACATATGATTATCTAGCTGATCAAATAAATAATTTAAACATTGAGGTAGAAAATGTTTATCAAAAAAATGACAATGACAAAAAATAAAAATAAAATAGCCAAAACCACACACGACGAAAATATATCGCACTAACAAAATCCAACAAACAAAAACAATTTTTGTTTTTAAGATATAAAGTAGACCTATATCAGGTTTAAAGCAGATCGTAAGCAGATAGCAGATAGATCGTGAACACATATAAAGCAGATATCATATCAAAAAAATTAACATACTGAAACAGTGATCGTATAAATTTGGTGCATATATAGGAAATCATCTTGATTTCAGTTATTTTTGCGAAGAGGTATAAAAGTAACGAAAAAAAGAAACTGTTTTAATCTACAGTCAAAACAAAAACCCAGTCAGTGTAAGATGGGAAGAGGATTTGTAAACAACTTAATAAATAAATTACCTGTTGAATTACATCTGCCTGGTTATCAGTTTTGCGAACCTGGTACAAAACTTGAAAAACGTTAGCAAGAGGAGATAAGGGTATAAATTTATTAGACGCAGCTTGTAAAGAACACGACATTGCATACTCACAATCAAAAGATATAGACACAAGACATCAAGCAGATCAAATATTAGCTGAAAAGGCCTGGAAACGAGTTAAATCTAAAGATAGTGATATTAAAGAACGTGCTAACGCATGGTTTGTGACAAACGCTATGAAAGCTAAAGTGAAATTTGGATTAGGTTTGAAGGAGCAGAGTCATAAGAAAACAAAGAATACTAAAAGAAGGATAAAAGGAAAAATTAATAAATGTAATAAGAAATTATTCACAGCTACTGTGAGAAAAACTTTAAAACAATTGAAAGAACAGAAACCCCTTGATATAAATGATGCTGTTAAAATAGCTCAAAAGACTATTCATTCAAATTTTAAAGGGAAAAAGCGAGCAAACATTATAATACCGAGAGTTATACCTGTACCGAAAATTGGAGGATTTCTTCCACTTATTCCCGTACTAACAGCATTGTCAGCGTTTGGTGGTTTAGCAAGTGGAGGATCCGCTATTGTCAAAGCAGTAAATGCTATCAAAAATGGAAAAGAACAATTGGCGGAAGCTAACCGTCACAATAGATATATGGAATCAATTGCAATGGGTAAAGGGTTATATCTCAAACCATATAAAACTGGATATGGTCTCTACTATAGTCCAGCTCCAAAAAACTACTAGATAACCTACCTGAGCGCCCATTAACAGATTTAGATATAAGAAAATATGGTAAACATCTCTAACATTTTAGGGGTGTTTAAATAATAGAAGAAGTTAAAATCTATATATATATATCGAAAACTTAACATCTACTGTTTTCAGTACGATCCTGAACACAAGAGGGATATAGATACCATTGCTGAAATAAATAACTCCAAAACGGGAGGGGTTATCTTTACGAGCGATCTTCAAATCATATAAATATTAAAACCATCAACATAAAAGGTTATTACAAACTCTACACATGAGCATGCAGTAGTAGTAGATTAACAATGATTTTAAAGGAAATATACAACTTTTTAAAATTATTCTCGCACATGATTTCTGATGCAGATAAAACGAAACTCATCAACATACAAACACAACTGGAGTATGTAGACAACCTGAAAAGAATAAAAAATAGGCATGGTGAACATTTCGAGGATTGCGTATGGTCGAACGAAAACAGCACATGCGGTCCTGACACCTGCCCCTGTATATTTTATAAACATAGACTATATCAAGCTGAAAATGAAGCTAAAAATATAATTAATTTTTATAATCTTACTAAATGTAAAAATTGTGTTTTCAATAAATTGTAATCTTCAATAAATGCAAACGAAGAAATTGTATAATAAATGAAGAAAAATCTTAACCACATCTGAAATCTTTGTTTAGTTAAATAAAATAAAAAAACTAATTTCTTTTAATTAATCTATTATATAATTTTATTTATTTAAAACATGAAAAAATAAAAAAAAACTGAAAAAAAGAAATCCTCAACAATAAAAAGACCTTTTTTTTAATCTGAAATCAAGACGATTTATTATATATTTTATTTATTTAAAACCTGAAAAAAAACTGAAAAATAGAAATCCCTCAACAAATAAAAACACATTTTTTTAATTTTTAATTATCTTTATTTTTTTTTATTCTATATCACATCCCGTGAAAGATTTAAATAATATATAATATTTCTTATTATCTATATCTTATTATCAACACCATCCTCGACAAATTTAATATTTCCCCAACAGGAACTATCCTATCTTCTTCAGGGAAGACATCAATTAAATCGCCCCTCCATTAAAATATGTAGCATTTTTTTAATACATATTTTACGAGTAATGCTTCAAAAAGTGGTTTGAAGCATTTACTCGACTTTAAATTTAATAGGAACGCCTTAGCTCTTAAAAGTTCATCCTGGAACTTTTCGTCCATCCAGAGATTGTATTCGTCAACCAGTTTCAATTGGCAGTTGTAGTTATTTTTAAAATAAGAATGAGTTCTAAATTCTTAAAACAAGACAATTTATACTCTGGAATGTAGGTAAAGGGGTAATACATTTTAGAAGTAATGGAGAGTAAATACACAAAAAAAATACATAAAAACAGATATCCCACATTTGACCTCCCATTGTTATTGTTTTCAGCAACAGTGTGGTTATCCCACATTTGACCATGATCGTGCAATACAGTTGGATATTTTAAAATTAAAGATCCTTATAGTGCAAAAAAACAACAACAACACGTGTAACTATATTTCCATTTAGGTGTACAAAAAAAATTAATAAAATAAACCACATCCAAAATTCTTTGTCAAGTGTTTTATAAATTGATTACCTTATAAAAACATTCTTTTTGAACTAATTATTAAGAAAACAAATCTGATAAGGACTCGCACTGTTTGTTTACGGCATTTGACCATGATCGTGCAATACAGTTGGATATTTTAAAATTAAAGATCCTTCTAACACAAAAAAAACAAAACCACATGCAACTATATTTCTATTTAGGTGTACAAAAAAATAAGAATACACAAAAGCATAACATTGTATAAGTCGACAACATGAGTTTACGGTACCCTATATCACAAGGAAACGTGCACGCACTCATTCTGTCCGTCCAATCATTCGAAAAGCAATACAAAACAATACAAGTAAAAGGAACAAGAAGAAGCAGGCATGATCCCTTTTCTATTTCGCCAACATTAAATTACACAAAAAATAAAAAAAACAACCACACAACCAACCTACCCTTTCTTATCAGTTTAAAATTAAAGATCCTTCTAACACAAAAATACAACAACAACAACAACACGCACATCCCTTTTCTATTTCTTCTACATTTGACTATGACCAATACGTGACAAGATTTTATTATCCCAAGAAAACGATCACACGATCACTATCACACAGGTGTACCTTTTCTATTTCTCCAACATTAAATCAGACAAGAAAATAAAATAAGAATAAACAAAAGCATAACATTGCACAAGTCGGCAACATGAGTTTACGGTACCCTATATCGCAAGGAAACGTGAACACACACATTCTGTCCGTCCAATCATTCGAAAAGCAATACAAGTAAAAACAACCACACAACCAACTAACCCTTAAAACTATCATGCAGGTGTACATCTTGTATAGAAAAAAACTGTCAAATACATTACATGTTACAAACCTATCAACAAGCTAATATGACCGACTGTAGCGTAGGCATGCACCAAATTTTGTATGGAAAAAGTGAGCCAGAAACGCCAACACGTGACAAGAGTTTCTTATCAGTTTAAAATTAAAGATCCTTCTAACACAAAAATACAACAACACATACAACTATATTTCTATTTCTTCAACATTAAATTACACAAGAAGATAAAATAAGAATAAACAAAAGCATAACATTGTATAATTCAGCAACATGAGTTTACGGTACCCTATATCGCAAGGAAACGTGAACGCACACATTCTGTCCGTCCAATCATTCGAAAAGCAATACAAGTAAAAACAACCACACAACCAACTAACCCTTAAATCTATCATGCAGGTGTAGATCTTGTATAGAAAAAAAAACTGTCAAATACATTACATGTTACAAACCTATCAACAAGCTAATATGACCGACTGTAGCGTAGGCATGATCCTAAATTTGTATGGAAAAAGTGCCCTAGAAACGCCATAAACATACTACTAACGAAATATAACAATGGTTTTTACCATTAGGTTTCAGCCAGCCCTCAATTGAGAGTGTTACTGATGCGAGTGACAATAAGCTGCCCCATCTAAACAATTGGAAACTTATAAATCGCCGCAAAGCAAGGATGCTGCCATTTAGATAAAAATAAAACCAATCTGACATGAAGTGTTTGATTTTTATGTAAAAAGCCATACTGCAACGTACATCATGTCAAAAGTTTTGGCGTAAATTTCATAAAAGTGATAATAAAATATAATAATATAAAATAGTTATTAAAATGAATTAAAATAAATCAAAATATTAAAATTTTTTAACAAAATCTATCAATAATCGTGAAAACACTGTGTACTACAAGTATGTATCAAAAGTGATACATAAGCTAGAATTATGAAGTTTTTTAAGGCTCTATCTACGGTTAATGATTTTATTTCATTGTTAAACCACGGATGTACGCAGTTTCTGACTATTTTAGTTTTCACAGGAACATGCTTGTTATAAAGTTCCAAAATAATGGAGTTTATTAGAGAGACTTGTTCATCAACTGACGACAGGCAGTACATTTGATTCCATTGTATATTATTATCAAGACACATAAAATCACGATAAGTAAACGTTGTGGAGGGTTTCTGTGTTGCAAAGTCATATACTGCAAATATGAGATCATGTTTAGAAAACGCTGGTACCATTAGAACATTATCTTTATTACTGATGAAAAATAAATCAAGTAGGGTGCTATTGGTATTTGTAAAGTGGGTAGGTAATTTGTCAAATCGGTTGTCTCCGTAATCTGAAGGAATATTAATTCGTAATGTTATACTCATTAATAGGAAATAAGTTAAATGATAACATCATAGGAGTTAGACTAGCATCAGCAAGCATATTACAATTAAAGTCTCCGGCTATAATAATCTAAGGATACAACGCTGATAACAGCTCTAGTTGATTGACAAGTCCATCAAATTTTATATTTTTATTCGGTCTATAGACACAACCGAGTAGCAATGTGGTACCATTGTGATTAACTTCAATAAATACATATTCAACGTCATTTGGTTGATTGTACATAGTGTTGATTTTACATGATATATTATTCCTTACGTATATTGCTACTCCACCAGCATGTTTATATCTGTCAGACCGAAAAATACGGTATCCATTAACACCATAAAAATTATCACTTATCTCGCTATGGAACCAGGTTTCGGAAACAAATATGGCATCAATACTAGAGCATTAATGTGGCAGATATTAAAGCCTTGTTTTTGTTTAGCTAGTATTCTAATCATATTTCTTCGGCGGCTCTTAGCAGATTAGTGGCAAACACTCTGAGAGTAAATAAAATTGCCATGAAAAAGTTTAAAAAAAAGTATGTCATTCGGAGACGACTTTAAACTGTAGGTCCCGCCGACACTCATGTAAAAAATTAACACACACAACATAAGTGGTGTGAGAAGCCAGGTTATAATCCTATCTGAAGGATATATGTAATACTTGTTCTTTACTACACATGACTAATAAACTTTTAATTTTACGACAATTCGCCAGTTTAACACTAAACGCACCATAAGCGCTCAAATTAGAAAACTATCATAAAGTGGTATCGCTTTTGCTGATTTGTTTCTTTTGAATATAAGCAATTTATTTTATATATTTGTGTAAATTTTTATTTGCTAAATTCGATAAATACATGTGAATTAGTCTTTTTGGTAAAATTTGTACAAATAGGTACCTATTAGTTCCATGTATATTTAGTGTTACAGCTATTGAATCTAAAGGAATTTAATTATAACATGCAAATTTTATGTTAAATTCAAAAAAATATTTTTTAATTCCTCCATGACAAGAGCTCTTAATTTCTAAGAATAATTTTTGTGAAAAACACAGAGAAGAGTAATTCAATTTGAATTTGAATTCAAATTAAATGATTTTGAAATAGAATTCAGCTTCGGTGAAGTGAATAAAGAAATAAAATAAAATGGAATCATGGAATATTTTACTCCAGATAGTAACATTTTGCTCGTCCACCCTTCCTAAACTTTTAGTCCCTTTTAAATATTTCAGTTTTGCATTTAAATTACATGAAAAAATCACTGTTTTATACGCTCAAATAAATGTCACTTTAAATTTCACTACAAATACCGAATAATTGATAGTGGTTGTAGTAGGATATGTGTGTGCGAGAGTGTGTGTTTGAATAGAGAAATATTAATGTAATTGCATGGGTGTATGTACATATATTGTAGATATATAAGTATGTTGTAGATGTAAGCAAATAAAAATTTATTGTTTTCAATTTATTTTGTTCTACACACTCTCAATCTCACAGAATGCCAACAATTTTCAACTTTTTTTAACACTAAACGTGATTACAGCTTCAGTTCTCAGTAAAAATGTATTTATCCAATAAATATTTATGTAATATTAATGCAAATGGAGTTGCAATAAAACATAAAATAGTCTCCCTGAAATACAGAAAAAAATAGATCGAGTTTAAACACGAATTTGAATAATAAAGTCATCACAGGTAGATGTATGCGATTTTTTTAGCGCATGTAGTTCTGAGTAAAGTTGCCATTCATTGGCTTTTAATGGTAGGACGGGTTCTTTAGAGATTGACGCGAGAAGGACCGACCTACTGCCAGTCTCCGAATGGGCTCGTATGAATAGGATTGATTTTAATAAGGGAAAAATGCGAATGCTCATTATTAACACACAAGCGCAGCAATATCTATAGTTATGGGTCGGACACTCTTAATGTTCTGGGCATAAAAATTCAGTGTGAAGTTCACTTGAACCAGCACATTGTTCAAGTGTCGGATGAAGCATTCAAGTGCCTCAGTTTCCTAATATGGTGCAAGTAATAATTCACTTCATCTGATCTCATTACTATTTACTCAAGTATGGGCCGGTGTCTCAAACTTTATTTTTTAAGGCTTCTCGACCGCGTGCAGGAATGGGTGAAGATGCTCATTAATGACGGTAAGGTATTCAACTCTATTGATTCATTGGAGCATCGTCGCAATGTGGCTTGTGTGTTTCACTGTTCTACCGCTACTTCAGGAACAAGTTCCTAAAAGTCGTGTGTTATTACTTAGCATCCGCTTTTCACGTGGAGCACATCCGTTTGTGGCAATTGGCCAATGGATCGAACACTGTCTTACAGCGATAATTTGCTCTTTATCTGAACTATCCGTATATGGAACTCCCTACCTGCCACTTATAATTGAAAATGACCTGCGTTAAATCGCATAATGGCCAGTTGATATCAGAAATTCTTGAAATAATTTGCTCTGGAAATTGATCGAATTGAGACCACAAGATCACCGTAATCATGTGTATGCAACGAAAGCCATCACCAATCACTGCAATTTAATCTCAACTTTAAAAAAGAAAGGTCCAACGACGCCACCTGATTAGAATCCGCAACGGACAAATGCTCGTTGGGGGTAAGAATTAATTAAGCCTCAAATTCGAATATTTTGAGTATTATCTTTATCCAGGAGGCAATACGCTTCAGCGGAGAAAATAACTTTTTTGAAAAATTTGCTTTGATTTCACTTTGCCGATTCATTTTACCAATATGGTTACAAGACAGGTTTGGATGGATTTTTATTTTTTCATTTATTTGATCAAGGTACGTGTTGTACCTGCTGCAAATTCCATTCTAAGTCTTTACATAAAATTTAAAGTGAAGGTTTTCTTCGTGTGTATGCTATCAAGTTCCACTTGAATATTTGATTTGCCAATGAAGCAGTTATTTGTTGGTAACAAAATAGGCCAACAATATGAGAACAATCAGACGCACACATCTGTTGGTATACGTTTGAAGTTTCTTTAAACTAGTATGGTTTAGTTTCCAACTGGGGCAATCGTTAAAAAAAATTGTTAAAAATATAAATGTTCGCTCTCCATATTCGATCATTGATGTTCTTTTCAAGATCGAAAATTACAGCCACATACTATATTATGACACCATCAGTGTACATAAAATAGTGGGATCAGTGTGCATTAATTTCATTTTGTGTGTATATATTGTAAGACCTACTTCAACAATGTTACGAGTTTTTTCGGCATGTGACAAAAAGTCGCCGAGTCAAATAGGTAGTATGTTGTTATTAGACGAAAGGCTGTGGTTCAACCCTAGACTCAAATATCACAAACAAAACGAAATGAAATAAATATGTCCATGGACATTATGTCACTTTTTGAAAATCTCATAATGGACATTATGACATGGACATTATGACATTGATATAATTTGAGTTTGAAGAAAGTTCAACAGAAAAAGTATGAAAAAATCGGCGCCGATTTTTCATATAATTTTATTTTTGATTTTCTTAGGTGATATACCGAAAAAAAAAGAAATTGAATTCCTATTCAAAAGTGAAGTCGGCGCCGATTTTTTCATACTTTTCTGTTAATATTTTTAGATCACACCATCAGTATTTTCGGTTCACTTTGAAGTTATTAGAACTACGAGTGCATTGGAAGGATTCAATTCAAAATTGTCGAAAAAACTGGAACAACATGGACGATTTTTTAAGTTTTCCATTGCGATTTTTTTATATTTTTACACTACAAGATGTACTTCACTTTTTAATATTTTTTATTTCGAGCCGCTTCTTTCAAAATTCACTTGCTTACTAAAATCATCAGTTTTATCTTAAATAATACATTATTTTGTAACAGTAAATATTAAAAAATCAAATTCAAAACTTATTACATTTATTATTTTTACATTTTATGGACATTATGTCGCTCTAAATTGAGTCATAAAGTCCATGGACATTAAGACGCACTAATAAGTGACATAATGTCCATGGACATTAAGACACTTTGACGATGGACATTACGACACTTTATAGAGTGCCATAACGTCCATGGACATTATGTTACTTTTAGGCACGTCATAACATCCATGGACATTATGACACTGGACCTTATGACATGCCACCATGAAAAGTTTCTGAAATCTGTCGTTCGGAGTCGACATTAAACTATAGGTCCCGTCAGTCTTGGATAAAATTATCACACAACGCATGAGTGGTTTGAGAAGCTTAGGATATAATCCTAGCTAAATGGTTACAATGACGAAAATTTAATTCTTGTTACGTCCCTACAATATCGTACGCCATTGTATGTGCATTACATTTTGTTTGATGCCACAAGTTAATTTCTGTCCAACTTGCATTTCAGACAACAAAAACAAAAATAGACAAAAAAATGTTTGCAATTGTTTACAAACGAGACACAGTTTAAACAAAACATTGCTTGAATTTTAAAAACAGTTTCAATTCCATGCAACGACTAGAAACCAAACAAACTTGCCGCTTTACAGCAAATAAAATGGCATAAATTAAGCACAGAAAATAGAAATAACATAACACTCCACCCCACCCCCTCTTTGTCGCCAGCACAACGGACGACATAAGCTCTTATTCAACAAAACATGTAAAAATATCAGGTGTATTCACTAGAAAAGCAGAAAATAAACAAAACATTGTCGTTCGACTAAATAATGACATGACATGGTCACGTGCAAATGTTTTTTTTTTTTTTCATCGGTTTGCAAATAGGTGAGTACATGTTTTGTAAGCAACAGATCCGTATGTAAAAAGTGAAAATCTTTTAAGGTAAGAACCAACCTATGCTAGTTGCGCTGTAAATCTGTGGCACCCTAAACAAGTTGTTTCTCTCCGGATGTAGCAGTGCAACAGTGTCTGTAACAACATTTTCGTATAAATATTGTTGCATAACTTATACGTGTAAACTATGATTGTGTATGAATAACAAGTGAATTGATGGATGAATTGATAGATGGATGGACGTTTTAATAATAAAAAAGGGGAGAATTTTTTTGTTGTTAAACGACCAGGAAAAATAGTTAAACGTTGTTTTTCGCCTAAAGACTACGTCAACACTTATGCAGACTGCATAATAAAACGTATTTTTATGTGACAAAAACGTTCTTCTTTTTTATTTTTGTTTTTCTTAACATTTTGCATATAATTTTGAATGTTTTTCATGTGTATGTGAGAATTTTATTGAATTTTTTCAAACAGGAAACAATTGGACAAAATTTGTGTGACTTAGAATATGTATGTACAAGTAATGGCCAGTAGAAACATTCCTAAATGAATTTGTTAGGTGGGTCCGTATGTTTAGGATATTTTGATTTTTATGGTCAGCAGAAATTGCGAAAACTAATCTGGTATTCCGTCTTTCCTAGATATAGGATACTAAATTAAACGGTAACATGCTAAGTAGGGCGACGAATAAGATGAGACCTGGGAGTTGAACGTCTCATATATATCTGCATATATCTAAGCCATCAGTTTACCTTGTCGTGCTTTTACTGTTAAGGCATACTAACCATATATTCGCTCAGAAATCTGAATATTTTCAAACGTTTTAACTTTCTTTTCGAACACTAGCTTCTCGAGTCTTTGAAAGCTGGGAAATGACATAAAAAGTCTTTCATAGTTTCCGATGTCCTTACCACACGCCATAGTTAGGTAGGGAGGTAGAGGTAGCTGTCCATTTAAGAGAGTTGGATGTACCACATGCCATGCATTACTGATTATCTATAAGATCTAAAAATTTTAAATGTAGGCGGACAGTTCTGTAAAGCCGCCCACTTTTGTACTTATGTCGCCTTAACTTAGTCTTAATATTCTCACGGTTTTCCAACCATCAGATTCTTCCCAGAATATATTTCAGATTTTTGCCTTTAAAGTTATTGAGATTATTCCGATTTACACACATACAAACATACATAATTGGTCGTTACAACCCTTCAGTCAGGATTACAATCTAACCTCTCACACCACTTATGTTGTGTGTGTTAATTTTATACATGAGTGGCGGGACGTACAGTTTAAAGTCGTCGCTGAATTACAGATTTTTGAGAAACGAATTATGTTTTGTAATTCCTTAGATGTTTTTGCTGCAGCGTGTTTCAGGCGGAGGTGATGGCGATCTACCGAGCCGCTCAATGGATCCTCGTCAACGATGCTCCTTTCACTCGCGTCTCGGTCTTCTCTGACAGTCAGGCCGCGATAAAGTCTCTATCGGGTTTCGTGATTAACTCTAGGATCGTTAGGGAATGTCGTCGCTGTCTAGACCTTCTTTCGGGGCGCTTCACCAGTGTCTCTTTGGTGTGGGTCCCCGGGCACAGTGAAATTCCGGGTAACTGCAGAGCCGACGAGCTCGCCAGAGCTGGTGCGCTCCTGCCGGAATCCTCTTCTGTTGAATTGGGTATACCACTTGCCTCGGTCAAATTGACCATTGCGCGAAAATTCTTTCGAGACGCCAACCTATCCTGGGTCAACGAGGAGTCCTGCTCCACCGCTAGGCTCACCTGGCCCTTGATGGATAAAAGGCGTACCAACCAATTACTTGGCCTTGGTCGTGACGTCATCTCGACTACGGTGGCCGTGCTTACGGGTCATTGCGTCATGGGCAGACACGCGGAAAGAATGAGGCTCCCTTTTAACGATTTCTGTCGTGGATGCAGGTCCTCTGAGGAGGAGGAGACTGTTATTCACTTTCTTTGTCAGTGCCCGTCTCTTGCTAGGTGTAGATATAGGTTATTTGGCTCCCCATTCCTTGTTAGCTTAACGGAGCTATCATCCATTGATATCAAGGATATAGCTTCGTTCATCAAACTTTCTGGCTGGTTTTCCAGTGCGGGGTAGTCGTGCTTCCGTTGTGCAGCCCTTGCGCTGACCAACTTCTTCCTTTTCCCTGATTGTGGAGGAACTTGGTCAGTACAGGGACTGCGTTCACCCGTGGCATCACAACGGGCCGCTATGCGTGCTCAAGTGAGCTTTGTGACATCAGAGCTACCACTCCGACCTAACCTAACCTAACCTAACCTAGATGTTTTTGGGTAAATTACTTGTTAATTGCCTTCTTACATTCTAAGACTGTTTTGGATCTCGTATCCCAGGATGCTATTGCCCTAATTGTCACTCAACTATCAGTAATGATCTTTAGATTCCTTGGTCCCAACGCTAGTTTAGGCAGAAATCTCACATAAAAGAAAACATCGCCAACCTTCCTTTCAACAGTGTTCTGGCGCAAACTCTGAGAGTAAATAGAATTGCCATGAAAAGTTTCACAAATCTGTCGTTCAGAGTCGACGTTAAGCTACTAGGGCCTGCCTCTTATGGCTAAAAATTAGCACAAACAATATGGGCTTTGTGAGAAACTAGGTTTTAATCCTGACTAAGTAAGTAATATATGAAGTTTACCAAATTATGATAAGTGCAGATCACACATTCTCAGATTGCATGTACCTACGCTTAGATATTTGTATTATGCTGCGGTAGCTGGAATCATAGTTTGTTTTCTGATTCTTCTGGTTATAGAGGCCCAATGCCCTCTTATCTCAATGTTTCTTGTCGTTCTTTAAACAACAAGTCCCAAAGAGCGTATATGCATGGATTTGACCATGCAAAGGCGGTATATCCTATTGAATAATTTCGCATTAAGCGAATATCTGTCCAGTATCCCTTTTGGTTGATCCCCCATAGTCTGAATACGCCGTATACTTCATATCGAACCTGTATCGCAATCAGAAATGCTTCTGGTCACTGCAAAATCAATAACGTTTGTGAATATGGCATTCAAACCCATTTTGGAAACTGTATCAAATAATATTCGACCTTTAGATATAACAAATTGAGATTCCCAGAAGGTATGTTTGGCATTGTAGTAGCCTACTGACATAAATCGTGGTCCTAGAGTTTAAAGGAAACTTCCGTATTGATTCTCTGCAGAACAAATCTAGGAGGTCCAAAGAGCATGTATATTCTATTGATGTGGTTCTCAGTTCGCTGCATTGCTATATTTTTCAAGATTATTATATAATCTGGAAGGCGGTACGATTGCTTGGAACATTTAAGCGAGTTTCCTTTTGTTTAAGGTTTATGTTCCAATCGTATCGGGTGGGCCATCTATCGCTCTAAATTTGATTTATCGGTTATTTCGAACCTCACAGTACTTATGACATTCTATTCTGTCACAACATTCAGTATATTAGCTCCACTGAACACAATGAATCGATTTACGCTTCAACAACGTTGTAATTTATTAGAAATTTGGGCCAACGAGAAATTGGAAGATGATGTCGATTTGGCCAAAAAATCATCTTTGATGATTTGAATGAATGAAGCTCATTTCCATCTTGGTGAGTACGTAAATAAGTAAAATTACAGTATTTGGGGCTCAGAAAACCCACACGTAGTCTTACAGAAGCCAATGCACCCATTACAAGTGAATGAGGACGGAGCAATTACTATGCCACACACCTCATGCCACAATTGGCTTATTGCGTCAAACGTTTGATGGCCATTTAAATAGCCGTATTGGTGATGCCAGTTGGTGGCAAGAAGCTTCGATGTGACACCGTTGGACTATTTTTTGAGCGGGGCCGTTAATGAAAAATGTTATACCGACAAACCAGAAACAATTGAGCATTTAAAGCCCAACATTCGTGATGCCATTGCCGAGATACGACCCTATACACTCGAAAAAATGCACGAAAATTGCTCCGATCGAATGAGGTACTGTGAGGCCAGCCGCAGCAGCTGTATAAATGAAATAATATTCCATTTCTAACCCAAACAATTGTACTTCATAAATTTGGCAAAATTTAAAACCATTTTTGTTGTTGCATTCTTAAATTTAAACTTGTAAACGGCACACCCTATATATTATGAAGGAAGTATTACAAAAAGTGGTATTCGTTATCAAAGCCACAATCACCAGGCTTCTTGTTCTTTGAGTGTTACAACACACCTTAAACAAAATAAAAAAAATAAGTTTACTAAGGTGGCCAGTAAAACTAAATATATATTCCGTTTGATTTGTTTTCCGTTCCTTTTGCTCAATTCACTTTTATTTATGGATTTATATTCACCATACTATATATGCAGTTCTCATACAAAGTGTTTAAAATGTTGCCGTTTCCCTGGCCGTTTATTTATGTGTGTTTGCTTTAAAAAAATATTTTTCCACTTGAAGACAGGTGCTTCCGTACCAATCAGACCATAAATGTTGCACAATGAATAGAAAATGTGTGTTATTTTTTCATTTTTTTTTTGTTTGTTTTGAATGGTCATGTCTGATTGGTATGCACATGGATATCCTTTACTCTTCAAGCAAATGTAACTGAATTAAAAATAAATTTTTAAAATTCTTTAAGAAATGAACAAATTCAACATGAATACAAACAATTTAAGTTCATAACAAATTCAATTGTTTATTGAAATGGTTTTTTAATTAAAAAGTTTTTAATAAAAAAAAAAATTAAATTTCTTCAATTATTAAACAATTGTTTTGAATTTATAGAAAATTTAATTTTGTTTTGATAAATTAAATTTTATAAAATTTATTATATTTGCTGTAGAAAAGATTAGTTTACACCACCCATTAAACAAAACTGCAAATATTGTTTCCAAAATTTTTGTGGTTTCCATTGAATTTTAATCTACATACGTACATACATAATTGCTCATTACAATCCTCCCCAGTCAGGATTATGTTGTGTGTCAGTTTATACATGAGTAGCGGATTCTACAGTTTGAAGTCGACTTCGAACGTCAGATTTTTGAGAAAACTTTCATTGCAATTTTTTGTATTCTCAGAGTTTTTTGAGAGGAAGTCGACGAAGAAATATTTTTTTAATTTCGTTTTGAAATTAAGACGCCAACACATTATCTACTAGACTACCGCGACTCTTACACCATCAACAATAACAGAAAACTGTGCATAGCCAAGATAACATTGCTTTTATCGATCAAAGTCCTTAAGAAAACGCTGAAATGTAGTTTCGTCGTTGTTATCAATTTATGGATTTCTGTTGTTCAACTCAGTAAAAAAAATTTCGCAAGGACCTTTGATTACGTGCCTACAAGGTTTGTAACACAATTAAAACCAATCGATCAGATTCATTTAAAACTGGGCTTAGATAAGTACTCGTATTCTTCAATTCAAGAAAATGGTACTTAGTAGTGAAGCTCAAAAAGCAAAATTGCCGTATTTGGATCGAAGATAATCAACCAAGTACAATTATTGTGAACAAGACGTAGTTTTATTTTCTGTTGGCGCTGAAATCTATCAAAAAAACAAGATTATATTTTTTTATGGTGTTAAAGATGGCGAATTTTGTGCCAGAATGTTGCACAACAAACAATTTCTGAACATTTAAAACAATTGGGAAGATCCTAAAGTCCGATAAATGGGTGTCACATGAATTAAATGACAGTTAAATGGCATGATGTAATACCGAAAAACAATTTGTAAAATTTTGCTTCAAAGACACGATAGCAATTCGGTGTTGCAGCAAATTGTTACTGGCAATGAAATATGGATTTATTATCAGAATTCTAAAATGAAAAAAAACATGGGTTAATCCGGGAAAGGCATCAACTTCGGCTGCAAAACTAGATTTCGATTCAACAGGTTGGTATATATTTGGTGGGAGGTATATATCTTGGTGTATCCGTTTATACAAATCGCAATCGACAACAAATGATCAATTTGAACCGTGAATTGAAACACAAACGAAATGGGCCACATGATACGACGAGGTAATCTCGCAACATGACAATTTACCTGCACACAAAGCAAAACCAGTTTAGAAAACATTAAGCACGGAGTTGCTTACTCGCTGTATTCAACATTTGCTTTAAAAAACAAAAATGAAAGATGAAAAAAAATGTGTAGCCAGTACTTTGAATAAATGTTTTCTCCTTTCCAATTAAAAATTAGTGGTTTATTAAAAAAACGCTCGTTTCATTCCGCTACACATGGTATTACTTTCGAAAGAAGCAATGAGTTATTGCTATAGTGAATGTCCTATGCTATTAGGCCATGATTGCCAGAAACTAATCAGACCAACATCAACCAAATTTGTTTCCAACAAAACATTACAAGTCAACAAACGGCGCATTTAATAATCGTGTGATATTACTCCTCCGAGTGACCGCTAAATTTGGTATGTATACTCAGCGAAAGAAAAATAATGAAAAGCGGCGACTGTTTGTAAACCAAATGGGTTTGAGGCAATCTAAGGTATCTAATTCATGCATCACACTTACCAGCAATAACCTGGGTATGGTAGCTGGCCTGTGGACAATGTAGGGCAATGTAGACTCAAAATACGCCCGTTTTTGTGGTGATTTGAATGAGTTTTTAGAACACATTCTTGAAACCTGTAAGGCATTAGTGCATCCTAGAAGGATGGGTGTATATCAGATGCTAGGCAGGGCATTGGCCTTGTTCACAACCAGCAGCGTTATGAAGTTTTTCAGACCAATAGACTTGGAGGTGACATCACAGGGATATAGAGTGAGGGCCATACAATGGATCGTATGGTCGCAGTGTGACAACAATGATGTTTTGACTCATATTGCCAAAAAAAATTTGATCTGATGTGCATACAATTTGGGTTATTAATGCTCTTTGGATTTTACCCACAAAAATAAAGTAACGTTGATGGTATAGTAATACCATGTGCTCATATATTAACTTTACTATGTCAGAAGATGTTTCCAACTACATATTTGAATTATTCGTAGTAAAAAATATTCCTACTTACGTATTCACGTTCATTTTTATATCGTTATAGATCGAAAATAATAACAATATCTTCTTCATTTAAATTCTATTGAAATTTAACAAAACATAACAGAAATTCTAGTAAAAATTTTCATAAAATAATTTTCAATGAACAATTGAAATTTTTTTTTTTCGTTTTTGTTGTATTGTCCTATACATTACTTTGCATTTTTCTGTTCCTTTTTTCGAAATTTATTTTTATTTTCCTTTTTTTTTTTGGCTTCTGAGGAGACATAGTTATTATTGTGGCAAACTAACCAGAATTTGGCATTCCTTTTATGCAACCAGTGAACTAGACTAACAAGCCAACCAAACATCCAGCAGCCAACCAACAACCGGCAAAACTTTCTTCATAAAAGAAAACATCTTTGCGAGCCAGCCACTTCTTTTTTCTCTTTTTTGCCACAAAATTAATTTTTTCCTTGTATCCCCTATCTTTTCATTTTTTTCATTTTTACCAGGAATTCTTAAGTGTGTTGTACTGTTGTGGTCTGTTATTCTTTAAGGTAAATGGGTTTTAAAAGATGAAAAAATTTTAGTTTTTCCTTCAAAATATAAAAAAGATTTACAAGCATGATTCCGTTCTAGTATTCCGTTCTAAAGTATCCTTTAGAGAAGGACTAACTTTGTAAAACCCTTGCATAGTTTATTTGTATGCCACTATTTCGTAAGGACCACGGATAGAATCTCAACATCACAGTAAAGGCCGTACTTAGGCTTAAAACTCAAAAGAACATTTCAAATGTGTTAAAATGATTACGACATCTTATCATTTGGGTCATTATTGATGGATTTACGGCTATATATGTGAAAAGCTGACAGCTGTCTGAAGTTTATTAGGGTAATAGTATTGAGGTCAAGTCTCCCTTAATACTATAGCCCTGATTAACTTCAGACAGCTATCAGCTTTTCACAGTGTTCTGTTGATGCATAATCATTACATTTTGTAGACGATACTCATTCTCAACAAGTGTGCTTTTAGAGTTCTCAGACAAAAAGCCGATTACTAAACCCTGTTTATCCCTGGATAATCTGATTTTGATTCTTACTTCATAGGTCATTATAACTCTTTAGTCATGATTACGACTTCTCACATTCCTCATGATGCATGTGTTAATACTGAAGATGAAGTTACAGAAGAAATATTTTTTCATTCTCTGAGCTAGGGTTTGAACCTCTGGTATGGTTATTGGATTACTGTCTAGCTTCTCATACCACTTATATGAGCGGCAGAACCTACAGTTTGAAGTTGAATTTTATTTACTCTCAGAGTTCTTGCCAGAAATCTGATGAGAGAAAGTCACCGAAGAAATATTTTCTTAATATTTCGTTTGGATGGAGATGTCTGACTTGGAGTATGAACCACAGGCCTGCATTGAATAATTTTTTTATGTTCTTGTTTCTCTATTCCTGCTGACAAGCATAATAATGATAAATAAATAAATAAAATTGAAAAAAAAAAAAAGAATTGGATCATCAGTCATCTGTCGGTGGCATTGCCGAATGGAATGAAATAAAATTAATACTCGTTTATTGTGCATAAACGAGACTGACTGAGCCCAACATATTGAATCCAGCCTTGGCCTCTCGCTCACTCTTCTTTTGCTGAGTAAAACCCACTGTTCTGAATGATTGTGACCACATAAGCGGAAAGCAAACTCTCCTAATCGTAGGCTTACCTGGTATTAGACTTGGCTCCAATTATCATAGCCAGAGTCTGCAAACCATAGGTCAATGGTACACGTATAGAGGGGAATTATTTGGCTTGACTAGATTCCTTCGCCTTTCATAATAATTACGAATTTTTTCTTATAAAAAAAGACAATTTGATGTCAAAAATAATAAAATTTTCAAGCCTTAAAATCTGAAAAAAAAGAAACAAAAAATTCTTTCGAAACTCCCACTTGAAAACGAATTCGCTAACAAAAACCGAATACAAAAATTCTGTCTTGTTAACCACAATTATTCTTACAATTGCCAACGAAATGCTACTGTTGCTACAAATTGCTATCTGTTGACCTCTCCATCTGAATACAATAACTTCATTTCATGTGCACTCTTTCTTCCTTCCTTTTTTTTCTCAAGTACTTACCATACTTGTACGCCCACATGGCCCTGTTTCAAACGTTCCATGTCGGTTTGTGCCCAGGCCGGTCTCACCCACATCGATTTATGATTTATATCGTTACTAACATGCACCAGCTCCAAGCTACTGTGTGCATACTTTCTTACATTCCATGCAAAATTATTATGCCCATCGACTAAGGGCACATCACGCAATATGCGTGTTACGATTTTCAGTCTTTGTGTATGGGAGTTGCGGCTGGGTGTCATAACGAAATGCTGATACAACAAAGTGGCTGCCACAGCCAACAAACCCAATGCCACGACCAGCGTCAAGACAATCACACACGAACTGCGACCGAATTTATGCTGTACATTATTACTGCCACCACCACCGTGACGATGGCGATTGTGATGCAGATGACGATGACTGTTATGATGATGCTGTTGCTGGGATCCTTTCGATTTGCGTTTCCCTTTTGTCGCTGCGTCAACGTTGCTGGTGTCTGTGGCATCTGAAGGTGATTTAGTGTCATTGAAATTAACTTTTGATTTTTGTATACTTGAGATTTCACCACCAGAATCACTATTCGATGTGGAATTTTGGCGGGAGATGGTGCGACGTATATTCGAGTGTTCGGTCACATCGGGTAAACCGCCAAAGCCTGTGGTCTGTAAGTAAAGAAAATAATTTTAAAATATTATTTTAAAGCGTCATAAATAAATGCAATGTGAATTTTATGAGTTTTTTATTAAGATACAGGAGAGTACAAAACACTTGTAGTGGCTGAATTAAGATGAAAAAAGAGCAGCAACAGGAAGGAAGTCTATTTATTTGAGATTATTTAACATGGCTTTTATTGGTTTTATTAAGTAAATTGAAGCGAGTTTTAAACAATTTCAGATTAATTCAAATCAAATACTCGGCATATTCATATTGTCCCTTGCCCTACCTATCACTGTGGTTGTGCGTATGTGTTTTAAGATATAACGAATGGTGATATTAGCGTAGTTACTGCTCGTAAAGTGGTCATCAGATCCCCAGTGTACATCACATATAAGGTTGTATAAGATTGTTCAAGAATGCTGGATGTTTCTGTAGGAAATAGTGAGAGAGTTGACGACTACCCCCAGATGGGTTCTTACATAGATTTTGAAAGTAACAACAAAGCTGATGTATACATGCTGACTAGTGTTGGGAATCCCTTGATCCCGGGGTCCCGAAATCCCGGGATCCCGCAGTTTTTAACAATTCCGAAATCCCGGGATTGATCACTTAATCCCGGGATTTGACTTTATAAGCCGCAATGAAAAAAATTGTATATTAGAACTCTTTCTAATTCGAATTTCCAGGAATTTTAATCTGTTGTTTCAATGTATTAACCGCTCTGAAATTAGAAACAAAACTTCGCCAACAAAAACGATGTCTTGCAAAACTATGTTACGGCTGAATTTGGAAAGCAACTAACTCTAATAAAAGACTGTAAAACTAGGTGGAGCAGCCTTTTGTTAATGCTGGAACGTCTTTATTTATTAAGAAATTGTGTACAAAAGGCATTAATAGACATAGGTCCACCTGAAGGTGAATATTTTGCTTTATCCAAAGATGAGATTAATATGGTATCCGCAATCATTAGTGCTCTTGTCCCAGTTAAAGCAACAGTTGACGCCCTTTGCCATCGGGATGCTAATCTGTTCACAACTTAAAGATGCTAACAATGTTATAAGGCAAAAACTACATTCAGCCCTCATCCTTCGCATGCAACAAAGGAGAACAGATATCAGTGGGGAACTTCAGTATCTGCACAATGGTAGAACAAATGTTCAGTCCGTATCCGAAACAGAGTTCGTAACGCTTCCTTCTTCCATAAAATATCGCAAATTAATAGTTGCGTTACTCGAAAGACTAAATGCTTCAAGTCCAACTACATACATCACTTCTAATAGCTTCTGAGTCAGAAATTACACCATCTGATTCAGATAAGGCACCTTTCGAAATTGTGTCAGATTCTTCTGAGCTTCCATCTGAATCTCTTTCTTGTTCTCTTGAAGAACCTTTAAATATTTCAGACGAGCTCAATGAAGCTATAAAAAAAGCACATTTACCGAGGATAGCAATTCGATGTGAGACGTTGTCTGTAAAAATTCAGAGAGAAATGCTCTTGTTTGAAAATGGAGGAACACGTGGTGACTTTTTGCAAAGAGCATACGATTTTTTAATGACTATTAAGCCAGCCAGTGTAGAGTCTGAACGTGCTTTTTCTGCAGCTGGATTTTTCGCAACTAAAATAAAAAGTCGTTTGAGCGATGAAATTTTGGATGCTCTGTGCTTCCTCAAAACGTATTTTAAAAATAATAAAAAATAATAACATATCGCACTTGAACAAGAAAAGAGTATATACATATCTATAAAAACAATTAACTCTTTATAATTAATTTAAAAATGTGTAAAATTAAAAATAAAATTAATTTTCTTATAATTTAATAAATTCTTTCTTATAAACCTATTTTTGTTTTGGATGTGTCATGTTATTAATTTTATTGAAATAATATGTATGTATCTTTCAAGAACAAATTTTTTAAAATCCCGGGATAAATCCCGGGATCCCGGGATTGAAAATATAGAGCGGGATTGCCAACCCTAATGCTGACACAAAGGTAGGTGCAATGAAAAATTGAAATGAAATCATACGTCATTTTAGCACTCCTTTGCAGAGGTGCAAACGAGTGATTTCAAACAAACTTCGCTCATTTGCAAAAGAAAGATAGGATATTTAAACCATTTGTAGTGGGAACGTATCTTGCCCGATATGATCACTGGGTTTCTAGAGATTATCTACGCTAGATTAAAGATTTTCTGAGTATTACGGCTATCTCTAGAGGAGATAGCGAGATATTCGTGATTGAAGGTAACAATAATGCCGGAAAAATTCTAAGTAACTCATACATGAGATTGTAATTTATTTGCAGAGAAATAAACGAGTGATCTCGCACAAACTTTATTTATTTTTAAAGAAAAGATTGAATAGTGAATTCACCTGCATAGAGATCATACAAATCTAACATGATATTGATTTCTACACCAGGAGAACCTGGAACGCTAACCCTTGGGGAGAGTGTTCGGAGGCTGCGAATAGCTCACAAAGCCTTCTACAGACACGTAACAAGGAGAATGAAGAGGACACCACAGAAACTTTTCTCTGTCATTGTTCCCCACTTGAGAACTATATAGGAAGATTTCTTGGGCACACATAATTCACATATAGAATGTGTCTACTCAAAGGTGATTTACATAGAATTCACACTTTCTTAAAACTTTCGGAATAGTGGAGAAATGCTAACCAGAATTTATATTTGTATGATGTAGTATATAGTTACGATGACCATCCGTCCACTATTATAGCGGACAGTCCACTATTTTAACCTCCTGTCCGCTATTTTTTTTTGTGTCCGCTATTTGTCCACTATTTTACCACACGTAATTTCTAAAAAGTATTTATTTTCAAAAATGTCCGCTTTTGTCCACTTTTTTCACTAATTCGGTAAAAAGGCTTATATTAGCTGGAATTACATAAGAAATTGAGTTGGAAACTAATGTTGGATAATAATGTTTTCATAAAATGTAAAATTTCCTAGAAAAAAAATTATTGGAGTCAACTGTGTTGCCTACATTCTGTATAATTGTATACAAATGGCAACTAAAACCTTACCAATAGATATGGAAGTTGTATTTGTTAAATTATATTCATATTTTTACATTTATAAAGTTAGAGTTGAAAAATTTAAACAAATTTGTGGTAACGTTGATGTAGAGTATAAAAAATTATTGGGACATTGTAAAACACGTTAGTTAACTTTAATGCCAGCCTTAGGGCCCTTGAAAGAGTACTTTCTTAAACAAGAAAAATGCCCAACTATAGTGTTTAATTTTTTTAATGATCCTTTTGCTATGTCTTGGTTATTACTTATACATAGTCAAACTAGTGTCTTCCATAAATATATACAGGTAGTCCCCGACTTACGACCGTTCGACTTACGACTATTAGCACTTACGACCATTTGTTTTCTAATTTTTTTCATAGAAAATACTTAAAGAAGACAAATATGTAGTTGCGGGGAATTCCTAAAATATAAATTTTATATATATAAGTAAATATAAATATAAATTTTGGGTAGTTTCATTTTTCCTGAACCTCAAAGTTAGTAGTACAGTATGTAATTTTTTCTTAAATTTTTTTTTATATGAAATTCGACTTACGAATTAATCGACTTACGACCGATGACCAGGAACCTATCTCGGTCATAAGTCGGGGAATACCTGTACTGCATTTAGATAGCCAACATATTTCAATGCCTGAGGCGGCTATAATATGAAAAGAATTTATTTTTACGACTTAACGTAAAAAATTCTTTAAGGAAAAAGTTAAAAACTTTTACAGAACCTGTATTAGTTACTTGAACCAATGGGATGAATCTTTTAAAGAAATTGAGGAACTTGCTTGCATATTGCAAATCCATCTTGGTCTTCAATTGAAAAGTCGTTAATAAAGGTAACAGAAATCAGAAATGATTTAAATATAAATAATAACGAAATTTTTGATGAATTCGCTTATGTAAAAAATTATGCAAATGCTGAACAATTAGAAATATGGAAACAATCAGCATTTAATCTCGATAAAAAGTGGATTGAAATTTAAAAATTTTTCGAAACGAAAAACATTCCTCATAAAAACATCCTGAAATTAGTAGATTTTTCATTTGTTTTGCCAGCGTCTAACGCACCAACAGAAAGATATTTTTCTATATCTAACAATATTTGTTCTTCCGAAAATTTCCAAATGGTACTAGAAACTTTAGAATCCCGTTTGACCATAAAATGCAATTTTGAAATGGACTGTTCGGAATTTAAAACATTTTTATCTAACAACCCCAACGCTTTAAAAAAAATACATTCTGTAGAGGAATTACAGAAGTAAATTTATACACATAAGTATACCCATATGTATGTATGTATACGTATAAATTTAAGTTTGTGTACATTATTTGTACCTATTTATGTCTGTATTTTAAAAATCTTTATATAAAACATTATTTATGATATTTGTTTTGTTTTTCAATTTTATATATTTGTCCGCTTTTTTCTAATGGAAATAATGGTCACCGTAAGTAGTGGTGATACAACAGGACGTTATAGAAATCATGTAAGTCATGCTCAGTGAGACCTAAGCTAACACATGTTTGTGTTTGTCACATACTCTTTCGGACTGGACAGAGTTTTATCACCAAAGCAGATAAATCGGTTCACACCAAGGCTAAGAATACAAGGCCCAACGAGCTACTATAATTGATATTGTATGTGAAAAATCATTGAAAATTTTTGATTCGTCTGAAAGAGCTTCCGATGTCATTATGTATGCAATATAATATCATTTCAATGTCCCCCACGAATTCTCTGGGTGAAGCGCATCCAAAATATTAATTTTTCCGTGACTCTGGCGCATAAATCATATTTGAACTTGGCCAATGGCGTGAGTTATGTAGATTTTAAAGACCGCTATCGTTTATATCTTATTCGCATATAATTTCGAATAAGGACACCTCAAAATTCACGTCTCCTTAAGATGCCCTCAAATTGCTCGTACAGAATATCCAGTTTAGCATGAGCCGCCGTAGTCTAGTAGGTAGTGTGTTGACTTATTAGACGTGAAATCACGGTTCAAACCCGAGATCAGACATCCCCAACAAAACGAAGTGTGACAAAATCTCTGAGAGTAAAATAAAATTTGCCATGACAGTTTCTCAAAAATCTGTCGTTCTGAGTCGACTTTAACCTGTAGGTCCCGCCACTAGTGTATACATAAGTAGTGAGAATCTACGTCGTAATCCTGTCGGAATGGTTGGTATGAGCAACGTAGCGCCGTCCTTTTGAAAGCACAAGATGACCGTTGTCAACTGTTAAGTTCGGAAGTCCCTGCTGGAAGATCCGACACTGACGACACTTGAAACAATAATTGACGCCAATACTATGTCATCCCCCGATGCTTGTACCCTTTCGGTGGTGCAACACGTCTATACGAAGCTGCACAGAAAAATCCCTGCACTACGATATAATATCCGAAACTGAAGAATATTATTGACTTCATGATGCAACCGAAAAGTGTATTGTACATACCGGACTTGGGTCTAATAATATACCATTATTTATTATGACAAACAGACATGGCTTTAAATGGAATGTTAGGAAGCCTAGCAGCATTCATTTCTATATTTCAACAAAAAAAAAACCTATTTTCAGTTGAATAAAATGGAATTTCTTTTTCTACCATTGTTTATGTATTTGTTGTTGTTGTTGTTTTAGTTATTATTATAACTATTATTGCTGTTGTCCTAAAACAATAGCAATAAATATGGAAATTTATGTGAATCTATTTGGCACAACCAAATTTTATTTTTGCATACCACATGGGAGTATATTGGGGATGTGTAGTACTTAATTTAGTTTCTATTGTTTTTTTTTTTTTTGTTTTCTTTTGAATAAAAATAGAAAATAACGTTAGAATTTTATTTAAATATTATTCGTTATTGTTCGGAATGCTTTTATACTCCGCACAGTTTGTCCTTACCAACAAGTTGAGTACAATGACGAATCGACATTTCAGCATTTTCTTTAAGACTTCGCACTATACTTAAGTAATACCCGGCCGTAACAGAAACTGTTTTGGAATCCTTGATACCAAAGCTATTCTGCCCACAAAATCCATTTGCCCCGACTTATCCGACTTTTATTTATATTGAAGACTTCTTTTGCTCGTATAAAAAACTTAGCTTCGTCGCCAGCATCCCCGATCCAAAATAATGCCCGACCGTAATGAAAACTATTTCGGAATCCTTGATACCATGTCTATCCAGCTCAGTAGGTTTTCCATTTCCACCATTCTACTTTTTTATCCTATTTATCCCGAATTATAAGAAAGCATTTGGAGAAAAAAATTTTTTTTCTCATATTTTGTATTGTTTGTTTGTTTTCAAAGGTTTTTCTTCGTCTTCCTTTCATTTTTTTCTCCAATTTATCACTATTTTTGTGGTTTTTAATCGATTTCTTTTAATACTTTTCCAAACTTTTCAATGACGTTAACTTAACATTCACTGTAATAGAAAGAATAAAACTTTCGCTACAAAATATTAAAAATACTATATTTACTTTGAATTTTGAATAAAATGGAGGACGCTTTTCCTTTTTAACTTAGTATTGAATATAACAAATAATACAATTTAACGAACAGGTCTGACAACAATTAGGTTCGTTAAATGGGAAAACTACTGTATTAAGTTATTTAACAAATAGACAAAAGGTGCACTGCATGTAAATGTTGTTAACCCTCATACGTCGGGTTAAGCAACCACAAGAGCTTATTAACGTATTGTATAACATTACGTATGAGTTATGTTAACTATATAATTAAATATTGCTCATACGTCTTGATGTCAATAAATATAAATGTTGAGGTAGTTTTGATTGAATTGTTCAACTGTAAAGTATTTTTAATGGAAGATTTGAATCCTGTTTTTGCTTAAATTAAAGTCCATTAAATGCAAAAGTATTAGAATTTAAAGCATTTGACAAAAATTATTAATTAACAAAAAATATTAACTACATTATATAAAAAAAAAAAATAAAATACAAATTAAAATTAAAATTCCAGGAGCTAATAAAATTTAATAAGGGAAATATTTGAGTTTATTTTAAATTTGTTCATCAGTATTATATGTTACATGGCTAATGGAATTTGTGGAATGTTTAAATGATTTTGAAATAAAACCAATATCATTCAGTACCAGATTTTACCAATAATTTGCTTATTTGTAATAAAATTAGATTAAATTTTCGTAATAGAATAGCGGAGACCACAATTTCATTGCCGGCTTTCCTGATTTTTTAATGACTGCTTTGGATTGATACGTTCAGTAAGTAACTTTTGAAATCAGTTTTAACCCAAGTCATACTGACAACATTTTTATACGTATTTTCGACTACTGATAGGGGTACCCAGGTAACCCTATGTAAGTTTCGAGCTGGGTGCGTTTATAGAAATTTTATTTGTTACGGGTTTAAATGGTGCAAGCGTTGATCCTCGTTCACCTCTTTTGGGGAAACTAAGGTCATCCAATATATAAAGCCTCCTGTACTGACATATTTCAACAAATAATACGTGTAATTCGTTTTACATTGCAGTCATAATATCAGCACGCAAACAAACAAATAAAGCCACTCCTGTTTCTGTTATTTGGAATATATTTGGAAGAACCTACAGGAAAATTATTATCCGAATGGAAGTGAGATAATTGATGAACCATTATTTTCATTTCAAGAACGCACCAGCTTTACACAATACATTCCGTCATAACCGGCTGAGCACAGGATTAAATTATTTTGATTTAGTAAAACAGCCAATAGTTATCCTACGAATTGAATTACTTACGTAGGTAAACCGACTGAGAGTCAGTTGCATTTTGTCAATACTCGAGGGCAGCCTGCTTTTAGGAAACAAATATAGGATTATTGGGGAGAGATATGGGATCTTGACACTTTTTTAACATGGCTGTAAGTTTTTGATATCACTAGGAGTGGAATTGACAACTGAAAGTATGAAAAAAGCGCCAATGATAAACGTATAATACAATCTGCTAACGTCCAAGTAGCTTATGAACCATCTCTAAGGAAATTCACAGGATGCTGCTGGTCGTTTACCATTAAAAGGTCGTTGTTATCTTTGTACGGCTATTGATTCGAAATCGGATTGTAACACAAGCAAAACATGTGAGGGAACTAGCAGAACCTCAACTTAATATCTTTAACTGTTAAATATATTTTTGACTTTGAAGTTCGTTCGGGTACCGGAGTAACCATATTAGGAGTGTTAGGGTTAGTATCATAACTAATGTTAGTATTATTTCAAAATCGGAAATATTGAAAAGAAATGCTTTACGAAGACAGTTTTCTGAAAGAACATGTCTTTCGAAATAACGGAATCTACGTCCATTTTCCATCAAACGAATTTTTCATACCCTGTTCTGAAGTGAAACATATTCCAATGAGAACATAGTTCATCGATCGAGATAAATTGTAGTCAGAAGGACAATGTTCTGAAGTACTCGGAACATGAGGTAAAACAGTCCATTTATTGCTTTTCAGGTTTTGTTTTTGACCGGCACCGCAGTTTATGGCCGAGCGTCGCATTCTGGACACTTTTGGTCAAATGTGCACTTTAAACGACATAATTTTTGTCAATGTTACACGTCTCCCATAATAGTTTGGCCCAGTTTTAGCTATTCGAAGTAGGTTACACCCCTCTGATCCCAACATATACAGAGCAGTTAGGTTAGGTTAGGTTAGGTTAGAGGACGTGTACTTGTCTCCACCAAATTGTGACAAGTACAGTACCCGGAGGTCGAATTGACCCATTGTACCACGTCCTAGCTTCTCACACCACTCATGTTGTGTGCGCTAATTTTATACGTGATTGCTGGGACCTACAATTTAACGTCGACTCCGAACGACTGATTTTTTTTTTTTGAGAAACTTTATTCATGGCAATTTTTATTTACTCTCAGAGTTTTTGCCAGAAATCTGCTGAGAGGACGACTTCAAAAAGCAGTACTCGGGCGCAATTGATGTTCTGCTTCTGGTCTGGTCTCGTGCACGAGAAAAAAAAACCTCTTTTATAGAGACTAGGAAAACCTAGCACACCGTGGGTATACGTAGAATAAGATTGGCGTTGACTCTACCCAGAATGTATGTTAATAAACACATTGCTGTCTTAACAAATCATCAGGATGTTTTAGGAAGGAGTAATTTTTTAAATAACTTTAAACAGAAGACCTACTAGTTCTACTATGTAAGACGTCCAATAGGATTTCATTTTCACCTAAAATAGTTACTCATGCTACTTGTTTTATTCCTAGCTTTTCATTAAATGTTCTAAAATTATCATGGAACGCGTCAATCCATTTTAATGAACCTCCATATATAAATTTACATTTTACTTGCTGGATAATGCTGTTCTAATTACAAAATCAACAAAAAAGACACGCAGAAAGAGAAAAAAATAAATTCTCAACAAGAATAACAATTTCGAAGCAAGGAAAGTTTTTATTTTTTTAAATCTTTTTCTCTTTCTATTAAAAAAAAGAAATTTTCTTTATAAAAGAAAATATTAAGAATTTTTCCTTTTGAATAATATTTTTTTTGTATTTTCACACAACGAGCAGTGGCAGTGGAAATGAAAATGTGACTACAAAGAAACGTTTAAAAGCAGTGGAAGCTGAAAGTAGAACAAATAAACGGTTTAGATTTCAAAAGCACCCATTAAACAAGCAGCATGTGTAGAAAGTATGACACATTTAAAGCATGTTCTTGTGAAAGGAACATTAAGTTTATAAAATTTTATAAAATTTTTTTTGATAATTTTGCACGCGTCAATCTTTTTGTGAAATGTTATAAGGATTCCGGATGAATAATATTCCAACAAATTGTTTTTATATTTTAGGTTAGGTTAAGTCGAAGTGGTAACTTTGATTACCAAAGCTAACTTGAGCAAGCATAGCGGCCCGTTGTGACGCCACTAACCGAAATCCACCAAACTTGCGAAGAAGTTAGTCAGCTCAAGGGCTGCACATTAAAAGCACGACTACTCTGGAGATTGCCCACAGTTTCTATTGATAATGGTCTGACGAACCGAAAATAAAATTATTTGGTTACGTTGCTTTTAGGTTAGACCGCCTCAAAGTGGATACCGTATCTGGATCACCTAAGGTTCCGTTGCAATATCGATATTTTTTACAGCCTGGTTGTTATTTCTTAGCCATTCCGATAGTCTTCTGAAAATGTGAGTTCTTCCCATTCCGTCACTGAACTTTACCCAAAAATATTTCGTCTCAGCTTTTTGGAGAAAATCCCATACAGATTTCCACCAAATATCCGACAATGACCATATCAAGGCTCCTATCGTCTCTGCTTATAATTCTAGTACGAAACCGCGTATCAAGATCAATTTCAAATGAAGTAAAGTCAATTTCACTTGCAAGCTGAGGATCATCAGATAGGATAGAGTAGTGCTCAGAGGATATAATATTCTAGCATAACACGGTTTTACGTGGCAGAGCGACATGTCATGTGACAAGTAATTTAGGACAAAGCCAAAGGTGAAAGAAACCACCAACTTGAATGGTGACCGACATCTAGAGGCCACCACTAACGGAAGAAGTAATTCGATAAACTTATGAAGACTTTAATCAAAGATGCGTACATTGTCATTACAACCATACATGGGCATACTGCATTATAATTCTAATGCATTAAGCTTTTCAGTATTCAGTAAATGTTTACTGGTAATGAAATTTAGATTTCATTTTTGTAACTGTAATTTTTTTCAGTAATCAGTAAAAATCAATTTTTACTGAAATTTTACTGGTACTGCAAAGTGCCCATCTATGATTACAACCCTTCTGCCAGGATTACGACCTAGCTTCTCACAAATTCTGTTGCGATTTGTTTTGTTTCGTACAAAACATTTTCTTATATTTGATATTTTTCTTATATTTGATATTTTACAATTTGTATTTGAAAAAAAAAAAATTTAACAAATTAATCTAGTTTAAATTGCATTAAAAATTTTTCTTGTGAACCATACTGTCATATAGTACTCGTAATAATACGCAAGGTTTTTGGCGTTACTATATTTTCTAGCATGCTACATATATTTTTCTCTCAATTAGTAACCCTTTAATTCTTCCACTCAATTAGTGCATATGCATATGTACATACATTCGTACCTTTGAAATTGCACTCATTAAGATCATCAAATTCATTAGCATATATGGTAATATTTCTGATTCTTGCAAACTTGTTTTTTTTGTCCTTTTCTCACGCATGCTCAATCAATTATATATAGTAATAAATCTTTATTCTCCCTTTTGTTAACTACGTAATTAGTATTTAAACACGCACACAATGATCTTACTAAAAATTCCAAACTTATTATTAAAGTGACCGTTGTGAGAAAAAGTCTTATTTTAGACAAAGAAACCGAAAAGAGTTTGCATTAAAATAAATTATTTGGTGTTAAGAAAGGAACAATAAGTTCACATATTGTGAAATATTAATAAAAAGTTAAATTAATTGAATATATTTATTAAAACTTAATTCGAGATTGTCAAATATTGGTAATAATAGAAAATCATTGGGATCTTCTCCCTTAATTAGAAGAGATTTATTCTAATATTTTTAAAGTGAAATTCTTATTATACAAGGTAAGAAATTATTTCAGCATGAAAAGTGTGTCAAATATAAAAGTGATTTTTCTCCTTAAAGGAAATACATATATTTTATTTTGGTCGTGGAATTTTCCTCGACCCGCAAGCCCAAGAGGTTGGTTCCAAACCAAACTATAGAACTCAACACGTGATGGAAAGTTTCTGTAAGAACCACTAAGTTACCACGTGAACCGCCAAGCTTCCACGTGAATCCCACATATTCTTGACATGATTAACCTTACCATGTGACAAAACTTCATTCCTGAACATTATATGCTATCACGTATTATTTTAAATATGTACAAATACTAATATTTTCCTAAAAATTAATGTAAATTCAAAATTTCTAATACCTATAACTAACAAATTCTAACTTAATTTTGCAACAAATTATAATATAATTGAAATTATCAAGACAATGTTCTAAGTCTTCTACATAAGTACAAATATGTTGTACATTCAAACCAAAAATATAAAACTTCTACATTTTTAAATACCTAAACAATTATTATAGAATTATACAATAGCGCAGTTCACAATCTTGGGTATTTAGATGGTAAATTTATACCATTGTAAATATTTGCCATTAATTGTGAACGGTTTTTTGTTTAACTTTGCAACACTTATTGCAAACTTCTCAAATAAAAAGACAAGCCATATATTCATTAATGTTTTCTTAAATGTTGTCATTTTATATTTAAATAAAACGCATTCAAATATCTTCAAGATAATTTATAATTTTATTTATTTCGCCCTCTGTCCATTTTTTATTCGGCTTTTCTTTTAATTCGTTTTTTATGTTGTACGTTTCCATTTTTTTGTGACTTTATTTTTCAATGTTTTTTTTTTATGATCAGCTGCTCATTTGCTTAAGTATGTCAAATATAAACTATGGTTTTGAGTGTGGCATATTTGCCAAACCGTGGCAAGGGTATTCCTGTGTATTTTGTTAGTGTATGGCAAAAAAATACCCAACATTTGCAAATGCCATGATGCTAGACCATTTCCCCAAGATTGTGAACTGCGCTAATATACTTTACCTCATTAATTAGTTATCTAAACTAAATACCTAATTTTGAATATATACATGTATTTATCTAAAGCTTAAAATCTGAATTCTAAAATTATAAAATTGTAAAAGCATTTAAAACTATAAGAAAAACTAAATTTAAAACCTAAATAATTATACTAAAAATTTTGCTACGAAATGTAAACCATATAAAAGTATTAAAATTAAATATTAAAATATAACTATGAAATGAATTTAAATTATAAAATTAACACAATTATTTTAAAGTCAAATTTATTTAAAATACATTAATACTTTTACGTCTGATACCATTATGATCACTAATAGATTGACAATTTAAAATTTGTTTGAAACTTTTTCTTTTAAATCCACTCTGTGGTGTTAAGGCAAGAGAGTGTATTATATGTTTGCGTCATGAAACCGGGTTAAGAACCGTATAGACCACTGAGCTAGCTTAACATCTTTTTTTGCCCTTAACCAAGTTTTTATATAAAAATCAGTTCAATTTCTATCAAGACGAATATACAATAATTTTTGTTATTCTTTCGGTAACTACGCGTAACACCTGTTATGTTGTGTTGTGTGTGTTAATTGCATACATGAGTGACGGGACGTACTATTTAAAGTCGATTTCAAACGACAGATTTTTGACGAACTTTTTCATGGCAATTTTATTTACTCTCAGATTTGTTGCCAGGAATCTGATGAGAGAAACTCGCTGAAGAAATATTTTCTTCATATTTCGTTTTGTTGGAGATATTCGACCTGGGGTTCGAACTGTGGTCTCACGATTAATAAGCCAACAGACTACCTACTAGGCTACGGAGACTTAAAAGATATGTTTTATTAAAATTGAAGGCGTAATCCCAAACTTTAACGGATTTTTAAAGCTGTGGGATAAGTGCGTAAAGTGCTGCCACAATCGATTTATTTCCACCCAGTGTGGGTATACAAGAGCAAGTGGTTGAACGAATACGAAGATCAAGAACTCCTACCAATGCTTTCATTAGAGAAGTACAATGACTAATATGATGCATTTTCAGCTCCGCCAGTCTTCCAATTCAAAAGACTGGAAATAAGTCCAACGAGTGAAGAAATTCTCCCATTTTGAATGTCAGCAAAAAAAAATACCATCTGATGCTGAGGGTTACACTACATATTATATTGTCTGTTTACCTTCACTTTTGAGGCCCACTATCATTTTAGTATATACATTAAGCAACCTTAACTGGCCATAATTATGCGTTTGTTTAGTTCTTAATTAAAACCAATTAAAGAAAAAAATCTTGTTTCATTATTTCAGCGGAAAAACAAAAGAAACAAAATAAAAATAAAATGAAGAAAATTTTCTAAAGAGAAAATTAAAGAAAAACATCTGCAAGACAACTTAATTTTTCTTTTGATTTTCTCGTTTTTTTTTGTTTAACTTTTTCATTTTCATTAAATGAAAAACAAAATTTTTTTTTGTCGTCACGTCACGATACGCCAGCACACGGATAGACATTAAAGAAACGCTGTCTGTATTTTAGCGCCCCTAGCATTAAATTGTCAACATTGTTGCAAATAAAACGGAACATTTAATTTAACACATGTACACAACTAGAAACATATTATAAAGCAAAGCCAGCAAGTAAGTCATTACATAAGAAGGGATGTTAGGCAGGTACTAGAATGCTTTTTGTGTAATGAAGAACGTTTCTTAGGTGTACTAATATGTACTCCAGCGACTGTGTTATGTACTGAGAGATGAAATTAATTTTTGTTGTTGATTTCTATCTTCCTTTGCCTATCTTAAAAAAATATGTATCAAATGCATGTTAAATGTACCTGACAGTTCATATTTGTTGTAGAAATTCCTGTTAAAATTTCTTTGTAGAAATTTGTGAAGCAGAACTTCAATAGCATGAACATCATTTAAACGCAGTTGGGTTGAATTGTGATAATAAGTGAAATATTTTAGGAGTGAAAAGCATGTCATAAGCAAGTCCATCTATTTGATGTTCTGTATTAAAGATTATTTCTTAAAAAAAATTGAGTTTTCAAAAGCATTTTAGGGTAACTTTCAATTCACTAAGTATTGGAACAATGCATTTTCCGACCTCCTTACAAGCCTTTTTAAGGCATAAAAGTAACGGTTTTCGAATAGTACTACTTGTCAGGCAAAGCTCTATTAAAATTACACTCCTTGCTGCTTTTACCATGTCTGGAATGAATCCCACAAACTAAACATACGCACATACATACATACACATACATATATACATACATAATTAGTCGGGATTACTAACTATTTTCTCTTATGTTGTGTGTGTGTTAATTTGATACATGAGTGGAAGGACCCACAGTTTAAAGCCGACTTCGAACGACTGATTTTTGAAAAACTTTTCATCGCGATTTTATTTACTGTCAGCGTTTTTGCCAGAAATCTGTTGAGAGGAAGTCGCCGGAGAAATATTTCTTCATATTTCTTTTAGATGTCTGACTTGTGGTCTGAATCGAGGCCTCACGTCTAATAAGCCAACATACCACCTACTAGACTATGACTACAACTTCAGCAAAAACTAAAACTTATGCTATATAGAGTATCTGGTTTCTGCAACGAATCTATTCTTAATATGTTTTTTTTTTTATTACAGCTCTTAGTAGCATATGGCTTCAGCAAAGCATTTCCATCTTATTCGGATGACTGCTGTTATTTTTGTGTCTTCCCACGTGAGATTGCACAGCCGTAGATCTGGGAATATCAGAAATCTTCAATCACTCTATTGCCATCCATGTTATCTATTTTTCTGATAGTATTGTTGATCCATCTCCATTTTATATGTTTTATTTGTGTTATTATGAGTTCCTCGTTGGTAAGGCCGCAGAGATTTATGTTACTGATGTTAGCAGGCCAGAATATTTGGCATATGATTCTGAGGCACTTGTTGATAAATACCTGTAGTTGTTGCGTGATACTAATCAGGTTTCATTTCCGTACAACTAGGTCGATTTTACCTATGCCTTAAATATTTTGAGTTCAATACGTCAGTATATTTGTGAGCTTCTCCAGTTTGACTGTAGTGTTCTGAATGCCGTTCTTGCTTTATTTAGCCTGTATTTGTAAGCCGCCATTTGTTGTCACTACATTGCCTAGATAGCAGAAGTTATCTACCTATTCGACTGGTTACCCCTTTAGCATGATGTTGTCGGTGCTTACGTTGTTAATTCTCAAGGCTTTGGTTTTCTTGATATTTATCTCAAGTCCAATATTGCGATCTACATCTGAATCCTCCTGGCTTGTGTGTATGTTGTTGTGCAAGGATAGACAAATATCATCCCCATATTCCAAATCCACAAGTTGGCGTGAGAGTCTCCATGTTTTCCTCTTCTGTCAGAACAGACTTCGCTATCATATGTATAGCGATGGAGCTTGTTTTACTCCAGCATTTGTGTTGTATATTGCTGTCGTGAAGAACTGAGAGTTCTGCATCCTCGTACATAGCTCTGATGAATCGAATTATCTTCTTGGGTACTCCTTTTCTCCTCAATGTTTTCCATATGGCAGGTTGTCTGATGGTATCGAAGGATTTCTTTAAATCTACGAACATTAGGTACATGGGAGTTCGCTATTCAACAGATTCTTCTGTTATAATGCTTCAAGTGTGAGCTTGGTCTATTCAGCTCTTGTTTGGCCGGAAACCTGCCTGCTCGTTATGGAGTTTTTCTCCATTTTACTTTGTAGCCTTCCCTGAATGATGATTGTCGGTCCTAAACATTAGAACTGGAATAACTAATCCGACTGCGTTGGATTATTTTTCACATTCTCATGCACCATATTTTCGAAAGATCTTGCTTTTCGTTGGTGTTTGTCGATTATTGAACTAGTGAATTGGAATTTATTCACCACATTGCTAATAGTCCTCTCGGTAGGACGATTATGGCGATCGTAAAATGATTGAAGTGTGCAATATAATGCCTAAATAAAACAGCCATTTTAATAAAACAATTTGCACTTCTTGTTAAATTTGAACCACGGTTTCTCGTCTAATAACCCAACACATAAGCCTCATAAGCCAACTTAATAGACTGCAGCGACTACGCTACACCATGGCGATTTGGCAAAACCAACTGAATAAATGACAACTAATTTGACTAATTTGTAGTCGTCGTAGTCTAGTAGGTAGTGTGTCGGCTTATTAGACGTAGGACCACGGTTCAAACCCCGGGTCAGACATCAAAACGAACATATGCAAAAATATTTCTTCGGCGACTTCCTCTCAGCAAATTTTGGGCGAAAACTCTGATAGTGAACAAAAATTAGCACGAAAAAGTTTCTCAAAAATATGTCGTTCGGAGTCGACTTGAAACTGTATGTCCCGCCACTCAGGTATAAAATTAACGCACACAACATAAATGGTGTGAGAAGCTAGGTCGTAATCCTGACTGAAGGGTTGTAATGACCAATTATGTATGTATGTAATTTGACTGATATAACTAAAACAAGATGGCCCTTATCAACAGTCAAAGTTCAAAGAACTCTATTGCAGAAGCCGATATCAGAGCTTACGGTAGAAAATGAAGAATTAAATTTGTGGTTATAATGAGTTGAGTAAATACTATTTTAATCGACAAAAATTCTGTGCAATTTGTTTACTACCCAACAAAGCATGTGACAACAAACTTTGTTGAAAAATGGTAGCTGAATCGCAATACAGGCATGCAGTCATAAAATAAAAAAAGTGCAACAAAAAGTTTGGAATTTAATTAAACTTTTTTAAATAAAAGAAAAACGATATTTGCATAAGAGCGCGCATAAACTTTTAATTACATTTTCTATAATCCTTTAAGGTGTTTAAATGTATTTACACACATGTTCACATATTTTTTTTGAGTGTTTTTGGGTTGCATTTTATGTCTGACTCCACATACTCGTATATTGGCTTTAAATCGCTTGGCTAAACACAATTGCAAGGTATTCGGTGGAACTTTAAATAAGCAGACAGCAGTTGCAACATATTCAAGAAATGGAATAGTTTAATGAATGATTGAATTTAAATTAAAATTTAATTTTTTAGTTTTTTTATTTTCAATAACAACTGCACAACAAAAATAAATTTTATTTATTTTACAGTGCATAGGCATTAATTTTTAAGCAATGATTCGCATTACATAATTAAAACTAATTTTACAGCATATGTGTGGTATAATCACTTAGAACTTAATGAAACTGAAAAAATTAAAAAAAAAAAAATTAAAAGTTAGTCAATTAAATATAATTATAAAAAGTAATAATACAAAATAAAAACGTGTAACACAATTAAAAATCAACATAATCATTTATTTAACAAAAACTACAGTAACCCTCGATTTTTGTCGTGATTGGCGAGGTACATAAGTTGAATTTCAAATTGCTCATACGTACTAAAGGGTAGGCCACTTAAAAGTTTAAATTTGAAAAAGCAATCAAACAAAAACGGGGTGAAATTTTTCAAAATTTATTTGTTTGTTGTGTAGTACAATTGTTCCGGTTAGTAATGGAGTATTATTTCATTCATTTAGTTGACGCGGCTGGCCTCACAGTATCTCATTCGATCGGACTAATTTTCGTCCACTTTTTCGAATGTATGGGATCGTATCTCACCAATGGCATTACGAATGTTGGCTTTCATATGCTCAATTGTCTCTGGTCTGTCGGCATAACACTTTTCTTTAATGGCACCCCACAGAAAATAGTCCAACGGTGCCAAAGTGCAGCCGCCAATTGACATCACCATTTCGGCTAATTAAACGGCCATCAAACGTTTGATGCAATAAATCGATTGTGGCATGAGATGTGATGGACGATTGTGAGATAGTATCCTAACCGGTCGCTATAGCTCTTATAGTTTTCAGATACTGTTAGTGAGAGAATGCAACTTGCTTCTGCAAACTGAATGTGCTTAACATTAGGAAAAAATCGTTCATTACATGCTTTAAATTGTTCGGGAGATAAGATGACATGGTTCATTAAATCTACTCAGAAGGAATATACCTGGTATGGAATGATCGGATCAAGTAGAGCGTTATTATTTATGGTACATTACATGCTACATCTAAGCCGTACATCGGCTGGATTTTTATTGCAGGAGCTCAGCAAAAGTTATCAGTTGTCCAGAGCAACTACATAGTACTCGGATCGATTATGCTGACGAAATTAATAATTTTAGGGAATACTGATTACAAAAATAATGTGACTTCTGGAGAAAGTTTTGGTAAATTAGTGTGATACATGTTGTAGATTACTACATATACATTTTCGCGATTTATTCGTGGATAAAGGCATCTTTTTGGAATCAGTAGGTACAGCTCTTCTAATAAGGCCACTGGATCTTTGCAACTTATTCTAGGCAAAAGTAAATGCCGTACAGGCCTAAGCGGTGATGATTATTTAGAGTGACAATATACCTCGTAGAGACATCAGCATACTTTCTGATAACCAGGCAGCTGTCATGTCACTGAGTGCTCTAATCATGATCAATTCTACACATTGAGAAACCTAAAGGTTAGGGGCTGACAATATAGTAATACATCTCGAGATATAGTGTAGTGGTAGAATTTACAAATCTATTGTAACTTTGAAATAATTTTATTTCAAATTGTTTATGTCTGACAGTCCAAACTTCCCATCCTTGCCGACATAAACAGGATTGTTTAAATGATGGTAAATTGGCAACAGAGGGCGCTGCCGTGTAGAATTAAGCTTTTTTTATATTTTAACATTAGTGTTGTATTTGGCTTTAAGACTTTTTTATTTATTAATTAGATTATTCGCTTTTTGATCATCTGGAGGGATGAGAGCTCCAGAAATTTGAATTAAAATATTATTTTGAGGCAATCGGCCATTATTTTTCAGGATAATCCGTTTCAGGATTGAACGGAGTTTCTACGGGTAAGGTTCAGGGACAATGTTCGTTTGTCCTGACTTCGCCTTTGGACGATAGGTCTAAGGTAAAGGCAACGGGCTTAGTATTACCCAAATTGACTGGCATGTTGCCAAATTCAAAGGTGGATATTTCGAGATCAGCAGCCTTTTCGGGGGTTTCGTTGGCTGATCCGAAATTCGATAAAAGCGGTCACGCTTATGTCTTATTGGTGGTGACATATACCCTGACATCTTGTTGAAGGGCGTAAAGAAGAATATTTTTGGGAACCTAATGGCACAGGAGAGCATTTTTGGCTGGATTGTGACCGGGCCTTTACCAGACCTGCATTCGAAGAAACTCTTAACTTATGCGTCAGGTTACGCGAGAATAGATGTCAGCGAAAAATTTAGGAGAATTGTGAAGCCGAATGATCGAGGTAATCAATTGTTGCGAAGAGGGCCTAGGCCCCACTCCGATACTCGTAGAATGGCCTACCGCCAATATTTAGGGAATTACGTTAAAGTTGGTAACACAGCAGCCATAAGAGAAGGTACAGGGCCTACCACTAAATGGCGTTTAGGTCGCATTCGTAATTTGCATTTAGATAATAATGGTTACGTGAAAGCTGTGGATTTGGAAACTGAACGTGGGACAATTACCAGGCCGATTGGAAGTCTTGTAATTCTTCCAACGAAGAATTGATGAACAATTTAAGGTTATAGTATCATGGTACCCCAAGGAAGTCCAAGGGAGATGAAGATGTCGAAGGAGATGAATTGTAAGGTTACTTGAGCCACGATCATGCCTGGTGGACTTGTGAGAATATGGGCTGCTGAAGTTAAACCTTCCATTTACCGGGCAATAGACCTAGTCCGTCTGTCCCTAGGAAGGTTAGATTTGAAGACTGAAGCATCGAAGGGGACCACCCGCCCACTAGACAAGGAAAATATCGGACCTCTTTCGTCCTAATAATCCACCAGGGAACCTAGTTCGTTCAATGGTCGTGAGAGCAGAAGACCTAGTTCGTCGGAAGCTCTAGTTCTGATGTAGTAGTGGAACAATAAGACTCAAGAATTCGATACCTAATTTTGGACCAGGATACTTATTCCTGAATATATCTTTCCAGTGTAACTTTTTCCTGGCTGGCGGAACAGAATTGGAATGGCTGCCAGCTGCCAAAAAATTTGGTGAAATTTATTATGATGTTCACACTAATCCAAAAGATCTTCTTTTTTTTTTCGATTTATCTTCTCTAGAAATGTCCGAGTCTGACTGCGATCGCGTACGCATGTACAAGAATTTCTTTGAGCTCTTTAATAAAAGCAATACAAAAAAAAAAAAAAAATAATAATAATTTACATTCCTTATCATCATGGATGATGATAATGACGATGACGTTGTAAGCTGGCAGGTAGTTCCTCCGTCTAGATTACAAAAACGACGATTATCAGAATCCCCAAAAATATTTCGAAATAAAAGACTAATCAACAACAATCAGCAAAGTGTCTGGTATGAAACCAATAATACTGCTACCGTTAGTCCCAACCATACAACCAAAACAGTCAAACAAAATAACAACAACAATATAATGCATACCAATCTTGAAGCTAGTACTTCGAAACAAGCAGCTGAACTGAATAATGTTACAAAAACAAATATTCATGTAAGTCAAAACAGGTTTTCTGCATTAAATACTGATCTGATTGATGATGATGATGATGATACTGATAAAGAATATGAAGATGATAATAAAGAAATTGATAATAATATTCCTAAACCTCCTCCAATAATAATTCCAAATGTTTCAAATATTAATGCTATGATGAAAAGTTTTTCTGATGTTATCGGTTCCACTGAATTTAAATATAAAACACTAAGAGATGGTCAGATAAGAATAATGACTAATAGTATTAAAACTTATAGAATTCTCGTAACGTACTTAAATGATAAAAAAATCAACTTCCATACATATCAAATAAAACAGGAAAGATCATATAGAGTTGTGTTGAAAAATTTGCACCATACAACACCAGTGCAGGATATTAAGTTAGTCATTGAAAATCTAGGCCATAAAGTCAGAAATGTTACCAATATCCGTAGCAGAATCACAAAAGCACCACTTCCAATGTTTTTTATAGATCTGGAACCAAATTCTAGTAACAAAGACATATATAATATCAAACACATAAATAACGCAATTGTTTCTATTGTTGTGCCAAAAAAATATAATGATCTTGTTCAGTGCCACCGCTGCCAAGAGTTTGGCCACACCAAGACATACTGTAAAAAAACAGTAAATTGCGTTAAATGTGGTTTGGGACATCTTACCTTAGAATGCACTAAAACAAGAGATATTCCTCCTAGATGTGTTAATTGTTTAAAAAATCATCCAGCCAATTATAAAGGCTGCGAGGTATACAGACAAGCATTAAAAAAGAAACTGCAAAATAGCAACCACGTAAATAGATCACAAGCTAACAACAATAATAACTTTTATCAGAACAATAACATTTCTTATGCTGATGTATTACGAAATTCACAACCGAATACAAATGTTAATTCCTTTGAAAAACTTGAGGTCCTAATTCAAAATCAAATAGAACTGACAAATAAACTTTTAAGTATGATGTCAATTATTGTCTCCAAACTATGCAATTGAATCTTCGTATTGCAATATGGAATGCAAATGGGCTTTCCAACCATACTCAAGAAGTGGAACTTTTTCTTAAAATTAATTTCATAGACGTACTTTTGGTATCAGAGACACATTTCACAAGTAAAACATTTTTTAAAATCAGTGGCTTTGACCTAATAAATGCTAACCAACCACATGATAAAGCTCACGCTGGATCTGCAATTCTCATTAAATCTACAATTAAATATGAAGTTTTCGACATAATTAGTCAACCTAGTTTACAAGCTGTAGGTATTAAAATCCTATGTGACTTAGCGCCTATTTCGATATGCTCGATTTACTGTCCACCTCGTTTTAAAATAACCTGCCAAGAATATAAAAACTTCTTCAGTCGCCTCGGGCCAAGATTTCTGGTTGGAGGCGATTTTAATGCCAAACATCAATGGTGGGGATCAAGAATACACAATCCTAAGGGTATTGAATTACGTAACTGTATAATAAATAACAATTATTCCGTATTATCAACTGGAAGTCCGACGTATTGGCCGACGGATTTAAGAAAGCAACCAGACCTAATGGACTTTTTTGTGTATTCTGGAATTTCTAGTCAATTTCTTAATATATCAAATGAACTAAGCGACGAACTAAGCTCTGATCACTCACCAGTATTACTAACATTTAATACCTTTTTGCACACTAACTCAAGGAAGTATCAAGTCGTTAATCGGAAAACAGATTATAATTCTTTTAAATTATGGATTGATAACAACCTGAACCTTAACATACCAATTAAATCACCCTCAGATTTAGATGAAGTTGTTGAAAATTTCAATAATCTAGTCCATGAAGCAGGGTTTCTGTCAACGCCAAATGTGCAAACTTCAGATAATTATCTTAATATTGCTTTAACTACGGAAATCAGAGAGATGATACGAAACAAAAGAGTTCTAAGAAGAATTTGGCAGTCTAGTAGAAACCCTACTGATAAGCAACGTCTGAATAAAGCTGCGAAAGATTTGAAAAAACGACTATTCGAACAAAAAAATGAACAGATGTGTTATTTCCTAAGGAATTTAGGAGTTTCTAAAAACGACGAATTCAGTTTATGGAAAGCAACAAAGTACCTAAAACGACCCACTAAAAGAAATACTTCCATCATAGATGCTAATGGTACTTGGTGTAAAACTGACAAGAGCAAAGCCGAAGCTTTTGCTTTACATTTACAAAACACGTTTATACCACATAATTATTGCGATATCACTTATGTTAACGAAATACAAAACTTTTTAGAAAGCGCATGTCCAATGGACTGGCCCATCAAACATATATCACCCAATGAAGTTCGAGAAGAAATCAAGAAACTAGATCCCAAAAAGACTCCGGGCTACGATGGTATTAGTGGAATCATTGCTAGATCTCTACCCAAAAAGGGAATTTTATTTCTAACATTAATTTATAATGCTATCCTGCGACTGAGTCATTTTCCTTCACAATGGAAATGTGCGCAGATAATAATGGTACATAAGCCGAATAAGCCAGAAAATCTTGTCACATCTTACAGACCTATTAGTTTGTTGGTTACGTTCTCTAAAATATTTGAAAGAATATTAATGAGTAGATTGTCGCCAATATTGGAAAAATATAACATCGTGCCTGAACACCAATTTGGTTTCAGGCATAATCACGGCACGCCTGAGCAATGCCATCGTACATATTATAGCTCTCATAAGAGATACTTTGGAAAATAAAAAATATTGTTCTGCTGTGTTCTTAGATGTGCAACAAGCCTTTGATAAGGTCTGGCATAACGGATTACTTTTTAAGCTCAAAAAACTACTACCGACTCCATTTTATCTCTTACTGAAGTCATATTTAAGTGAAAGACAGTTCTATGTAAAAGTAAATGACGACATATCAGAAATATATGATATAAATTCAGGCGTTCCGCAAGGTAGTGTTCTGGGACCAATATTATATACAATTTTTACATCAGATATGCCTGTGACCAACAATATTCTAGTTGCAACTTATGCGGATGATACCGCTATATTAGCTTCTAGCTCCTGTCCAGTAGAAGCATCGAATCTCGTTCAAAATCAATTATATCAAATTGAACACTGGTTGTCCAAATGGAACATTAAAGTCAACACTGAAAAATCTGTACATGTTGTATTCACATTACGCAAAGGAGTTTGTCCTCGTTTAACTATAAATAATAGTGAAATTCCCATAAAAGACAGTGTAAAATATCTTGGTCTTCATATTGATAAAAGATTAACGTGGAAAGAGCACATAAAAGCTAAAAAAGAACATCTTAAAATAAAAACTAAACGACTATATTGGCTGCTGGGCCCAAAGTCCCAATTAAATATCGAAACTAAGATTGTAATATATAAAACTATTCTTAAACCAGTGTGGACCTACGGCATTCAGTTGGGGGGAACAGCAAGTAACTCAAATATTGAAATTCTCCAACGGTACCAAAATAATACTTTGAGATTAATTGTCAACGCACCGAAATACGTATCTAACAAAACAATTCATAACGATTTATTTATTCCAAAAATTACAGATGAAATTAAGAAGTTTAGCGCAAATTATCTTGAACGATTAAGTAATCACTGTAACCCATTGGCAATATCATTACTAGACGATACTAATGAAGTCAGAAGGCTTAAGCGAAATCATATTCTTGATTTACCCTTCCGATAACCTTATGTTTACGATGTTATGGGCTTTTTTCCAAATAATTTAAATTTTAATATTCTCAATTATGATAACTATTGATAATATTTCTTTTGTATATTTGTATATATATTTTTATTTTTACTTTTACTTTTCCTTAATTTTGTACTAGTATATATACCAAACCTTATTGTTACGATGTTGTTGTCCTCGCTGGAGCACAACAACAAATGAATTGTTAAAATTTATCTAATTTGCTTATTATCCTATATAGGATAGATTGTAAATAAAGTTTGTTATGAAAAAAAAAAAAAAAAAAAATCTTCTCTAGAAATAGATTTGGAGGCGATTACTTTTGGTTGCAGTACTGCAAGGGCGCCGGCATGTTTATGTCTGACAGTCCAAACTTCCCATCCTTGCCGACATAAACAGGATTGTTTAAATGATGGTAAATTGGCAACAGAGGGCGCTGCCGTGTAGAATTAAGCTTTTTTTATATTTTAACATTAGTGTTGTATTTGGCTTTAAGACTTTTTTATTTATTAATTAGATTATTCGCTTTTTGATCATCTGGAGGGATGAGAGCTCCAGAAATTTGAATTAAAATATTATTTTGAGGCATTCGGCCATTATTTTTTTTGTGTGAAATAATTATATTCAAAGCAAATTAAAATTTTAATATATATATGTTGTATTAAAAAGTGTAACAAATAAAACCTATCGTGAGATGAAATAAATACAGTGTACAACCAGAAGTGTATTTAAAAAAAAAAGGAAAGTCTTTTTTTTGTGGTTTCTTTATTAGTGACTATTGGAAGCCCTCTAATTTTTCTCTCTTTTTTTTATAGTGTGTCCTCACATACATCCCCATATACAGTCCACAATCGAACACAAATAATAACGGTCGACAGGACGGTGTGTTTAGTTAGCATAATTAGAATGTCATAGTCAGTAGCATGTAAACGCATCATGACGCGTCTACTGAGCCGAACATTTTCTAGTCACTAGTAAGATAATTAGATCATGCGAAGTGTATTAAGTCGAACTTATGAAATGAGAATTTCTTTTCAATTCGAGCTGTCTTACCGACAATATTGAAGAAAGAAATACCATCTAACGAAATAAGAAAATTTGATCTGTAAAATAAATTGTAAAAAAAGTTAAAGTAATAAAAATCTGAACAATTTTAAAGTGATCTTGTGATTAAATTAGTAGTGTATTTTCTTTCTTTTTATAAAAAAGTACAAGTGTGAAGTGTTTTTAATAGAAAAGTGAAGTGGTACTAATGGTATTATCCCGTTAGTCCATCACCCCAAATTTACCTCGTGTTTTTTTTTTTGTTGTGTAATCAGAAATTACATATAATTTTCTTCTTGAAAGTTCCTAAAGAAAAGTTTTTGAATATAAGTGGTGTTGAAAGTCTTGTTGCACTGTGTATAGTACACTATATTGGGAATTAAATTGGAGACGAAAGAAGGAGACAAAGAAGTGGAGAATTGGATTTGTCCAGTTGCCAGTTTGCTGGACTGACAGCCACCCAAAAATATCACTGAAAGATCAATCCCCCGAAAACCACTGATCAATCCCTCAAAACCCACTGAAGAACCCACAAAAAACCGGCAAGAACCCACAAGGAAACCGGCAAAATGTCGTAATATTTAATTTATTTTCATATTTTATTTAATTACTTTAGTTTTTAGTCTTTAATGTTAGATATAGTTTAAAAATCTATTCTCTTTTTTTTTGCTATAGAATAAGTAAATTAAATATGCATGGAAATGTCCATATGTCTAGACGTATCTTAGACATATTCTTTTAAATACATAACCTACATAACTTAAAAACCCACAGCAACAACATCACCTACAGCTTTTGAAGAGGCATCATCAACATGCTGCAGAAACATTAATATCGGTGAGTGTTTGTTTTTGTTAATTTTTCCTTATTTTATTTTAAATACTATTTCGTGTTACTTGACCTATATACATATAAGATCATGCATATTTAATCAAACAAACCTATAAAGTTTATAGTATAAACAGTAATATTGATCCCTAGCAATATGTTTAGCAACATGTTTGTTTATTAAAAAAACTTTTTTTTCATTTTTTACACTCTACTTGAATTAATAGGTCATTTTGGTTTACTTGTTTTTTTATTATATACATATATGTATCTTAATTATTTTTTTTTTAATTTAATTTATAATGTAAATTAAAATTTCATACTTAAATTTATTCATCCTTTAGCTTAAAAGTTATAGTTTTAAGTGAACTTCTTTCTATGTTTTTTTTTTTTTATCATGAATTATGAATTATTATTTACTTATGCATATAAATGAATACTGTGTAAATAAAACCATGTGGAGATAGAATATTTAGGACAGTTTTCTTACTGATGTGAGGAGATAGGGTAGGTTATGCATTGGGATCTTAACAAAGAACTGGCGCGAGTTAAGATCATAGGAAGGGTGGGAGAGAAGTATTAACAATTGATTAGTTTGGTTGACCTCTTTTGTTTCCGTTAAGTTAATCCTTAGGTAGGGTTTTGTATTCCCACCTTCTAGCATCAAGGATTAACACCCGGTCCATTATATTATAGTTTCCAGGGAGTCTATAATAATTATTTATGATAATGACGAATATTATTGGTATAGGAGATTGATGAGAACAAGAATCCCCCCACCGACTGCTTGCTAGCTTTATTTCAATGGCTCCCGTTCGTTCTCTCCTTCTCACCAGAGCACTTAAATACCAATAAGTCATCAGCTTCTCCGTGTAGACTGCGACCGTATCATAGTTTGTTCATTACAATAGAAATGAGAGATATGAACAGCCAGGAGTAGATAGAGAACCCACGTTATGTCGGCTCAATCTTTAAAATAGTATGTACGAAGTCGTTCTTTAAGATTTTGGTGGACTGTGCATTTTGCACTGTGAGTACTCATGAAAGAAGAGGCCTTGGTCTTAGTGGTACGGCTCTTAATTTCTACAAAAGTTACATGGTAAATTCTTTGCACTAGTTCGTAGTGCAAGAAAGAACCTGGTCACCTTATAACTGATGTCATTTATCTGTCGATGATGAGTATTTGAAAATTAAGAGGTTTGAAGTCGCAGTAGTCTAATTGCTAGTTTATTGACTAATCAGACGAGAGCCTGTGGTTCAAAACCTTCCTCATCCATGCTTTCTAACAAAACGAAATATGAAAATAATATTTTGATCGGCGATTTCCTCTCAGCAATCATCTGTCAAAAAACTCTGACTGCAAATAAAATTGTCATAAAAATTTTCTCAAAAATCTGTCTTTTTGAGTCGACATTAAAGTGTTGGCGCCGCTACTCCTAATAAAATTAACACACAAAAGGTTAATGAGGTGAGAAACTACGTTGTAATCCTAACTACCAATAAAGTAAGTAAGTAGGAGGTTCTTATCATGTGGTCCATAATAACTGTGGATGTTTTGTATTGACAGCCACTGTTGCATATTATCCTTCAAAAATTCATTTTTGTTATTACAAACTCATAGAAATTTGACTGTTTTCGCTTTTAGTGAGCAATAAGAAGTGTTAACCTTTTTAAACATGGTCATTTTAAATACGGCTTTGCACTTTAGTCAACATTTGAATTTAAAATCAATGGCTCTTGGCACTTTTTTGTTATACTTTACAGTAATAAAACGTTTCTTTACGAGTATGTTTTAGAGTTTCTGGCGTATTTAAATTTATTACGATGTCAACTTCCTCTACATAGATATGGTAATAAAGCCGATATGGTAATAAAAATTTTAAAGAAATTGTTGAGTCATAATTCTTTTATTCTTTTTTTTCTCTTATTATTTTCGCACACTTAAAATTTATGAGACGTTTTTAGAATGTTCGCTGCTTTTTATTCGAAATCCGTTGAATCCTTTTAAAACATTTGCAATTTATTGTTCCGTTTTTATTCTTTCATATTTCTGAGCACTTTTGCTGTTTTTATTTTTTCTGTTTTTGTTTTTTCGTAGTCTTTTATAAAAAAGATTTTTGGACCATGAATCAAATTAATTAAACTAACAGAACACTAACAAGGCTAAAAGGAATTCATGTTTTTCTTTTGTTTATTCTTGTATGTGTTTTAGTTTTAAATTTAAATAATTAAAAAGCTTTTGGGCATAAAAATTAAAAATGTTGTGTATTTGAAAGTATATTCTGAACCAAAAGCAGGAAATATGAAACCTGATAACACCACAACTATTGGATTCTACTTAAACTCAGTGTTGAAAAATATTCAAACTTTTAAAGCCTTGTAGATATATGATTCAGCTACTTTAAAGTCGCTGGTGATCCGTGTTTTCAAGTGTAGAGTCAAAACTAAACTGTATAAGATGCTTGATGTATACTTAGTGTCTTTAAAAAGCCATCAGAAGCCTGCAGAAATTTGTATCGGTAAACCGTGGCCATGTACGACCACTTTAGTGCTCAGTTAGAATATAAGAACCACAAGTGCCAAAGATAGATGTTTCGACATTGCATTGATAGGATGAATAGGCAAATATACGTGAGACTTGTTTCTCCTACAATGTTACATGGTAATCGTCCGACAGGATTACAACACGATTGACCATATTACCATCAGATTTCAATGGCGTGACTTCATTTTAGGTTAGGTTAGGTTAGTCGGTAGCTAGCCGCTCATAGGATGGCCCATTATATTACCCAGTTTAAGCTAAGTCATGCTCCGTTAGTTGTGGGTTTGAATCACGCAGAGGTCTGTATGAAACCGGGCAGTTCCGTTAGTGGCACGTTTAACACCAAACGTTCTGTTACCCAAAAACCGATGACGTCTGTTCTGAAGTGCAGGGTACTAGCATAAAAGATGTTGAACCGATTTCGTTTTATTCACATAATGACAGCTTCTGCAGTAATTCTGGTGGATCAGATGGAGCTAGTCAGCAATACTGCCAATAGTGCAGTGTCCAGCCAGCTATTTTAACAAGAATGGCCTGACACAGTGAAAAAATAATACAACGCGCAGATTATTAACAGTCGTCTCACTCAGGCGCTCAAGTTGAATCTTCCCAACACAAATTGCCACTTGCATGCATTGGTTTTTAAAAGACTTTTTATACCATCACTCACTCTGCCATTTGATGCGCAATAGAATTGATTGTGAAAGTGATAACACTTAACGATAGACAGGGTAGTGGAGATATATTCCAACTCCACAGTCTATAGTGATCAGTCAGAATAATGTGCCAGCGTGACTGGGCGTTAATTTGCATCCGCTTCATGTTCAAGTACGAAAGCCAATTAAGGCATCATAAAAAAATGTTTTAAATATCATTCACATTCAATCTATTCACTTTAACAATGGGTAGCTCATTGAAATTTATATTGGGAGCATTCTTTATGGTGGAGACTAAGACCTAAATATTTAGCCCAGGGGCTGAAACTGAGCCTAACCGCATTTGTTGTAGATAATATTTACTCCACCAAAGATTAATACTATTGCCACATTCTAGGTAAACTATTTAATTCAATTTACTATTGCAATGGCGATGACGTCAGCATGATAACAACTTTGCTGAATGATTCCTAAGAATCGTGTTACCGCAAGGTTTCAAAGGAGTAGAGCAGATCATCTGAATCTGTAACATTCAACAACACTCGCAAATAAAAAAACTTTGTCAAAAACATCGCCGCTGTCTGTAAAACCGTACAGGACAAATAGAGGCAGTAAATTCCTCTCCGCCCACAAAATCTCGAAATTCCGCAGATCACAATTCAAAGAATTTTGCGTCGTGACTTGAACGTGCACCCGTACAAAATCCAACTGATCCAGCAACTGAAGGTAAACGACCATAGGCAACTACATGTAGTTACTGAGTGGACTCTGGAGTAGTTGGCAACTGACACAAATTTTTTCCGAAAAATAATCTTCAGTGATGAGATTCCTTCCTGAAGGAATGGGTACGTGAACAAATGAAGTTGTTGAATTTTGGACGATAACAGTTAGATCTTAGTTAGATCATATGAGATCCTAGAACGTCCAACACATTCCGAGAAAGTTACTGTTTAGTATAGATTTTGAGATGGCAACGTTATCGATGTGTCGGTCCGCAAAGCCTACACAACTCGTACTCTTGATCATATAGGTACACAGTTGATATCATATTCCACACTCAGCGGCGTCAATAGGCCTTTCAAACGAATAAACACACGTTGTTTTATTTTAATTTAAAGAAATGAAGCGTTTATAGAAAGGCCTATTACAAACTGTAATGTGCGTGGACCTTTACGTGTAGTTCTATGATTTATTCATGCAGTGACTAAAAATTTCGTCTCTTTGTTTATTTTCCCGTCTGGTATCTGCAACTACGCCTCATGCTGCTGACTAGTGAGGAATTATTTGTTGTTGTTATTGTTGTTGTTTCAGATGTTTAAAAATGTTTGCGTCTACCTTTAAAAAAGTTTTTGTTGTTCGTTTTACTTTTTAGAGTTCGTTTGCGCAGGGTATACAAATCCACAGGTAGAAATCGCACTGCATTGAATTTGTGCTAGAGTTGGCAGCAATTTAAAACCAACGCTATTTATGTGAGTAAAATGTTAACGATTTTGTGGACATATGTATACGGTAGCAGTACTAATTTTCTCCATTTTGTCAAAGTTTTTAGTAAAAATGCTTGTGTTTAATTATAAAAACAATGTAATGTTAAGTTAGGTTAGGTAAGCGGGAGACTGAATGATGCATACTGCAGGAATGACTCTGATATCCAGAAAATCTAATTAAATATGGTCTCCACCGCATAAGCAACCTCTTTTCCGAACTTAGCTCACTTTGCTCTTTGCCTTAAAATACTATAGATTCCTAAAAAAGCCGCTAAGTGATATGATAGAACTGCTAAATGAGTCTCCTCATCACATATTTCCATGAAATCACGGACACAACGAAGACTATATTGGCCTTGTTCATCCTCATCAGACTACCAGAGATTTTACTGTAAAGAACTGTCTGGCTATTGGGCATTCACTTTAAGCCGCATAAATACTGTTTGCAGTCTCCATTACATCACGTAAAAGTATCACTATTGAGTTTGCAGGAGAGCACAGGTCATTACAAGCCTTTAGTCAGGACTACAGGCTAGGCTCTCACACTACTTATGTTGTGTGTGTTAATTTTATACGACGGATTTTTGAGAAACATTTCATTGCAATTTTATTTACTCTCAAAGTTTTTTCCACAAATCCGCTGAGAGGAAGTAGCCGAAAAAATATTTTTCACATATTTCGTTTTGTAAGAGATGTCTAACGTGGGATTTTAACCATAACCTCACCTCTAATAAGCCAACACTCTACCTACTAGACCATATCCTTTGTTAGAGATCAAATCCGCCTTTATGTTAGTGTATCTGGAATCCATATGCGTTTGTTGTGCTAACAAATTGGGATTTCAAAACCACAACGGTAGACCGGCTGTCCGTATTAATATTTACTTACTTTCTAGAAACTGAAACCAGTACCCAGCCTGGTAAACGTTGCATGATAAGAAAGCCTTCTTATCCATAAAACCTCCACCTCATTAATTTTAGATTTGTCGATTTAAACATCCTTCCTTTGCTAGAACTACAGGCTTGGATCCAGAATCCCATAAAAGAGTTCATGCAAACGCGTTGCTGGACAAACTAAGCGAGATTTACTACGGGATTATTTTCAGAATGGAAGTCTGTCCAAATGATTCTGCCAATAAATGTTGCTCTAAGGAAGTATATTTTATCAAATAATTTATTTTACTTGGATATGCCGTTATCAGCTAAAAAGATGTCAATCTGGAGAGCAATCAAAACTCTTGCCTGTTGCAATGGTTCCAATAGGCCACTGTCCTCTTTTCAATGAAATCAATGCTCTACAAGACCTTATCCTATTAAATCATTTCATCCTGTGAGCTTTGGTGACAATAAGTTATGCGAATTTTACCACGAATCTAAATAGCGCTCGCTCTGGTCCCGCCTTGTAGTTCGTATTGAAAATATATTCAAGAGAGATGAATATTTAATAAAGTATCAATGGAGGTCGGTGTTGAGGACTACCTTGTCTGCATTGAAAAATTGATGTGACCAAAGTGCGAGGGTGTGCGTGAAGGAAATGCGTCTGGAAGGTAGTGCTAAGCTAGGTGGATATACGATAAATGTATTGTACCGACCAATTGTGTAAGTAAGTGAGCAATGGTATATCAGTTTTCCAGGGTAGCGCATTAGGTGGATGTCCAACAATTTGAGAGATTCCTTTTCTAGGAAGAGGGGCTGTATTAATTTCAGAACGCTAACATTGGCAGAGTGTAGTTTTCTCTGTGGAGATTAGTAACTGAGATATCATCTCAATAAATTACATCGCCTATATAGATGAAGATTAGGCCTCACTTAGGGAAGATAAGACTGCGAGACGTATTTTGTAAAACTCTATTGTGCTGACTAGTATGCTTTTAACTCAGATTAATTGGATTCGAGAGAAATCAGCTCTGTTGTTATCGGAGTTTTACTAGACATTTTTGGAAGTGTGACCTTCTTATTGTCATTTGATAAACAATTGAGGCGGATGTTATGGGTGAATGATTTGGAGATAAGTATGCGGTTTATGGGTTACAAAAAATCTGTTCAGTAGCAGTCACTATCGATTATACCGATTGTAGCTCAAAACAACATTTTTTTTTGTTGTTGCTGTGCTACATTTTTTCTTAAAAAAAAAAGAAAAAATAAACGGAAGTTAAAAGTTTTTCATTCAGTTTAAACTTTAACTGTAGTTAAAACTGTACTCGACAAAAATTATTTTAGAAAAAGAGAACAAAAGTAAATAAAAAAAAAATAAAGAAAAAGGGATTTACATCAACAACGACAACAACAGAAGAACGCTTCTAACAACAATTTGTTTTAAAACAAAACCAAACAACACAACAGCAACAGCAGCTACAAATTTGTGAAAAATTTAGACTCGGCTTCACTAAAACTTGTGTTGCGTTGTGTTGTGTTGAGCAATTCGGTAACATTTTCTAAGGCGTAGTAGAAATGAATGATTTTGAATGTTTCGTAGCACTCAAGGGAATACATTTTTATGTTCTGATTTCTTTCTTTGTCTTTGGGCTTCGGGATTTGTTGGTGATGGAAATTAAAATTTATGAAAAGAGGAAAAGAAACAAAAAGTCTTTTTTCTTTTTAGATTTTTGCTTAAAACAAAAAAAAAAGTTTAAATAAATGAATTTTTATTGTAGCCACTGAATAAATTTAAAAAAAAATAAATTTTGAATACAAATGCAAAAGGTAGATAGCAGTTGTTTATTGTTTTTACTGAATAAATAAAAACATTTTTTAAATTGAAATGAGAATATTTTATGATTTTACCAAAAAAAAAAAAAAATAAAAAGAAAAATTATTATTTATTTGAAGCAAATAATTTTAGAATTATAAACGAAATTTACTTCAATTTCATTGAAATAATTTAAATATTTAATTGAGTATTTAACCAACAATAAAGTCGACAGTAACATAAGGGCGTCAGTATATTTTAAGAACCTCCATACAAACTTGATACCAAATTTAAAAACTGATTATTTTTAACAATAACAACAGTTGAAGTTATTTTCTCTTAAATAAGTATCAATTGCACCGGTATGAAGTGACCGTTAATGTACAAAGGTATCCATTATATACTGACATACATAATTTGTCATTACAACCCTTCAGTCAGGATTACGACCAGTTAACTCCGAACAACAGATTTTTGAGAAATTTTTCATGGCAATTCTATTTACTCTCAGACTTTATGTCAGAAGAAGAGGAAGTCACCAAAGCAATATTTTTTTGTATTTGGTTTTGTTCCAAGTATCTGACCTGGGGTTTGAACCGTGGCCTTACGTCTAATAATCTAACACACTATCTACTAAACTACGGCGTTCCATTACAAAAATTTATTTTGAACGAACCTTCAATGCAAATTTTGTACCAAAAAACGATGATTTGCGGAAAGCATTAATTTTTTGTTTTCGTTTGAAGAAAAGTACTAAAGATACACATCAAATGCTTGTTAAAGTATATGGTATCAGCAGCAATAAGAAATCGACGGTTCACCAATAAGGTTTTTGATGTGAGAAATGAAAAACATGGAAGACCACCAAAAAAGTTTGAAAACGCCGAAATGCGAATATTGAACAATATTGAATGAAGACGACACTTTGATGGCAGAAACAAGTAGTAGAAATATTAAATGTCCCACAACAAACAATTTCTGACGGTTTAAAAACTAAGGAAAAGAACCAAAAGTTTAGTAAATGGGTGCCACATGAATTGAATGAAGAAGGGACGGAAGACCGCAAAACTACTTTTGAAATTTTGTTTATTTTGTTTCAAGCACACGATAGAATATCAGCGTTACATTGAATTGTTTATGGCAATAAAAAATGGATTTATTTTCAAAATCCTAAACAAAATAAAATCATGGGCTCATTCGTGACAACCATCGACTTAGGCTGCAAAACAAGATGGATTTGGGAAGCAGAGAATGCTAAGAGTCTGATGTTATCAGAAAGATTCGGTACACCACGAGTACCTAAAACCTGATGAAACCATTATTACAGATCGCTACCAACAACAGTTGACCAATTTGAATCATGTACTGGCTGAAAATGACCAGAATGGGCGAACTATTTTTACAACATGACGATGCAACTGCACACAAAGCAAAACTGGTTCAGGATACAATTAAAGACTTAGGCTGGGAGATGCTACGTCATACGTCCTATTCACCGCACTTTGGTCCTTCCGAATACTATTGGTTTTCATCGATGCAACGGTCATCGGCTGAGCATCACTTCGATTCTTACCAGAAAGTCGAAAATTGCATAACTAATTGGTTTGCTTCGAACCACGAATAGCTTTATTAACGTAGAATCCATAAATTACCTAAAGAAAAATCGAAAAGATGTGAAGCCAGCAATGGCCAATACTTTGAATAAATTTTCCATTAAAAATTCGTGTTTTGTTTGCACAAAACATGCATTCTGGTACACCGGTCTGCGCACATTTTGGGGTTATACTTGTTAATTTCACGTTATAAAGATAATTTTGTGATTGTCTATAAACAATCGTACCTCTGCAGCTGTTGTTGAGTGATCAATCGGCCTTTGCACCGGAGATTTCTGAATTTTGACAGTTGATTACGGACGCGTTATTGAAGCTACATCAGTCAAATTAGTTGTCATTTATTCAGTATGTTCTTCCAAATCCATATGTACGGATATAGCATTCAACAACACGTGCAAATAATACATGCATGCATAATTGATCACTACAATCCTTCAGTCAGAATTACGACCTGGTTTCTCACACCATCTATGTTGTGTGATTTAATTTTAAACATCAGTAGCGCACCTACAGTTTAAAGACGACACCGAATGACAGATTTTTGAGAAACTTTTCATTGGAATTTTATTTACCGCCAGAGTTTTTGCCAGAAGTCTGTTGTTATGGAGGCACCGAAGAAATATTTTTTCATATTTGGTTTTGTTTTGAGATGTCTGATCTGGGGTTTGAAATGTGAGCTTATGTCTAATAAGTCAACACACTACCTACTAGGATACGATGACTTCTATCTCGATTTATGTTTTGTAATTCCCCAGCTTTTTTAGGTTCGTTACTCGATGTCAATCGCTTTCTTACATTTCAAGACTGTTCTGGATCCCGTATACCAGGATGCTATTGCCTTAATTATCATTTGATGATAATTTGGATGATATTTAGATCCCAACACACTACCTACTAGACTACGTCGACTTCAGTCTGTTTAGCCAAATCACATGAACGTTTAAGAAAATGGGTGTCCTGTATAGGCAATGTACCACACGCTATTGAATTCTGAGAGTTATGCTCCGAAAATATTATTTTTAGGAACTTTTTAAGAAAATCTGGAGCATTACATGTAAAGAAATTTTACACATGGACTATGAGTCACAATATTATTCAATCGACTGAGTTATTATCCTGTTTCCATAACGTACTTTCCTTAAAACATTCTTTGGATTGAAATGTTCTTTCAACTGACTTTGATTGTGTATGTACTTAGTGTTGTCAACACAGAATATTCACCTTTCAACAGTATGTCCAGTGACCTGTCATCACTGAAAATTTATTTTTTGAAGCCATCAAAGTTACAGTTCATATAGTGCTAACCATAGGCACTGGTAAGATTGGCATTTAGAAAGTCCTCACTTGGACAGACCGAAAAGTAAGACCACCTTTAATGCCGTGTGGTTTTTCCTGTTCATGAAATTTTGTACTTCTTTTCGACTTTCCGAAAAAAGTTTTCAAAGTATTGGTATGATGCAGCAAAAAAGAAAAAATTGTTCGTGTCGCACAGTACCTACACATACACAACATGTGACAATCTGCACTTGTATGAAAGAAATGTATGAAAGAATGGATGAATGAGTGAGTGAGTGGATGAATGGTTGCAAGATGACTGTGTTTGTAATGATGGTGTAAACGATGGTCTTATTTACTGCACAGTTGATGTAGTTTTAAATGCTCATGCTTTAGCTATACCTACACAATTGTGAAAGTGTGTATGTATGTATGTCTCTGTATAATTGTGAGAACGTAATACAAACTAAACAGAGATTGACATGTTAAAGTTAAATCCTAAATGGAAATGTCATTCAACTTTGTTGCTATTGCTGTTGTTGTTGTTAATGGTGTAGATACAGTTGTGAGATATAAGTACATAAAATGTTTCATCATCATCAGTTCGAAATGGTTGCTGTGTTTTACTTGCTTTCATTTGAATGTTTTTCTTTTTGTTTTTATTTCCATATATGCTGGTACTATTTCCTCTTTTTTGTAAACAATGGCTTAAAATGAAGCATTTTTGAAAGAGATTTTTACTCTTGCATTGGATTTTTGTAAAGAAATAAAAAAGCATATTCAAACGTTTTATACATGACGATACCCGCATTTGATAGTTGTTAGATGTTGTAGATAAGTAAACTATATTCGGTGAAGTACTGTCGACTTACTACTAAGATTTTCTTTTTAGAATAAAAAAATTATTAAAAAATTTCAATTCCCCAGTTTACAACAATATGGGGTACAATTCGTGTTTGCCCGACATCCAACATGTTCTTTTCAGACCGACATCCAGACCTATATTTGAAAATCTATAGTCATCCCAGAGTTATAATTGAAAGTGACAGATTTCGGAAACTTGATCCAGTGCCAAGTTTAATCAATAAAATACAACCACTCCTACCTACAGCAGGACTTTGACTTGATTAGTTGTTTTAACTCGAGAGTTAGGCCAGAAGTAGTACGAATAGGAATAGGATCACGAAAGGATCTTGAAAGAAGTTGGGACTATTGAAAGCACTGGCTACATGACACCGCGTTAGCACTTCTTAATAAGATTAACGGGATACATTTCGAATAAGGAAGTCTCTGTAAATGGTGCATCACATCTCGTAAAGGAGTTCGTGCAAATTTACACCGATGGCTTCAAATTGGATGGAAACGTTGGAATCAATCAAAATAGCCTAGCCTATATAAGGCTGCCATATCACTGCGACAGCCTTCCAGGTGGAAGTGTCAGCAATAAAGGCTGACGGCGAAAATTATTTAAGATGCAAATATCCCTAAAATCAGACGGCTATCAAAGCACTGAATTCAAACTTAATGAACTCCAAGACAACGTGTACAGCTGTCGTAGATATCTCAATGAGATTGCAGAACGATATCCATATCATATGGCTACCAGGACACAGTGATATACCTGGAAATTGTAAATGAACTGGCCAGACGTGGCACAACTATCGAACTCTTCGGTAAATTCTTGACTTTGGGAACCCCTCTGAAAACCTGCAAGCTTATAAATGACAAGAAGATCGTCGATTCCATCAAGAATAGATGAGCGGCTTCGGATGTGGTTGGAGAGCGCACGACAATTTTGCCTAAACTTTAAAGAAGCACCATCAGTATGGTTGTCACGATAATTATGGGGCAATCCATGCGAGGCGTATTGGTCTTGGACTCATTGCTAATCATTTCTGTAGAAGCTTCAGATGTGAAGAAGAGTAGGAGACTGCTCTTCGCTTACTGGATACATGCCCGGTACTATGCTCTACTCCTTAACGATTTGGACAAACTGTCACGCATTGCCGTTGGTAGCCTGAGTTGCTTGTCCAGAAGCTCTGAGAGGTTAATGGAAATAGGACTAGATGTTAATGGAAAACTGTGGTATCACAATGGGCCCTATGTGACCTTCCCAGACAGACATCTTTACCTACCTACCTAATACTCAAGCTATCTTCAATACATTACCCATTAGGTTACTACGAGCTCTATTGCCACACGATAAGGTACGTATTTAATTAACGGGTGATTTTTTAGCTATTATCTTTTTGGCAACACTGGTTTAAACAGATCACGCATGTTTCGTGTTTTGTTTCACTGTCAAACATCTTCAGTTTGGTCTATAATTTAACCATGAATCGTCTTACAAACGAACAACGCTTGCAAATCATTGAATTTTATTATCAAAATGCGTGCTCTGTTAAGAAAGTTCATCGCGCGCTTCTTCCATTTTATGGTCAGTTTAATTAACTAAGTTTAATTAACTTTTTTTTGCCCAAAATGCAAGAGCTTGACTTGCATGACATGTGGTTTCAACAAGACGGTACCACACAGCACGCGTAACAATGGACTTATTGAGAGGCGAGTTCGGTGAACATTTTATTTCACGTTCGGGACAGGTAAATTGGCCGCCTAGATCGTGCGATTTAACGTCTTCAGACTATTTTTTGTGGGGCTATGTTAAAGCTCGTGTCTATACAGACAAGCCAGCTTCAATTGACGCATTGAAAGACAACATTGAAGCATTTATTCGTGAAATACCGGCCGAAATGTTGGAAAGAGTATGCCAAAATTGGACTAGCGGATGGACCATTTGAGGCGCAGTCGCGGTCAACATTTGCATGAAATAATCTTCAAACATTAAATTATATGGACCGTACTATCAATTCAAATAAAGATTTCAAGCATTTTTCTGAATTTTATGTGGTTTTTTTTGAAAATTTTTCCTATAGCTCTTAAAAAATCACCCCTTACAAGGGAATTACATATTTTAAAATCTACAGAAATGATCATATTTAAGCTCTGCTTTATCGCATGAAATCTGTATGTGTAAGACAGTTGGTGCACAAATTGTATTATAATCTTCTCACACCACTCGTTTTGTGTGTGTCAATTTTATACATGAGCGGCGGGACCTATAGTTTAAAGTCGGCTCCGAACGACGATTTCTGAGAAACTTGAGAAACTGCAATTTTATTTACTTTCAGAGTTTTTGCCAGAAGACTATTGAATGGAAATCGACAAAAGACACAAAGGTTAGCCTTCATTATTAGTACCGGTAATTTGCAAGCAACTCCTACATCAGTAGTGGAAGCAGCTAATATGAGTCAGAGCTCCTAGGCGACTGAACAGTCGCTCGCATCAGATATTGTTCACTCACATTTTATTACGAAGATTTTAGTCGACATCTTTGGGAGAGATTTGTATTTGGTTACTTTGACAATCAATGGGTTTCCATGCTCGAATGATTACTGGACTGTGCAATTACCCAAGTGTCTGAACAGTAGAATATTCACATCAAATAGGTACCGAGCCATGTTAATATTTCGAGAAACTGCAGATCGAATGAATTGGCCTGATATAGCACATTGAAATCCTATTAAAAATCTACACAATCGGTTTGATAATGTGGTACTAAATCCAAAGTAGAGCCTCAACCGAAGTATTAGAGCAGAAAAAGAGTACCGTTTTATGACGCAGTAAAATGGAACGGAACACCATTGATTCATTGTGATACTGTAATTGACCAAATAGTTTACCAGTGTCTACAATGGGTCAATTCGACCTTCGGGTACTGTACTTGTCTTAACTGACAAGTACACGTCCTCTAACCTTACCAGTCTCTATATGTTTAGGGGTGGCAGCCATTTATATCTATGTGCATCACTTGACCGTGTATATTTTTATAATTATTTTTTGTCGGGGGCGAGTTATGGAATCCTAAAAGTATCAGTATTTGTCAAGAAAAACACATTTTTTTTTTTTTGAAATGTTCGCCTATAGAAAAACTTTGCATATGTCTAAGCTATTATCTTCCCATTACAAAATTCAAATTACAACAGAGCTTGAGTAATAAAAACTTCGGATTTTAATATTTCAAATCAAAAAATATTTAAAAAATTGTTTAAATTATTATAAATCTTCTTTATGCTGTGATTTTAAGTGATTACGAATGTGTTCATCTATCGTATTGTGTTTTATTTATTATATTTTTCCACCCCCTCTTCATACCTTAACACGTTCAGATTTCCCACACTTTTACGTTTTAGTAGAACACATCCGGCTGTAGATTTTTTTTATTTATTTGAAGTGTACGGTATATAATGTACAAGCATAAAATACAGAGACACACATTCTAGTTCTATACACCATACTTACGTGTGTGTAAGTAAGTAATTGTATAAAATTGTGTCTACAATTTATTTCTGCTTCGTTTAAAAAGTTTAAATTGTCTCAACTTTGTTCATAGACTAACTTTAAAGTGTATGTCCTCCAGTTTTAAACAAATTTTTTTATTTTGTTTTGTAGTCCTTCTAAAGAAAATAATTGTTTTATATATAAAATCGTATACGATATAATCCGACTATATGATGGCCTTCAGATAATAGAACAAACGGAGTAGAATTGAGAGTGATCACGGTTAGCCATAGGTTATTAGGAAGCTTGAACTGTACTGCGCTTGCCAGTAATTTTCGGTCAAGTGTTATTGAGTGGAATTTTTTGAATTGTAAACGATAGTTTACAAGAAATACACTCTGGCTGCTTTCCTAGATATAGAGGATGATTTCAATTATTTTAAGCCGTAGTCGGTTGTTATCGCCATTAGACAACTGGATATTGATTCTGCTGTCACCGCTTTTATGGAAAGGCTAGTAAGTTACAAGCGTATTGAATCTACTTTGGGTGCCTCAAATATTTCCAAAGTGGCGGTTCGAGGTACTACACTTTTTTGGAAAGACTACTAAGGTACATGCGTATTGAATCTACATTGTGCGCCTCAAATATTTCAAAAGTTTCCATTCGAAAGACTACACAACCTATGGAACCTCATCTTTGACATTCTACTGGCTACCATAGATAGAGTATGCAAAATTACTTCCAGTTGTTCAGAAATTTACGCTGAGATTATTTTCGAAATGATGAAACGAATGTGGGAAATCCAACCAAACAAAGTCACTGCTGTTCGCAAGTGTATACAAAGTCCCTAAATTTCCTACCCGTTGTTTCAACAGCGTAGCTCTCATTCCATCCAATAGCAGCAAATATCTTAGGAAACTTAACTGGAACATGAATACACAATCCATTACCACTAAGGCAGCTACTGCTCTTTATTATTGCAAGAGAACGATAGCCCTGAACTGGAATATCAAACTCCAAAATTTATACTGGCTCTACAACTATGTAATCAAACCGATTCTATTCTACGTGGCCATGGTTTGGTGTTTAGTTTTAGAGAAAAGCCTGGTCTGAGAGGATTATGCGAATAATGGCGATGATAATAACAGGTCCCCTTAGGACTACATCATCGAATGCATTTTTTACTATCCTTAATAGGCTACCACCAAACATTTTGGTGAAACAAGTGCCTACGAACGCTATAATGACACTGAGCGCCTTGAAAGCATGTCAATGTCGGTCGGAATGTGCCTATGACTATCGGCTGAACGAGCTTTCGATACTAGTTCCTTTTTAAACAGTTCATTTTGTGATAATGGTTTACATCTTCCAGCAAATTTCATTCTAGTTTTCACTGATGAATTCAAATTACTCAACAATGTAGATGTGGAATATTTTCAAAACAACTGAGCATTAGATCGTCCCTGACACTACCAGTTTACTGTTGTACTTTTCAGGCTGAGATAATGGCTATTAAAATTGTCGCCGTGTGAGTTCATTATCAGAGTTTATAAGGCCCCAAAAGAATGTGTACACCACATATTACATTGTCCAAGAAAGCCAGAGACATCCGGAGATGATTACGAGACATTGAGCGGTTACTCTCGTTTCTTTTTATGGACACAGGTTCATGGAAGGTAACAACAAGGCCGAAGTACTTTCAAAAGCTGCCACCTAAGAAAATTCAAATGAATTACTATGTGAGATTGGTGTCCCTCTGCAGAGCGGCAAACATTTGGTCTCATAAAAACTCCATTCATTACCCAGAGTTAGATGAAATAATGAACCTACTTGTAGAGACCCCAGACACATCTGGCCCGACATAAATACATACGTATATGTAGAACAGAATTTGTATTGCACCTTTTAAAATTCCATCTGTGGAACCTCAAAATGGCGATAACACGCTACTGGACTTCGGGTACCTCACAACAATTTCTAAACAAACTGCAATGACGAGGAAGAAGATTAGGAGCCTAAGAAGAAGAACTTTTCGACAGTCTAACTTAATAAGTCTCGCGAGATGGTTGAAAATGCCAACCAGAAGCTATAATTATATCTCGGAATAGGTTATTTCGGTGTTACAATTGGACCTAATAGAACCCAAGTAAGCTGAGCCAATGGAGGCGATTGCTAGTTTAACATAACCTAACTTGAACGTTAGTATAGCTACAGTAAGAAGGTGATGGTGAAACATGCATGAAATCCTCTTCCTCTCATTAAATTTAAATGGTTCGGATTGTTATTATTCGTGGATTACATTTTAGTAGATCAGTTGAAAACTATCAACGTCTGCAACTCGGTTCTCTTAAGAATGAATCGTTTCTATGTGAGCCAGATCATACGAAATATGGGAATTATTGTCCTACCTGCCATTAGATTAATTTTATTTGGCTGTATTAAGTGCTCTTAATAAAATTCTTTGAATGTGCCTTTTAAACATTTTTGTGTTTCTGAATAAATTTTCTTTTTATCGTCTCCCTTTTCTTTTCTATTATTTGCAATAGAAATTGTTTATTTTTGCAATGTTTTGTAAGTCATTGTATCAATATTTCCGCTTGTTATTCCCTTTTCTTTCAAATATTTTAAAGAAGAATTAAAAAAATTCATTCGTTGTCCAGTTTTTTCTCAATGAGTTTAAAAGAAAAAATAAGAAATAGAAACAAAAACAAATTGATCATCTTTTCTTTCTTTACGCCCCATAAAGTAATTTAAAACTTTTATCGAACCATTAACAAATCTTATTGACTTAAAGCAGTAACGCCAATTACTCATACTCAGGCACGCAACTAAAAGCCATAAAAAATATACAAAAACAAAGAAAATAATTAGAAAAATGTGATAAGAGAGAGCAATAAACGAGTAAATGATTTGGAAGTTGCATAGGGTCTTTCAACAAGGAATTCCGAACATTGATAGTTGATAATAGCTATTTTGTTTAAACTAAATTAGTCGAATTTGTTGTTATTTATTTAGTCATACATGCATACATATACAATTGGTCATTACAACCTTTCAGTCTGAATTACGACCTAGCTTCTCACACCACATACAGTGGCTCCCAGCTTATTTCAACCAGCACCTTTAAAAAAAATTTGAATAAGAGTTTATAGAATATGTTTAAAAATTAAACAAAAAAGTTTTATTTAGTCTCAAATTTATGTGCAATTTGTGATCAGAACGTCCGCCAACATCAGATTTCGAACAAGAATGACCTTATAGCAGCTCTGAAAAAAGAATGGGCAAAAATAACTCTCCAAACCACTAGGAAGTGGAATCATAGCAAAAAAGGCTGAAAGCTGTAATTAAGCAAATAGGAGGTCATACTAAATTTTGAAATTAAAACTATTAGTTAATTAATCACTTAATTGTATGTTTATAGTAAGTGATTGAAATAAGCTGTGACGAATTGGGTTCCTATATTTTTGGTTTTTAGTTTGTAAGTTTACATTTGAGACTGAATAAAACTTTTTTTCTTAATTTTTAAACATATTCTATAAACTTTCATTCAAATTTTTTTAATATCTTGTTTCGTTTCGAAATTATACGAGTTTAATTTTTTTAAAGGTGCTGGTTGAAATAAGCTGGGAGCCACTGTATGTTGTGTGAGAGACCTACAGTTTAAAGTCGTCTACAAACGACAAATTTTTGAGAATCTTTTCTGGTCACCAACGATATGTGATTTTAAAAGGTGTGCACTACATGCAACACAACTCATGTCACTTTGAATATTCTGCACGAGCGATTTGAGGGCATGGCCATCTCTTGTGAGGTTTTCTTAAATCGCTAGTTCTTAAACATTTCACGTACTTTGATTTTTAGAGAAAGTGCTTAAAAGGAGACCCTATAGTAAGCTATAAAAATAAATTTTTAATGACCATAACACAGCATGCAAACGGGTCTCTACCAATAAGTTTTGTATCTGATTTATGTTCACACTTTCCAATGCCCCTCTTTATTTGTGACTTTGTCCATGAGACTACAAACTAACGATGAGTCGCCTAACGCACTCTTGTTTAGTAACACTGAATTTTATATAATTTTTTTCTTGAATTCCTTTATTAACGAAATCTTTTAAATTTATTGCGTGCTTAGAACAGATGAAGAAGGAATAAAAAAAAATGATTTGTTTTTTGTCTTCATTTGTTTCAGTACTTTGGTTCTCCTTTTTATACATCATTCACCTCTTTAATGGCATATTTTTAACAGTAATTTATAATAAGAATTCCACACATAATTTTTGTTGCTTCGCATAACATGATTCCAATTTTATGTCGCCACTAAGTAGTTGACTTATTAAATGCAAGGCTGTGGTTCAAACCATAGCTTAGACATCAACAAAACGTGAGGCTAATTCCTCTCAACAGTCTTCTGGCAAAAACTATGAGAGTAAACAAAATGGTAAAGAAAAGTTTCTCAAAAATCTATTGTTCAGAGTCGACTTTGAACTGCAGGTTTCGCCACTCATGGACACAATTAACACACACAATATGGCTGGTGTGAGAAACTAGGTCGTAATTCTAATTAAAGAATTGTTAAATATTACCGACGTCAATGTACGTAGTGGATGTCCAAAAGTGATTGTTAGTTAGGTCAGGTTAAACAGGCAGCCGCTTCATCTTACTGGGGTCACCCTCTACATAGTATCGTTGTAACACCCATATTATCCATTCCATTATTTAATTATAGCTCCTGGTTAGATGTTAGGGATGGTTGAGAGATCCCCAGTGTCACATGAAGGTCTGAATTTTTCTCAAATAACCTTTAGATAGGCAGGTTGTAACACAAAATTTTAGGTGTTCAAGAATTCTATTCTATGGTCTCCTCTTGCAGACGGCGTTATGAGGTACTCCCAGTCTTCTGGCGTGAACATACAGAAGCGAGTGTCCCATCATCACCGTTATAAGATGGAATCTTGATAGGTACAATGCAAATTCTGTTCTAAATATATCCACGTCATGCCAGATGTGTCACTTGTAGAGTCACCGACAAGTGAGTTTATTATCGCATCTTACCTTTGGCAATGAATGGAGTTTTTGTGGAAGCATTCGCATGTTTCTCTGCAGAGGAATGCCAATCTCCTCTAGGAATTCATTTGAATTTTTCATGGTGCTAGCTTTAGCAAGTACGTCAGCCTTGTTGTTACCTTCAATGTCCTCGTGTTTAGGAACTCAAACGAAAATAACAATCGAATGTCTCCCTATCTCCTCTAAGAAGCCCGGCTTTCTTGGACAAACCTTGATGTGGTGTACACATTCTCCAGCAATCTTATGACTGCTTTTGAGTCGGTTAATTTGCGTGTATTACTATACTATACGGCAGTTTTAATAGCCATTATTTCAGCGTGAAGAGTACTTCAACAATCTGGTAGTGCAAGGGACGATCTAATTTTCAGTTGTTTTGAAATTAATATCCGACTTTATTGTGTGATTTGGATTTATCAGTGACAACATAAATGCTGTTTCCTGGAAGGTGTAAGCCATTATGATAAAAGAATCTATCCGGCATATGCATGGCAACACGCGAATCGAAAGCAGATTCATATATCGCGAAGCCGATTGGTACATGCATACCAACCATAACCAAAATTTTTGTAAGACCATAGCTTCTATGCTTTCATGCGCTGTGAATTCATCAGTGAAAACTTGAATGAAGTTTCCTGGCAGGATTATCATAAAACGATCTATCCAGTACCTGTGGCGCAAAACTAGGATTGAAAGTAGGTTCAGGTATCATGTAGTCGATAGGCAGATTCCGACAGACCATGACCAAAATTTTTGACATTCATTCATTCATATGAAAGTACAGCCAAAGAAAAGTACATAAAATTTCATTTCTCCCTGGCCTCATATAAACCTGAAAGTTGTAGTTCCTTCACAATGAACTTAATGGCTAAATGCACTTAAATGGTCATCTAAGATTACAAACATGTCGGGTATCTTTTAATAGTACTTTCATAAGTACTTCCACCAACGAGGGAGTAGGAAAGAAAACTTACAATACAAGCAATAACGCCATCCCATTCTAAACTGACAATCTATAGAGCAAATGCCATCCATGTTGGGGTATTTAAATATCAAGAATTTGTTTCATTCATTCAGTTTTTTTTCTACTCTACTCTACTCTACTCTCTAAGTGTTTAAGTGTGCATACATATGTATTCAACTGAAAATCAAAAAGACAAGATACGATCTGGAAAAAGAAGAAGATGATAAAAAAGTAATATCAAGTGAAAGTAACAAATGATGTTGGCCTACAATTAAATGAAAGGAAAGCAAAGAAAAAAAACAAAAAAAAAAGAGAAACTCATAAAGAAACCAAACAAATGGTGCAGAACATTAAAAAGACACTCTTCCCACACACAAACGAACTCACTCAGTCGCTTTGCTTACAAACTCATTCAACAGAAACAATTTTCCATTTTAATTTTTGTGTTGTTGTAAGGAATCTTAACAATTCCTTGTAATTTTTTACAAACCATTAGAAACGTGAATGAGGACAAAAACTTAAAGGACATAAAATCAGCCATTAGACATGGGAACCAAGTTAAACGTTTCTTAGTTTTGTATTTTCTTGTATTTAAAATTGTTTTCTTAACTATTTCAACGCTTTAAATAAGAAATAAATTGAAAATCAACTAGAATTTTTTGACAAATTATTTAAAAAATTGTGGAAGGATAGCTCCTACTGCTAACGTCCAGTATATGGGAACTAAGTGAATAGATTTGGGGGAGAGTGATTTGAATTTGTTTTTGATTGCAGGCGACTGGATAAATTTCTGCATCCACATGCGGATAGTGCAACTGAAGAACTAATTGTCTCTGTTGTGCAATGTGCTGTTCCCTGGCTAATTTAATACGAACGAATGTTCTCTCATCAAGACGACATACAAATGAAAATAGCGATAGAAGAGTGGAATACAAAACAATATTCCTACGGTGATCCAATGAATCAATAAAATTTATCTTGTGCGTGGTTGAAAAGTATCGAAATAGACCTCATGGTAACGGCCCATACACTAGTATTGTGTATCATTTTCGGTCAAAAATCCGTTTCATTACTTTTTTTGGGAGCATAGGTTAGGATAGGCTTGGTTAGGTTAGCGGGTAGCAAGTTCACTCGGTGGCCCATGTGGCCCATTGTGTTAAGCCCCCTTGTCATAATCCGTTAGTGGTGGGCTTAAACCATTCCGAGCTCTGGATGAAACCAGCCAGTTCTCTTTGTGGCACGATCCTCACCATGTCCAGATCTTCAAGCGTTCTGTCATTAAAAAATCGATGACGTCTGTTCTGAAGTGCAGAGCACTCGCATAAAAGGAGCGAGTAAAGAATCTCCATCGTACACGATTTGCTGCTGTTAATTTTGGGCTTCCCCATGTAAGATTACACTGATATCATCATTGGGAAGGACTAAGAGTACTGTATCTTTGTACATAACTCTGATGATTCGGGGTACTTCTTTTCTTCTCAAGGCTTTTCCCCTATGGCAGTTCGTTTAATGATATTGAAAGATTTTTTTTAATCTATGGACAGTAAGTACGGGGTAATTTGGAAACTATCTGTTCGTTCTGTCTGCTCGTCTCGTAAATTTGTTCTATTTTACTTTAAACACTTTCCTGTATATCTTGTAAATAGTTTTTATAGAATCTTCTCACCAGTTGTTGCAATCGTTCAAGTTTCCACTCTTCAGTAACTTAACAACGATGCCTTTTTTCTTATTTGGAAATAGCTTTTCTTAACCCCCAACAGATTTGATATTGTATCGTAGAAGACCAGATGTGGTTTGGATATCCGCCCAAATAATTTCTATTGGTATTCCAATTTGCTGTAGTCCAGTAGGTAGTGTGTTGGCTTATTAGACGTGACGCCACTGTTCAAACACCAGGTTAGATATCAAAACGAAAATATGTAAAAATATTTCTTCGGATACTGCAGTTTTCTGGCAAAAACTCTGAGAGTAAATAAGAGTGCCATGAAAAGTTTCTCAAGAATCCGTCGTTCGCAGTCGACTTTAAACTGTAAGTCCCGGCACTCATGGGTTAAATTAACACACACAACATTGATAGTGTAAGAAATAAGGTTGTAATCCTGACTAAAGGTCAGTAACCAAGATAACTCCACCTCGCTAGTTCTCCGCGTAACCTGTTTGCATGAGATGGGAGTAGTTATGAAGGACATTTATCGATTCAATTATGGATCGAAGTCATCTGATTTGTAGACTACTAGTTACGTTCACTTACTTAATTGCTTACTACGTCACTTTTGTCATGATTACGAAATATGAAAAAAATCATTTCATTAGGAAATGCCCTAATGAAGTCCCTTTTCATTAAAGTTTACATTTACATTACAAATCTCATTTCTCGGTTATTATTTCACAAAATATCTGAAGATGTATCTTATTTTTGCATAAAAACTTTATTAATTTTACGCCTATAATCCTTACTCTGGTATCAGTTGTTCATGTTGTTTATGTTTCCAGCTCGAAAATTTCCATTTGTTTTTTTAATTTTCTCTTTATAAATCCCAGTTAAGGTGTATTTAAATTACATTTTTTTTATACTCCATAAAACATGATGAAATGGTGGTGGAAGTTGAATTTTATTCTTTTTTTATTTTTTTATTCTCACTTTTTTACACCCTACGCGACTATGGGGTGTTTTCTACTCGTATTGATGTTGGACTTTGAAATTCCTCTGTTCCTCATAAAAAAATGGTTTTCATTTCTACAATTACATGTACAAAAAAAATTTGATGTGAATAATTTCTCTTCACAACATTTTTCGCTATGTTTAGTTCGTTGAAGATCGAGCCTTAAAATATTTTAAGTTTAGCTCAACTAAGCCATGATCCCTGAAAAAAAAATAAAACGATCTAAGTCTATTCACATTCGAATAAAATTCTCAATACAAACGAATTATAAGGTTGTAGCAGTCTAGGTAAATTTCACCCCACCATAAAATAGTAGGTTTTAGGTCTAGACGCGATTGTTTTGACCAATCAAATATACTGCGTATCATAATCAAACAGACTAGTGAATGGTATACCTTCTAAATTATGAAGCGTATCCTCCGCATCTCTTTTAAAACAGGTTTGCCCTCTCTCTTTACTATTTTCTAGTCTCTCCCAAAAATTGTTGTAATGACCAATGTTGTGTTAGTCAGCGGAACTCCCCTCGATTTGTTACACTTTTTCAAGTCGCCACTTTTCAGTAACTAAATAATGATGCCTTTTCCCAAGTTGGAGGTAAACATTCTTACTCATAGACTGATGTCATACAGAATAGTATGAGTTTCGCTGTGAAGTCATTAGTAGTTGTATTTTATTCTTTTTGAACTTCTCGATGACCTTTTTATCTCATTTGAATTGGGGAAACATGCATGATTGTCGTTAGACACTTTCTCCAACTTCGGGTCTATGCACCATTTTTTTAGTAAAGTACCACAGCAGTTAGCGGCTGCTTCGATACTAGAGTTTATAGGTTCAGTAACTGTAATGAAGTAGTATTGGATGAAACCATCATCAGTTTATAGGAACGTATTTCTTTACAGAAACTCGATCGACAAATTGGCTGATTAGGCCTTCTTTAAAGGTTAATAGGCTCCAAAGACAATGATGAGAACCTCAATATTGCCTCATTTTGTATATTGTATAGCGTCAATAAGTGTCTAAAGTAGACTCTCTGCACCGTATACGTTGACACCACAACCGCCTCTACTAAAATCCGGACCACTGTGACATAGAGAAAACGATAAGACGGACAAAATGGCACGGAAGTGATCGGAGATGTCTGAGTAGGAGACGATTGAGGGTATATATGTGCCTCTACAAGGTTACTTTCTCAAATTGGAAAAATTAGCATGGAATTCAACAAGCCGTGGGTGGTCCAACATATCGAATTTTAAATCTGCTGTGTACAGCAGTGGACATAGGGAGAATGAGGGAAAAACTTGAGTTCGATTACAGAACAGTTTGCATTCTCACAGGAATTCTAAGGGGACACTATGCTATTGGCTCTTTCTACCCCACTACGATTACTGTCATGTAGCTGCCATGATGTAGATTAAACGGAAGCGGTACAACACCTATTATGCGAGTGTCCTGCTCTTAAAGACAGCCGACCTCGGTTTTTGGGTGATAGAACATTTGAAGATCTAGGTACGATGGCGAACTGAGTGAACTGGCCGTTTTCATTCGGAGTTCGAGGGGATTCAAGTCCACTACTAACGGATCATGATAAGGGAGTTTACCTCACACTAAGTAAAACAGTGGGTTATAGGGCCACCGAGTGAATTTGCGTGAGAAAGGCACACTACCTTACTATTTTTAATAGAAAAAGAAAAATGTTCGCTGCATTAAATTAAAGTGTTGCTTGAGACATTTAACCGCATATGTTTTTGTTTAATTTTTTTTTTTTTTAAAGAATGTAACTTAAACATACAATACTTTTGTACTGCAGTGTATGGAATTGTAGGCCCTACTCATAAAAAATTTTTATTTTTTGTAAGATAAATTCAATTTTAATTTACATAACAGCTGAGATATTGAGAAAAATGTTCGCTGTATTAAATTAAAGTGTTGCTTGCAACATCTAACTCATATGTTTTTGTTTCATTATTTTTTTAAAGAAAGTAACAGAAAAATACATAACTTTTGTACTCCAGTGTATACAATTGGAGGGCCTACTCATAAACAATATTTTTCTTTTTTTTTTTTTTGGAAGAATAATTTAATTTTAATTTACATAACAGCTGAGATATTTCAACTATTATGGCAAATACTTTATATTAAAAAAATGAAATTCTTCTTAAGAAAAATAAATCCACTTTCCGGACTTTTTTCTTTTTTTGTTTATGCTTCTTCGAAAGTAATCACTGACCTATTTAAAATAGAAAACCTATTTAAAATAGAAAAAACCCTTAATGCGTTTCATAGTAAGGTTTATCACTCACTTACAAGCTTACCATAGTGGGGGCTCTAACATAGCGAAGGTACTGCTACTTACTGTTTTAAAATAAATTGTAAATAAATTTTTATTTTCTTTTCATTTTCTTCTCTTATTTAACTTTTACTAACAATAAGTAAATTTTCTACACCAACAAATTGCTGCTACTGCTCCTGCCATTGATTTCCAAGTCCTGCTGCTGCTACTGTTTGCCCCACTAATGCTCCTCTTATCGTTTATATTCTATTCACAGCAATTTGTTTCTGTTCGCTTTTGTCTATTCTTAAAACAGCTTGCCTGTATTGTAAAGTAAGGAAAGAAAAAATCTTGACCTTTAAAATGGTTTGAGCTGAATATCTACACCAGAGCAAGCCCCAAAAGGGAATTTGTAAGCATGGCATGGGTAAAGTAGGTGGAGCAACGTAAAGTGGAAGGAAAAGAGAATGTAGAACAATAATAATAAATGGATTTCTTATTGTTACCGATTATTATTTGTATTTGTATTCGTTTTGTTTTATTTTTATTTTCTTCTTTCGTATCTCTTTATTGCACTTTTTCTTTCTTTACTTTAGCACTGTATTCCCTTATTAAAGTAACTTTTCGATTTCATATTAAAAAGTTTTCCATTTTCGTTTTATTCTTTATTTGTTTTCCATTTTTTTTCGTTACTTTTTCCGGAGACAATTTAAGTTGAAACGAAATTTTCGAGATTAATTTAAGTTTTAATCAAAGTAATTTCTGTGCTAACAGTGTAAGAAATCTACTTTAAATTTTCTTTTTTATATCCTTCATTTGCTGAAGTCGCCGTAGTCTAGTAGGCGACTAGACTACCGAAGGGTTCAAACTCCAGGTCAGACATCTCCAAAAAACAGAAATATGAATTAAAAATATTTCTTCCGCGACTCTCTCTCAGCAGATTTCTGACAAAAACTCTGAGAGTAAATAAAAGTTTCTCAAAAATCTGTCGTTCGGTATCGACTTTATACTGTATGTCCCGCCACTCATGTATAAAATTGACACATACAACAAAGGTGGTATGAGAAGCTAGGTCGTAATACTGACTGAACGGTTGTAATGAACAATTATGAATGTATGTGTTTTCTTCATTTACGTAGACCCGCAGATATGTGCCTTCAACAGTAATAACCCTTATGGAATTTTTACCAGTATATTGGGGAAATGACAGAAGCAGCTGATGGAAACTAATCATCAGTTCTTCATACTACGCTATGTATACGAAAATATCTTTTAAAATCAAGTCGACACTGGCCTATTTGTCGTCTGTATGAAATGTGTTTACGCTGAAATGTCTGATCTCTGTATGACTACTTATAGGATTAAGGAAATCTCAAAGTTTTATCACGAAAAGGAAAATTGTTTATTAGGCGTGTAGAGTGTCATATGGAAAGTGTGAGTTATCTCAATGGCATTGTTTTTGCATAGCTAGGTATGTATATTGAAGAAGAGGAGACCAGCCAAAGGCCTCATAGCTGTTGGCATGTACCTAAACCATCAATTCGGCATGTAGAGAGCTTACAATTATGGAAAACCACACGTACTAAATGAAGTGAAGTCACTGTAGATAGCTCATCATTATGGGAAACCACACGTACTAAATGAAATAAATTCACCGTAGTCTAATAGGTAGTGGACGTGAGACCACGATTCAAACCCCAGGTCAGACATCTCGATACAAGCGAAATATGAAAAAAATATTGTTTTCGGCGACATCCTCTCAGCAGATGTCTGGCAAAAACTCCAAGAATAAATACAATTGCACATAGTTTTTCAAAAAATCTGTTGTTCACGTATAAAATTAACACACACAACATAAGTCGTGTACGAAAATAGGTCGAAATGCTGACTGAAGGGCTGTAATGACCAATTATGTATGTATGTAACCGTACTATAGATAAAGGGTCCGCAAAATAACTTTTTTTTTGAAAATGCTTTAAAAAAACTACTGAATATTTGCTCAAATTTCTTTTTTTATTTGAAAGTACAATCCTTCCGGTTAATAATGGAAAATAATTTCATTCAAATGGCTGCCTCGGCTGGCCATGCAGTAGCCTACACGATCGGTCCAATTTTTAAGCACATTGTCGATTGTGTGCAGCTGTATTCCACCAATGGCTTCACGAATATTGTCCTTTAAAGCGTCAATTGTCTCTAGCTTGTCGGCGTAACACTTTTCTTTGATGGCACCCCCAAAAATAATTGTCCAACGGTGTCAAATCGTAGCTCCGAGGTGGCCAATCGACATTAGCTCTGCGGATGATAATGCGATCTTCAAAAACAGGGCGCAAAATATCGAGTGTAGCTTCGGCTGTGTGTCACGTAGCGCCGTCCTGTTGAAACCAAATGTTGCCAATATAATCCTCTTCAATTTTCGTGAACAAAAATTCGTTCAACATGGCCCGATAACGATCGCCATTGACTGTAACGGCCACTCCTTGCTCATTTTCGAAGAAAAATGGCTGAATTATGCCTCTGGACCAAAATCCGCACCAAACAGTGACTCGTTTTGGGTGCGTCGGCTTTTCAATGTATGCGTGCGGGTTTTCTGTGGCCCAAATGCGACAATTTTGCTTGTTTACATACCCGCCAAGATCAAAATGAGCTTCATCTGAAAAGATGATTTTTTTGCCAAAATCGGCATCTTCTGTAAGTCGATCGCAGGCCCACTTAGCGAAGCGAAAACGCATTGGATGGTCAATTGGCTTCAACTCCTGAACCAATTGGACTTTATATGGCGTCATACCAAGGTTTTTCTGCAAAATTCGTCTCAATGATGTCTCCGAAATGTTCAATTGTTGAGAACGACGGTGTATTGATGTTGATGGCGCTTCACTTACACTTCCTGCCACAGCAGCAATATTCTCGGGTGTACGCACTGTTTTTGGCTTTTCACGCTTTGGTTTATCGATGAGGATGCCAGTTTCTTTCACTTTTTTCACAAGATAACGAACATACGGATCTGACGGTGCTTCTCTTCTTCCAAAATCCGTACGCAATTTTCGCACACATTCTGCAACATTACCATGATTTTCAAAGTAATGTCGCAATATTTCCCAGCGTTGTTCAAGCGTATACACAACCAGCGTTCAGCGGAAGGATAAAACTAATTATCTGTCAAATCAGACATGAACTAAGTGTTACCATTCACGAAATAAGCACTAGTTGAAAAAAAAAACGTTAGATGGCGGACCCGATATATAAAAAATCCGTATGTTAAACAAACTTCCTTAACTGCTTCCAATCCTTTCCCCTTTTTGTTTTTTCTTCTTTTCATTGGTCATTACAACACTTTAGTCAGGATTACGACGTAGCTTCTCACACTATCCATGTTAAATATGTTATTTTTAAAATATTTCTTTCGGCGACTTGGCCAGCAGTCTGGCTAAAACTTTGAATGTAAAAAGAAATGTCTGAAAAGTTTTTCAAATCTGTCATCTTTAGTAAATTAACATACTCAACATTAGAGAAGCTAGGTCATAATCCTGTCTAAAGGGGTGTAATGACCAGCTAAGTTCATGGCTCAAGGCTATAGATTGTGTTTCACCTGCAACTTAAGAAAGCCCCCACAAGAAAAAGTCTAACAGGGTCAAATTGCACGATCTCGGTGGCTCCCGAGTCTTTCAAGCAGAATTCTTAATAAAGGTCACGCGACCTTTATTTCCCCTGTCATTATTTTCGAATGACAGGGGACACCTTGTATTGGGTCCTTTTTAAGCACTTCTTTGCTTTAATTTCAAATAAAAGCATGTGTATGTCAGACTTAATGATGCCACAACTTCTCTGGTTGGAAAGCATCAGAAATTTCCAATTTTTTCAAAAATCTGCTACATAAATCTCCAAAGACACTGTGGTTTGTGGCTTATTAAAATTAATTTGCAACATAAAAAAAACCTGCCAATAAAAAGTTAAACGTTCTACAAATCGCTGATGCAGAATATCCAATGTGACGTGAGCTGTATGGAACATAGCGCCAACCTGTTACAACCACATGTGTTTGGTGTCTAGATCATAGAATTCAAACCAAAAGAAGTTGGTCATCATTGAACATCAGCGTCCGCTGTTAATCGTGAGCGTTGTCTCAAAGAAATATGGAGTAATATTGGCTCCAATGTAAAATTCACACCAAACAGTAATTATTTCAGATGCATTGTATGTTGTTGTCAAATCCACGTTCGTGTACCCAATCATGCAATCGCTGAAGATGATTTTGCAATGAAAATTAGGATCGGATGCTAACTACTCTAGATGATCCATATGATGATTTGGCAAAACAGCCTGAATAAATGACAACTAATTTCACAGATGAAGTTTCAATAAGAAGACCATTATCAAGCCTCAACGTTCGGAAGTAAATGTTGGAAGATCGTTTTTCACAATTAACCCATTTATGGCCGCCGGAAAAAAGAACAGAAATTGATTGTTGGTTGGATAAAAATAGGAATTTCATAATGGCTACCAATCGTTATTTTTATGTGCCATTACTTCAGTGGCATGGTTGGAATTGATCAGATGGATTATCATAATCATAATACATAATAATTGGTCCCTTTAGTGAGGATTACGATCTATCTTCTCACACCACTTAGGTTGTGTGTGTAAATTTTATACATGAGTTAGGTCCTGCCAGTTTAAGGTCGACTCATATATCTTTTTTAATTTATTGTCAGAGTTTTTTGCCAGAAATCTGCTGAGAAGCAGTCGCCGAAGAAATATTTTATAATATATTTTTTTTTTTGTCGGAAATGTCTGACCTGTTGTTTGAACCGTAGCCTCATGTCCATATCATTACACAGAATGGAAATTCACAGGAACTTTATAAGCGATGACAACCTGTTGGATGATGCACGGTGTCAGCAGGAATAGTACCCTGTCCAGCATTTGATATGTATCCAGGGACGTATTTATGCCTCATAGTTTGCAATAATGTGTTCTGATGTTTCATTCTCATCACTACCGAATCTATATGTTGTGTTCAAAACGATCTTTATTCTCAACAAGTGTACTATGAGTTAACAGTACCCTGTCGTGTAGGCGTTTTATAGTATTTTATTTTTCATTAAAAAATCCTTGTCAAACATTTCCCTGAATAAATTAAATTTAATTTGATTTGATTATTTTAAATCGATTTCATATTTAAACCTTAAGAAAGTATTCTATATGGAAGCCATAAGGCGGCCTACAACATTTGTTTGCAATTCTTTATGGCGTTCTTTAAAACCACAGACGTTTTGCTCCCTTTTTTATTTGCATTGGCATTGAACGTAATGCCTAATGTTTGTGTTTTTTTTTTTGTGGGAATGTTGTTGTTTTCATTATCAAATTTATTTATTTTGGATATCATTTATAATTTTGTAGGTTTTTGGTTTTCGATTTTTATCTGTAAATATTGAATACTGGCTGGATTATTTTCGAATTTGGAAATATAAAAATGGCACGTATACAAATTATGGTACACCCTTGTACCACTCATGCAAGAACACATTGTATCACATTGAAGTTGTGGTGTCGTGCATATTTTAAGGAAACAATCTATGTCACTGCCACTGTCACCTCTTTAGGTCTTTAACTGTGTATAGGTTGCCTAAGGAGTTATTCCATAATGGAAGCAATAACAGCCAACAACGTGCAATTTTATTTAGTTTAGTTGTTGTCTTTCATTCCACAAACAGCAATAGTTGGTTATATTGGAAACATTACTTGGGTCTGGAGTCTGTCTATTGAGTTGCTTCGTAGCTTTATTCTAGGCTTGTATGTTTGGTTCCATAATGGATATGTATTGGTCGTTACAAATTACTCTTACAAGTTTAAAAGCATTTAAATTTATTAGTTTTTGTATCAGAAGAATACGAAAAACGAATGGCTGCAACTAACAAAACCAACAGCAGCAGCAAGAGCATAGATAAACAACGCTTACAAGTTATTGATACAGTTCCAATATTTTTAATGTCACTTTCCAAGGCATTAAGTAAGCAGTATGCAGTTGTTGTTCTCTTACTACGGCTTGCCACATTATGTTGATGATACTTTAGCTCTTCTTGTTGTAGTTTTTATGGAAAACAAAAAAGTTTACCCAGCAAAAGACTAATTTCTACTTATAAATTTCTGCCAAAGGACGTCTTTAAAAAAGTTATTGCTCAAGTAAAATTGTGCGATAATAAAACTTAATGAGAAGTGTCGTTAAGATAATGGAATTGAAAATAAAAAAACAAAAAAAAAAACACAACCGAAGCGAAATTATAACAAGGAAACAAACAAAAACAAGTAACACAGAAAAAGTTTGCGTTGCCAAAACACAATACAACCTTAAACTTTTTTATATTTTGTATCTGAGTTGTAAAAAATAATTTGGAAATTAAGCACGATGTACCTAATTTGTATGCCACCATGCATACATAATTGGTCATTACAACCCTTCAGTCAGGATTACGATCTAGCTTCTCACACTACTTATGTTTTGTGTTTTAATTTTACAGAATTAGTGGAGGGACCTACAGTTTAAAGTCTTTTCAGAACTTCAGATTTTTGAGAAACTCATGGAAATTTTATTTACACTCAGAGTTTTTGCCAGAAATCTGATGAGATGAAGTCGCCGAAGAAATATTTCCTTTACATATCGTTTTGTTGGAGATGTCTGACCTGGGGTTTGAACCGTGGCCTCACGTCTAATAAGCCAATACACTCCTACTAGGCAACGGCGACTTCATTAGAGTCCTATAGAGTGTGTACATCAATGTATATTGTTTCTTGAGCAGATAGTAAAACATTCAACGGTTAACCTCATATAGATTTCTGGATAACCGAACAGATAACAACAAATCCGAAGTACTTGCGAAGTCTGCTATTAGCATATCTCTATAGAGGGGCAAATAAATGGTCTTTGCAAAACCTTCACCCATTTTCTGGTGAACTATTATGTTAAAGTTCGAAAATTTTTTTATATTTTTTCTTAATAAAATTATTAACATCCACCCAATTGTGTTCAAACTATATTATGTATGTACAATAGAGATGAGCGATCCAGTGATTTTTGAAGAACGTTGTTCTCAGTGAACGTGATTTGTTAATCACTGTTCTTTAAAACAGTGATTGTGATCACAGTATTCCAATAATACAATAATGACAATAACGTATTTTATTAAGTCGTAAGAAAGAGACAACTAGATACATACTACGAAAAGACTACTAAACAAAATCAATGTGGTGTCCAGTGTTGCCGTTTTTGGTTATTTCTAACCAAAATTGGTTATTTTTTTGTTCAATGTGTAGATGTGTAGATTTTTCCGGTTTTGGTTATTTATTTTTCTTATAAAAAGAGCTTCTGTTTTGTTTGTAGAAATGTATTAATTAGTACGACTAAAATTTTATTTTGTTATTTTTTGTTTCTTTTCTTACTCTGTTGTATTAATTGTAATTTAAATTTGAAAAAAATAAAATAAATAAACTGCGAATTTAGTTTTGGTTATATTTTTTCTTATTTGGTGATTTTTTTCACAAATGTTGGTTACAATATTTTTTTTTTCGTGGCAACACTGGTGGTGTCATCAATGTTATTATTTTTAATGTAATTTTTTTTTCTTATGAAGTTTGACAATTAAGTTTCACAGAAAATTCATGTATAAAAGACAAAAGTAAATAATCAAAACAAAATGAAATAAATTTGAGTATGTAACAATTTTGAAAGAACGACATTATTAGTACCTGTTATTTGGCAATTTCAATCACTGTAGTTACCAGTGAATTATCAATCACCGTGATTAAATCACAGGTTTGAAAATATCGCTCATCTCTAATGTACAATCATGATATAAACATGTTACATTAAAAACATGTCTCGTTGAACATGTATTGCAACATTGTTTTTCTACATGTATAAAGTTTGTCAACAATGTTGCCAATGTCTACTTTGCGGACATGGAAGTTTCTTTGATGAAGAAATTAATTTAAACAAATTAGTTTGATATTTTAAATGTTCTTAAAACCAAAAAAAAAGAATGTTTATGATTGATGTCCAAATATAATATTATGGCAATGCAATGTTATACATATTTTTTTTTAATATTAGGCCAAAAGCTTTCGTTCTATCCAACTAGAATCTTCTCAAAAAGTTACCTAGGCTTCAACAATTTTTTTTTTGTGAGTTAGCATATATTTAATAATATACTTTTGTTAGATTGTGAAAAATTTTACACAAAAAGAACCTAACCTTACAGGAGGTTATATATCGCGTACCTTTGTCTATTAAGGGCACGTGCACGTCCGGATTTTTTCAGAAAAAAAAATTTGTGAGAATTGTATGCTAACGGTACAATAACCCTAGTGAAATTTAGCCGTTAGGGCAACGGATTGACAGATTTTAATCAAAACGTGGTAAAGTTTTTAAAAACCGGTATTTCCCAGCTCTTGGAACTGCACCTACTTGAAATCTCTATGACATAACTCAACAGAGTGATCAATCATCTTCTCATCTATACCCAATCTCATCTATACCCAATCTCAACTATACCCAATCTCAATAAAACTCAATTTCATCTATACTCAACATCAGATATACCTAACCTCATCTATAGTCAACATCATCTATACTCAACCTCATCAATACCCAACATCAGCTCTAACAACACCAACTTCCTTCATTTAACAGTATTTATAATTATAAGAAGTGTATACATGTATTTATATGCAAGTGTATGACAGAAAACTATGTTCAGACAGGCACTCTTAGTGCGTAAATCGCAATAAATGCCATTATTGAGCTCAATATTTCATATAAAGTTTCAATTAATTATTGCGCAATAAATACACAAATTATTATAATATTGAGTAAAACTTAAAATACAGCACTGTCATAAGTACGTTCAGTGAGCATATTACAATTTTCCGAAAACTTTCAATTGATATTTGACAACTCAAATGTCAACAACTACAAACAAAAACAAAACAAAACAAAAAAACAACAATGTTGTTAAAACAATCAGTTGTTTTGTTTACCACTGTCAAATAAATATTGCGTATATTATGTGTCTGTACACTTATAATATTGTACTCAAATAAATGAATATTGACTCAATAAAAGTGCTTGTCTGAACATAGAATAATATTCTCCCCTCAATTAGAGACACCACCATCGACACGAAGACGCCTTATCGTTATCGCTGCTGCAATAGGGGTAAGTCCAATTTCACTATTTTAATTTTTTTTAGTATAAAAATATATCTTGCATATATGTAGATGTCCTGTGTATTTTTTTATTATAACCTATTCAATAGCTATAAGTTCCATAAACGTAAAAGGTTATTAATGAACAGATTCCATCAATAAATCGTTATTTGTGGATTAAAATTATTTTCGGTATGTTATACAAAAAAGGACAAAAAAATGAAAAGAAAGACTGTTCATTAAGAGGTTTTTACGTTTAGATACAATTAAATAATAATACTCTACCAATTATGAAGTAAAACTTCGTTAATACTTTTTGTGTGTGTGAATCTTCAAATCTAATCTATTTTATTATTAGTATCCTTATTGTCCTAATATTATTATTATATACTGAATTCTGAATATATTTTCACTCATAAGAAAAAAATAATTAAACAAAAGAATGAAAACTTATGTTTAACTAAGTTCAACATTTTTGATTGAAAATATAGAATCACCAATTTATAATTATATTTAATATTTCTTTTATATTTCGGTTAAACAAAATTCTATTAAGAGTTTTTTCCTAAGATTTTTATTTCGTTTTCTTACTTATAATACTAACGTCTTTAATGATCGTTTAAGAATGAGTTGACTTACTTTAAGCAAATGAATTTTATCTTCAGTTTATATTTTAATAAATTCAAAATGAATGGAATAGTTGTAATGAATTCAAAATAAATAGTTGAACAGTCATGTAAATTCTCTTATAAGGGTTAACTGAAATAGGCTAGTTAAAATTAGGGATCCTACTAATAAATTACGCTTGTAGGATACAGGTTTTAGGAGGCGTTAAGAAGCTTGGTTTCTCAAAAACACCAGAGAAACCTATTTAGTGGGTAAAGTTAATTAAAACATTTTCATATCCCAAATTAGTAGTATAGAAGGCGCTTGATTTCTTTGATCTATAATATTCAGGACCACATAGGGTAAAGATAATAAATAAAAAAATAGGGGGTCTTTATGAAACTACTTTGTAATAAAACAGAGGCGGCTAAATTAGGTCACGAACCCCCCATCCGACTGCTAGCTAGCAATTATAGGCTCCCGCAGGCCTGCTTTAGTTCGATCCTTTATCAACAGATATACTCGTATACCTTGTTTGTATATCTCATTAAACTACGGTGACATCTTTCTGTGTACATTACAATATGAGAAAGAAAAATTAAATAATGGGCCCACCTACAGAGAGAATATGCATATCTGATTCAATATGGATATACGCAGACCAAAATTTGCTGCAAACTTGGCCAAATTCAATCTTAGCAGCCTTACGGCGGATTTTAATTGACTGGAGACTGTGAATATCTCGCTATGACTTCAGCTGAAGCTGTAACGACAAGAAATAAGATCTTATCGGTCAATCTTCGGCGCTTGGGAGCATATGAAGAAGAATACTTCTGCACACAAAATTTATTAACAGAACGTCAAAGTCGAATAGAACTCACACCTTCTGAACTAACAACGGCTGTCTAACCTGGTCTTATGATTAAAGTTATTCTCTTAAGCGGGTTTATAAAACTTAAAAACAAATTTATTCCATTCAAAAAAACAAAACTATTTTGTAATTAAGAAAATGACATCTGCATAGAGTGCTTAGCAAGGCACATCTAACAGGTAACCGTAAGTGTACAACAAGTACAACAATGCAAAAACAACAGGCATTTTGTTTTTGTTAAAGCGTACGCGTAATGTCAAAAAAATTAACCCTCAAACCTCTATAGGAAATTAATAAAAGCAATTAAAAAAAACTAAATACATTTTATATATTGAAATTTCTTTTGATTTTTATGTCATGCTTAATTACGCCAAAGTGGGGCAACTATAAATTAAAAAAAAAAATATTCCATGCAGTCAATAACATTTCTACTTTATGTAAAGAACATGTTTTTATATGGCCATCGAGAAAAATGACAGATGCAAACGTTATTTGTTATTGCTTATAGTTTAGGCACCTAGTTGGAGAGACCGAAATCTTTTTTTTGGGTAATTCATCACTCTCGTCTAAATAAATATAAATATAGTAAATCTAGGTTGTAGTTTAAAAGATATATGTATTTAGTGTTAAAGGCTTAAATATTATTAATCATCTTGCAAAAATTTTAATAAAATTGGCTTTGAAATAGTAATCCTGCAGAATTTCTAGAGTGCGTATCGTTAAGGACACATCCGATACAAATGAGGGTTTATAAATGAGAAAATGATTATCGAAACAAAACAAACAAAAAAACAACAAAATTTTGACATTTAAAAACGCGTCAGCTGTTGACATAGTTTTACCTGTTAGATTTGCCTTGGTGCTTAGCTTATGTTAATTTAGTTTTAAAATGTATTTTAACAACAATACTTTTGGTTTAAAACCCAACTCGTGCAGTTGACAGAAGGAAAACCAATGTTATGTTCAACAAAAATTTCACTCGAGACAAAACAACCTTAACAACCCAACAGATATAAAAAGGCGTTAGAAAAAGTAGACATTTCTAAAAAAAAAAAACAAAAGAAAAGAAATGAAAATAAAATATTTTGCTAAAACAATGGTCAGACATAATCAAAAACAAGTTAAATGGGTTTCAACGTAACATGCGTAATAGAAAAAACCCTTTTTTTTCTGTATTAAAAGACAAAAGCAGAACACAAAGGGGGGTTGGTAGTAAAATTTTATAAGAGCGCAAAATTTTTCAAAATAAAATTATTTTGAATTTAAATTGAATGTCGACAACTGTAGATATAGCTTTTCTAAAGTATTTGTCCATTATTTCAAATCAATTTTAAATTGCGCAGCTTGTTCTCATATTCCACTAGTGTTGGTATTTTGGGAAGGGGGTAGGTGTTGAAGATGGACGAAAAACCATTTCGAACCACAAAACAATTAAAATTGTAGAATTTTCCATTCATGAAAAACACGCAACAATAGTTTAATAATAATGAACGTTCATCGGAAACGGAAGTAACACACAAACACGTTCAGCATATCCAAATGTCACACACAGCGAAAAATGGCCTACAAACAGCAATCACACACATATGCGTTGGAGTGAGTGCCGAAACATGTTGTGTTGTTACATTGCTGCAGTAACTGTCACTGGTGTCCGTGTCATTGCAAAACTGTGGTTATGCGCGGGTTTTTGTTTCGAACAGCACAAATGTGTTCAATTAACAATGGCGATAATGGTGTCATGGCTTATTGTTTTCTTAGAATTTTTTTTTTAAATTTGTTGCTAGTGGGTGCGTTAGGATCGATCATATGTTATCTATCAGTTATGGAACTACCAACTTACACTTCTATGAAAAAAGTTTACTAACAAGTAGCCTAGAAAAATTAAAAAAAAATTTCCTTATCAGAAAAAGTAATTTTGTCCTAGACTAAAAGGGAATTACAAAACACAAACATGGGCCACGTAATAAATTTTTGTGCATAGAAAAGCAGGTTACGAGAAAGGGCTGTGGAAAAATTACGAACTTACTCTGGTGAAAGTCTGATGAAAGGCAAAACCATGATTATTTTACAACTAAGTAAAGGCTGAAGTAGCTTAATGATCAATATGCATATCGTAAACGCATATCTCTCCATGCAGGTCGTATGGAGAGACCATCGAAGATGTCTAACAAAAGTAATTGTCAAGCCCTCGTAGCCTGAATACCGTAACAGATATAACTCATTACACTGAAGTGAACTGGAAGAGGATAAGAAAGTCTATATAAGATAAAGTTTTCCAATAGGAAATATTACTGGTACCTCGACTTAAATTGTAAATATTAAATGCTTAAATGTAAATATTAAATATACATGAGACCTTGAATCCCTATGGTTGGAGGATGAATTTCTATGGTAATGTTTCATTCACCCCCAGCTTAGGGGAGTCGTGCTTTTAGTGTGCAGTCCCAGCGCTGACAAACTTCGTCGATAAGTTCGGTGGAAATCAGTCAGTACAGAAACTGCGCTTACCCGTGGCATCAGTACGGGCCGCTATGCATGCTCATGTGAGCTTTGGTATCAAAGCTACCACTCCGACCTAACCTAACCTTACCTAACCTATGCAATAGGAGTCGATAGGATTGATCCAAAGTTTCTCTAGATTCTCATATCATTTGTTCCTACAATAACGTTTAATTCCAACAAAATTGTTATCACGATAACCGGTCCGATAACCAAAAATCCGAAAACTTATGAGAATCGTCTAGAGTAAATAAACCCAATCTAGCGGACCCATAAAAATTTTATGGTTTCTCTCGAAATATGTTGATAAATTGGTTCATGAGCGACTCAATAGCTGGAAACTAACAATTCCAATATAGATTTTCTAAAGAAAACAGTTGTGGAACGGCCCTAGTTCATGATAGTTAGATCATGTGGTCATTTAGGGTAATGAAAAAGCAGATGAGCTTACTAGGAGAATAGGTTTTACATTCCTTTGTGTTGTTAAGAAATTACAGTGCATCAGGATACTAATCGGTCTTCTGAACGAATATTTTGGACTCAAATATAGCGTCGTCATATCTATATCAGGTCATCTATCAGTTTATATATGAAATAACGGTTATTTCGAACCTGGCAATACTTATGTCATTCTATTCTGTCACAAAATTCAGTATATTATCTCCACTGAACGTAATAAATCGATTTGCGTTTGGTCAACGTTGTGATTTATTGGAAATTTATTTCCAAAACAAAGACAATTGAACGGAAATTGCACGAAAATGTCGGACATAATTTAGTCGCAAATAAGGACTAACAGTGCCCAGTATATGCAAGTTCAGCAGTTGAGGCGCCAAGAAGTGAGCGTGCTTGTACAGTTCGTACACCTGTAAATATAGAAGCTGTGGCTGAAAGTGTCGTTATCGTTCTCAAGGATTGAACATTTCACGCACCAGTTAACGCTGAATTTTGCGAAAAGGTCTCAGTATGACACCTTACAAAGTTCAATTGGTTCAAGAGTTGAAGCCGCATGACCATACGCTTCATTTTCACTTTACTAGATGGGCCAACCAGAAACTGCACGATGATGTTCATCTCGGTGGGTACGCTAATAAACAAAATTGCACTATATGGGGCTCAGAAAACCCACAGACGCCAATGCACCCATTGCGAGTGACTGTTTCGTGCGGCTTGTAAAGCGGAGGCATCATTGCGGACAATGGAGACACCTATCGCACTATGATAACCGATTTTTTTGTACACGATCTTCATGGTATTGAAGTGAACGCTGTTTATTTATTTATTGTGTCAAACTTTTGATAGTCGTTTAATTAGTCGAAATGGTGATGCCAATTGTCCGCCATGAAGCTGCGATTTGATACCGTTGGATTATTTTCTGTGGAGCGCTATTAAAGAAAAGTGTTATGCTAACAAACCAGAAACAATTCAGCATTTCAAGGCCAACATTCGTGATGCTATTGCCTGGATACGACACAATATACTCGAAAAATTGCACGTATATTGGTTCCATCTAGTGAGATACTGAGAGATTAATAGCGGCAGCCTTATGAATGAAATGATATTCCATTTATAACCGAAACAATTGTACTTCACAACATAAAAATAAATTCCGCAAAGTTTCAAACCGTTTTTGTTTCATACATTTTCATATTTAAACTTTTGATTGACTCAACCCTTATGGCAGTAACCTAGTAATCTCAAGAACACATGCCTGCAACCTGTGAGCTATAATGCATTTCAAAAGAATATACCTGTTTGTAGGCAGAGAGTTAACCTCAGCAGCTCCATACCGATTATGCAATCATTATTTATCCTACAGGGATTTTCTTTAATAGCATGAGAACTTAAAATGATAATACAAGAAATATTGTGTAATATTACCAGGAAAAGTATATTCTACCACTTAAAACACAACCTCCCGTTGCTGTAGATCAAATCTAGCTAAATGGTGTGGGGTTTGTCATAAGATTATTGAAAGAGATTTTCTCAAATTCATTAAATATTTCCGCTTTTTTTATTCCTCACATTGCATCAGAAATGTTATTAAATTTCCATTTTTCCATTATCATACAGCATGTTCCTATCCACCATAATCAAACCCAACCAAAGAAAATATTCACCCCTGTATGCTTAATATTTTTTAATTATATTTTTACCTACGTTGGCTGTGTTAAGCTCGCTTACCTGGTAATCCATGAAATTATCAAAATTCATGTACGAACAATTATTAAATGCATCCATATTTGGACCGTGATGATTGCCTGCATCCAGCATTTGTAGCTCTTCCGCTGAGCATGGTGGTGGTGGTATGGATGATGGCATGTCGACACCCTTAAATGAGACACGCTTTGGGGTCTGTGTCGCTATGCCATCTGCTGCCGCTGTGGCGGAGGAGGATTGGGAACGACGATTGCGTCCTAAAGTGCCAGCCAAATTACGACTACCTGAATGCATGGCATCACCGGCAGCGGAAGCAAATGAACCCATCATATGGGATAATGATGCACAGCCTATAACCTGAGGCTCACCAGCCTGTTGTTGTGGCTGTTGATGCTGTTGATGCTGTTGTTGATTGAAATTTTGTGCTGGCTGGAGTATAACACCACAACCCCCAAAACGAAAGTGTGGTATGCAGGTGGTTGTCGATACACTTGCACCACATTCACTGCCCTCAAAATCACTTTCATCCTGGGATGCATTAAGAGATTTTGCCTGGAAATTACGCGGCAACGTTGAACATTCTAAGGCAGCACGCGTTAAGGGGGTTGTTGCAGCATTCAGTTGCAATTGAGTTTGCGTATGTGGGGTTTTGGTAAGAGTGCCTGCATACAGGATATTCACACACTGTTGTGGAATCTGTTGTTGTTGTGCTAAAGGCTGCTGTGTGCTATGTGGATGCTGTTCCGGCTGTGTGTTGGTGGTGGTCGTATTATTTGCAGTTAGCTGAGCTGTAGGCTGCAAAAATAAAGCCGTAGTTGGGGCAGAGCCTAAAGTAAATTCTGTATTTGTCGGCGCCGCTGTGGCCAATATGTGAGTGGGTTGCAATTGATAAAAGTGTGTGGGCTGTGCTGTTGCTGCTGCACTTAGAGAAAATTGCTGTTGCCTTTGTAAGTCATTGTTACTAAAATCAGTTTCATTTACGGGTGTAGCAGTGGCATTTGTAGCTGCTGCTGCCATTGCTGCTGGTGTTGTTGTTATAAGATGTGTACCAGGTGGCATCATTGATGTAGGTATTACCATAATTGGCAACATTGTTGCGGTGGTTGTATTCATGCTGTTTGCATTCTCAATTTGGCATTGTGCGGTAGGCGCCGCAGTCAGCGTTGTCTGGCCCGATACGGCTGCTGAGTCTGATGCAGTATTGTGTAGATTTGTGGAGGCATGATGGTGATGTATATCACCACCTAGAACACCATAATTTGAGCCGGTGTGCATTAATTCCATTTGGCACATCTCATCATATGTCAGGGGGCGCAAATCCATGATTGTTTATTTGTCTATAATCCAACAATTTCTGTTTTAATTCCGTTTGTTTGTTTATTTTTTTCTTCTTTTGCTTTTATCACGCACAAAAATACAAAAATTTGTTTAGTTTTTAGCAATAAAAATTAGAAAAAAAATTGTGTTTTCTTATAAACAATAACACCACGCCTTAATTTATTCTTATTTTGTAAAAAAAATTTTTTCGTTTTCTAGTTTAAAAATTTTATTTTGATTTTTGTTAAGTAGAAGTGGTCTTAAAATTTTGATTTCGATTTTTTGTGTTTTTTTTTTCAATTCCAAAACAATTTTTAGGGCTTTCCTGTACTTTTTTACATTTTTTCTCTTACGATTTAAAAAAAAAACCAATATTGAGTGTGTTATTTCAAAAACAGAACTTTAACTCACAACGTCTAAAAAACAACTGTTTTCAGATGCTCCACAGAAGCATCCTTTTTGTTCAAAATTTCCTCTCACAGTCATAAAATTATGTTCCACACTTAAGGCCTGTCTATGTATGTATGTTGCAGATTGAAGCCTGCGCTTTTGCTTCATTTGGATTTTGATTTGCGGGCTTAACGATATCTGCTATTGTTTGGCATTTTTAAGCGTTTTTTTCTTTTATCCTTTTGGTTTTTCTTTTCTCTTAACTTTTCCTTGTTTTTTTTTTTTTAATAAAAATTCATAAATCTTTACATTTCTAGGAAATTAAATAAATTTTTGTTTCTCGATAAATTTTATTTCTTTATCTTCTTTACCCCACCATTTCCTGTTTTCCAGAAGCAAAACAAAGTCTCAGGATTTCACATTTTCACAAATGCTAGTTAAGTACGTTCCCATTTCGTTTTCTATTTTTTTTTTTTTTTTTGATTTTTCCCCGTGCGATGAAATAACAACCAACTGTTGGTCTCTGCTTTAATTTATGTCTACAAATTTTTTGCTTGTCTGTTTCTTTATCGTTTATTTTTTATAATTGACTTTAAAGCAGTTTTTTTTTAATTTTTAAAAAATATATTTTGGCGCTTATTTATTGGTTTTTTTGGAAAATGATAAATTCCCTGTACAATAAATTAATTGAAAACAAAAAAAAAAATTGATTTAATATTTTAAAACATAGCGTTTTAGATTTATTATGTGGATAAAACTTCATGCACAAATTTTAAATTTACAATTTTGTCCATTTTGGATAATTCAATGATGTTTGAAACACATATTTTCAATCAATCAAATTACCAAAACCATTTGTCCATTTTATCTTTGGACATATTTGGTCCCTATAATCGTTAATGTGTTAAATTTATATACATTTTTTCATTAACTAAAATGAAGAGATAAATAAATGTTTTTATTGGGAACCGCCTTGGTCTAGTAGGTGGCGCGTGGGCCTATTAGAAGTGAGGCCTCGGTTCAAACACCAGGTCACACATATCCAGCAAAACGAAATCTGAAAAACTATTTCTTCAGTTACTTGCTCTCAGCAGATTTTTGGCAAAAACTCTGAGAGTAAATAAAATTGTCTGAAAAGTTTCTCAAAAATCCTGTCGGTCGGAGCCGACTTTAAGCTCACTCATGTATAAAAATTATCACACACAACATAAGTGGTGTTAGAAACTAGGTAAATAATTCGAATTAAGTAAAGGTATAAACACATAGATGACAGACAACAGTTCGGCTGTGCGTATGCCGACTGCTAAAATTTTTTGAGAGCAGAGCAGAAAAAAACGACTGACGCAAAATCAAAACAATTGAAGTTCATAATTCAATAATTTTCAAATTTTAATTTAAATATATTTTTCAGTGTTGTCACTATCAGGTTTTTTGTATGCAAAAATAAACTCATTTATGAAAAAACCGCACACACAAAACATTTATCAAATGAATTCAGATACAAAATTGAATCTATAATTCTCTTTTATTTATTATGAATACATTATTCGCTTTTTATTTCTTAATTTTAGAATTGTTCTTTCTCTTCAATAATATAAGTATTTTTAGCTGTTTTTTTATTATGATTTTATGTTGTATTGGCATTACTAATTTGCTTTTAGCTGCTCACAAAAATAGAAAATAGTTTAATTTGGGCAGAAACTGCTTAGATTGTTGTCTTGGCTTTTTCTGTTCTACCTTCAATATAATCGTTTTCATATAAACGTGTGTATTCTAAACTTGGCAGCTTTCTGTTATCTGTCGTCTATGTGTTCATACCTTAAGAATTCTTACTAAAGGGCTGTAGAGACCAATTGGGAACCGCCATTCGGCTGGCTTATTGTTTTGTGTATTGCTTCATTATATTGTGTTCCTTAAATTTGATCATGTGCTCACCGATAGATTGTTGTTTGCTGAGAACACTTTGAATGAAGCATTCAGATCATGCACTACTGGATTTATTTTATATGATTTGTCATAATTTGGGCTACTTTTTCATTGTTGCAAAAATGAAGGTTTCTACTTCTATGTACGCCTTCATGTCATGGGGCCATGGCATAACGTTTGATATATGGGATGGGCCATCTATCGAATTAAATTTAAACCATCGGTTAATTAGAATTTGGCAATACTTATGTCATACTATTCTGTTACGAAATTGAATATATTATCTCCACTGAACGTAATGAATTGGTTTACGCTTGAGCAGCGTTGGGATTTATTGGGACAAAAAGTTGTCGATTTTGAAAAAAAAGAAATCATCTTTTCGAATGTAGCTTATTGTCATCTTGATGGGTACGTAGATAAGCAAAATTGACCTAATTGGGGCTCAGAAAACCCACACATGGTCTTACAGAAGCCAATGCACAGCGTAAGATTTTGCTAATCTAGCTGGACAAAAGTTGTTTTTTTGAGTTTCAATTTGAGTTAATATTTTTATCCAACTTGTTATAAAATAAGAAAATGCATAAAGTTTGCCTAATTTGTCAACAATATCATCATAACGGTACTTTAAACTTGTAAATTTTTGAGTGAATTAAAAACAACAAAAATACTTACATCAAATTGCTCATTCTTAAATACTTGTAACTTTTTATTGGAATGGAATTATTTAACTATTTTTTGTTTTGTTTTGAAGCTAAACTTATGCGCTGTTATTATCATGAGAATTTACTTTTAGAACCTGGAAAATCCTTTTCGTTCTATTTCATTTAAACAATTACTCTTTTTGTTAAGTTAAGAAAAAAAAAAATAAAATTCTATAACCAATAAATTCTTTCCTTCATAACGGTTCAACACCAAATTAGTTTTATACGAACGTCTGAAGTACCTACTTTAAGGCACTTATAAAATTAGCTACCGAGATTTCCGTATAAAAAAAAAAACAAATAATGAGTGATAATACCACATACCACAAGCTTTTTGATATATGGCTTAAAACATCCGAAAATGAAAGGCTTGACCGTTCTGTAAACTATATTTGTGGAATTATAAGCAGTAGTTCTAATTCTCATAATGATTATGAGCAATTAAAAATATGAAATATACTCTTATTAAAAAATTAATAAAAATTAAAAAATTAAAAAATCAAAATTAAAAAAAAAAAATAAATTGTTACTTCTAACTCTTTATTATTTATTTTAAACATTATCATGCATACTCACTGCTTTTTTACTTTTTGATTATCCAACGCGAATATTATCAGAAATAAATTTTTGCAGTTGTATGGGATGTGGGCGTGGCAGTGGTCCAATGTCGCTCTTTTTTTTACAATGGTACATATTGGCCTAGCAACACCTTGTACTAAAATTCATAAGTCTAGCATAATTTGTTTCCAAGATATTTAATTCTGCCTCCCTAGAATGGCTAAATCTTACACTGTGCAATGCACCCATTACGAGTAGTAGTTTGATGCGGCTTGTGGAACGGAGGCATCATTGGCCCATATTTCTTTGAAAATGAGGACGGCACAATCATTACGGTCAATGGACACACCTATCGCACCATAATAAACGATTTTTTTGTACCCGCTCTTCATGGTATTGATGTGAACAATGTTTGGTTTCAATAGTATGATACAACTTGCCACACATTTCATGCCACAATCGATTTATTGCGTCAAACATTTGATGGCCGAAATGGTGACGTCAATTGGCCTCCAAAATTCTGCGATTTGACATCGATGAACTATTTTGCGTGGGACGCCGTTAAAGGAAAGTGTTATGCCAACAAACTAGAAACAAAAAGCCGACGTTCGTGATGCCATTGCCAAGATACGACCCCAAACACTCGAAAAAGTGTACGAAAGTTGGTCCGATCGAATGTGGTACTATGAGGCTAGCAGCGACCACTTCTTTTCAGCAAACTTGCTGAACAGTCTCTCAAAAATCTGTTGTTCAGAGTCGATTTTAAACTGTATTTCCCGCCTCTCGTTTATATAATTAACACACACGACATGGGTGGTGTGATAAGCTGGGTCGTAATCCTAACTAAAGGGTTGCAATGATCAATTACGGAAAATGATTTGAACTGTGCTTGGACAGACCGATCCGTGTCGTTCTTTAACACATCCGGTTTTCCTAAGCAGTTTTATGCACCGGTAGATTCACACGATACTGATCTCGATTGGTATAGGAACAATATGGTTCGCGTCATTGAACCACAGTTTAAACAGTTTAGACTTTGAACGACAGATTTTTTGGGACACTGTTCGTGGCAATTTTATTTACTCTTTGAGTTTTTGACAGAAGACTGCTGAGAGGAAGTCGGCGAAATAATTTTTTTTTTCATATTTCGTGCTTGTTGGAGATATCCGAGACGAGGGTTTAACCGCGGACTGCCGTCTAATAAGCTAACAAGATTACGGCGGTAATCAAAGCTGTCACAACAAGAATTTGACGAAAAAGAATGACTCTTAGATAAATTTGTCGCAAAACTTGGAAGTTCGTGATTTTAAACACCGTATGCGGACATTTATTTACTGCATTATTAAAAAAAAAAATATGAGATTTTGTTGAAGCACACTGATAATTTGCTCAGAAGAATTCGACTTATCGGTAAAAGATATGTCATCTATGAATGCACGTGAAAAAGGTCATCATGACCTGCATGTAGAAAAGGGGTCATCACCTAACTTAAATGATTTTGATTTGGTAGTGTCTTTTACAATGGTATCATCAAGCTAAAACCACACAAGCCTGGCTCCAAAATAATTTATCAGAATTCATCTCGTCTGAAGATGGTGGTCTTAATTTAAAACCGCTTGACAACAACAGACACCGCAAAATTTTTAATTTGTTATTTATAATGAATGAATAGGCCGAAATATTCTGAACGACAGTGTTACATTTTGTTCCATGAACATCAAAAGTGCTTGTGTTTGTGTTTTGGATTTTGTAATTCGGATTTAGCTACACACACGTTTATTTTATTTCAACTATCTGGTCATTGTCGGTCAGTTTAATGAAAGTGCTGATGAGAACCTCTTAATTTGTGGTTCAACACAAAACAAACAAAAATACCACCCATGGTAGTTACTGCCATTTATAGTTGTAAGTAATACTTGCCACACATGCGGTGGATTGTAATTGTTTATTTGTATTTGTATACATAATTTTTATTAAATATTATTGTTGTTGTTGCTTTTATTAATGTTATCAAGTCTCTAGATGGCACTTGAATTGTCTACTACTTGGATGCCATTCTACTTTCGGTATTTTTTGTTTCTCTATTTGAATATGAATGTCATACACACGGCTGGTTTGAAATACACAAACGGATAGAAAGATTGATAGGGATGTGCATGGAAGCGTCTTAAAATTAACGTCAAATGTGTTTACAAAAACAAATAAGAATGGAAAATTATTGTCGGAAATACGGTGGCCGATAAACGACAATAATGAAGCATAAGATTGACACGGGTAAAGCAAGCCTAATAGAAGAGATCTACAAAAGAATTCCACTAACGAAGAGAAACTAGATGAAGTAGCTTATCAATGAAATGAAAAAGAAACTGCGAAATGAAGCCATCGTATTAATCTCAGAGTTCACCAGTAGTTTTAGGTAAGAGGATGGTAGCACAAGTTTCTGCGTTGACTATAGGGAACTGTATGATGTCATCAGATAAGAGCAGTTGGATGTTACCAGAAAATTCGGTGCCAATAGAACTAACGTTGAGAGACGTTGAAAGATTATTTGCTAATCTGAGATGCAATTCGATTGCTTTAAAAAGAAAGAATTTTTCCGCCGAATTATCCCTGCCGACAAAAGTTTTTTTCATTATGACAACCCCAAGTACAGGAAAGCATATATGAACCGCGAGCAACAAGTAGAATATCCACTAGGTCAAGGTAATACTTTTTGTTTGTTGGGATCAGAAGAATGGGATTCGTTGTGAACTATTAAAGCATACCAGGCTATCACGAGGTTCCTGTACAGACAACAATTAATTCATTTGGCCTAATAACGTCCTAAATATGCAACCAGAAACGAAGCCTTAATTAGCCATTATGACAACACTAGGCCACAAGTTGCGGCGCCGGTGTAAAGCTATTTGGAAATTCGAGGATGGGAAGTGATACCTCATCCCCAGTAATAGGCTTTTTACACTGAGCTTCATCTTTCATCTCTCATCAATTGGCAAGATGACAACATCTTCCCATAAGAAATATACAGAGCAAAAAAGCGTCATCTTTCATAATCTTCACAAGATGTTCCTATCTCATTTTGTTCCACTCATCATCTTTCGATAATTTTAGTGTCATCACTAAAAAAAATGACATTTGTTTATATGTATAAAAAAATTAAACGTTACAAAATGAGTGGGACTGAACAAAGTAAGTAAATTTTAGAATGTCTATATACAATTAATGAAATAAATTTTTTCTAATGGGATAGATTTCTGACAGTTTGTGTCCTTTTTTCTTAAACACTCCAACCGATTTACCAGTAATGAAAAGGTTGTCCTATCTACTCGAAAGCTTTCTTTAAAAAATTCTGGACTACTATTTGGAACGTCTCTCTACCAGAAAGTTCCATACCGAATCTAAAGTTATAAAAATATATGTGTATTTAAAAACAAATTTAAGAATTACAGATATAAAAAAATTATTACAAATGACCAAAAACTTCGTCGATTTGAGGCACGTGCAATTGGTAAGATTTCTTCATCTTCCATAATAAACTCATTGTCCATAATAACATCAAGCATTTAATAATTGATTTTGGTCTTCAAGTGCAATTATTAATCCGATAATTGAAGAATTTTCCATTTTATTTTTTTCCATTAATTATGAGCAGATTTTATGTATTTAAAATGAAAGATGAAAGATGAGAGATGATGCAAATGTAAACAACTTTTTTCATTTTTATCATCTTCCACTCATTCCTCCAAGATGATGCTAAGTGTAAAAAGGCTATAAAGCACAGACCTTGGCCGTTCAAACTAGCATTTGTTTCGATCGATCACTGGAATATTGCCTTGATTCATTTTTGACCTACAGTTCAGAATCAACTTCGAATGATAGATTTTTGAGGAACTTTTCATAGAAATTTTATTTATTTTCACAGTTTCTGCCACAGTTTCTCATATTTCGTAGTCCAGTAGGTAGTGTGTTGGCTTATTGGAAGTCAGACATCAAAACGAAAATTTAAAAAATATTTCTTCGGCGGCTTCTTCCCAACAGATTTCTGGCAAAAACTCTGAGAGTAAATAAAATTTCACAGGAAAAGTTTCTCAACTATCTGTCATTTGGAGTCGACTTGTTTAAAATAAACATACACAACATAAGTAGTGTGAGAAGCTCGGTCGTAATCCTATCTGAAGGGTTGTAAAGACCAATTATGTATGTATGTACATATGTCTGAGCTGGGGATTGATCCACTACAGTAAATACCAGTCTATGGCGCCTTCGATATCCTTCTGATTAAAATTTCAAAGAAGACTGATTAGCTTGCCTGAACAAAATAATGGTGCTTGAACGGTACAAGTTTTATTTCCTCTGACTCCTGCTTTTACCTTCGACCTTTAATACCTTCTTCCTGGTGAAAAATTTTTCGGCTTATAGAGTGCACAGGTGTTTTCCTCCATCCAATGAAATTCAGTTCCCTGATCATTTTTAGTTTTGAAAACTATTGTTGTTTTTGTTTGTGTTTTATTTAATACCACCAAAGAATTTCATGTTGCCTGTATTTTGGTTGCCATTATACAACTTTTGTTCTACAGCCATTCCGATTTTGATTATTGTTGTTGTTGTTATTTTTTCTTAAATGCTAGAGTGCCATAACAAATGTTTTCTCTTGAGTATCCAACGAAGGCAAAAACTAGCCAACATGGTTGGTTCACTGAAAGTGATGGTTTACAGTGTTAATGCATATGATTGTGAATGTACTTGTGTATGTATGTATGTATGAGTATTTGAATTACAGACTTTAAAATGGTAGATATTTGCTGGTTTATTGTACAGTATTGTACTAAAAAACAGAACAGAAGACAAAAGACTTTGATGGGGCAATGTAGGCGAGATAATAGGGCAATGGGCCTTAAAGGATATTTGGCACGGTGACATTTTGTGGCGAAAGTCATTTATAACACTTGCTAAGAGTTTTTCATTTCTCATTTTAATGTTGAAGAGTTAATTTGTCTATATTTTTCAATTTAAAACCACATCACTACAGTGGGGTCTAACACAGTGATACGAATACAAATTTTTATTAAGAGTTACAAACACACAGGCAAATATATTTTCCAAACATAGCAACAAACAAAACAATAAAAAACACATGTACTTACCTATAAAATAAGGATTCTGTATATGGATTTGCCTACACAACGATGAAGTATAAAAAATGTATGTTTAATGAGAAAAATGTATGTTTGATGATGTTGGATTTCATTTTAGCTTTGTATCGTTACTATCCATAGGCTTTCCTATTATTCATAATATTTAAGCTTTCAGTAGGGCAGGTAGGTTTTTAGCGACAGCATGGGGGTAACAATCTAGGGAATAATATACAGCCAAACTAATTTATTATGAATAAATTTCTTTAACCCTTTTACCGGATTACTTTGGATAATTTGTACACTTTCACCAAAAATGTTCGTGAATTATTAAACGTAATGGCGTTAATTTTTTATCCATCATTTATTAGCTAAAAAAGGACTAAAAATGTCTATGTATTAGTGCCATGTGTCTGCATCTGACACACTTACATACATATGTATAATCATCCGCTATAAGATTTCAAGGTCAATGACTTTAAAGTAAACCAAATATATGTGCAAAACATATTTGAAGGTACAGAGAGAGAGAGTGTGACTTACATTCTAAAAAGGTTAATTCGCATGTGCTTTAAAAGTTAAGGTAATATAAACTGAGAGGGAATGTATGCATAATTTACACAACAAATTAATGTCATTCTAACGACTAATATCCTCAGGAAATAGTAACGAAAGTTGTAAATTAAAAAACAAAAAAGTATTAAATATTAGTAGAGCATTGCATGAATTTTAAAATAAAAATATTGTTGTCATGGTTTCCCTGAAATGCTCATCTTAGGTGAGCAGTAATAGGATAGAACTTAGCTAGTATTGTTATTATTACTATGAAATCGTCGTAGTCTAGCAGGTAGTGTGCAGGCTGATTGGACGTGAGGCAATGGTTCAACCCCCAGGTCAGACATTTCCAACAAAACGAAATGAAAAATATTTTTTCGGCTCTCCCTGTCAGCAGATTTTTAGCAAAAACTGTGAGAGTAAATAAATTTGCTTTGAAAAGCTTCTCAAAAATCTGTCGTTCGGAGTCGACTTTAAGCTGTAGGTCCTGTCACTCATGTATAAAATTAACACACACACCATAAGTGGTGTAAAAATCTAGGTAGTAATCCTGACTGATGGATTGTAATGACTAATTATGCATGTATGTACATATGTATGTATGTGCCGACAAACTACAGAGAATTGAATGTTGACCTTCAAATCCAACGTTCGTGATGCCATTGCACAGTGGTTTCCCTTATATGGACAAGCGGTCAAAAATCAATATCTCCCAAACCAAAAAAGCTAGGGTCTTCAAAATTGGTCAGTCCATAGCATGTCCTAAAAGCTTAAAGCATGCAAATTGTTAGAAAAAAATTTTAACAACTGTAGCCAAAGTAGCCATTTAATCTCTGAAGGGTTAATTGGCTTATAGATTTGTTTTAAGAATTTTTGAAATAAAGTATGAAAATTCGTTTGTTTTAAAATATTTTTGTAAAATTTTATTCCATTATACAAAGTTATAAAATTCAGTAAAAGTTATTATTAAATAATGTAAGATAATAAAGTAAAAAAAGATATTAATATATATCAAATATTAAGCAAAATTAAAACTCCTTGACTTAAAATACTTGTTTTTTTTTGTTGGTAAGTTTCGGGCTCCACAAATACAACGGTCTGAACTTAAAAAGAGCCTATTTAAAAGGTCTGTATTTGTAGCACTGCGCGATATTTTTCTTGTATGTTGCAATCTAAACTGTTTTATATCCTTATTTTTCGCTCCAGCTTTTTGTGTACCGATGGAGGGTGGTAGTATAAGGGATACTCCTCAACAAGTTTTCTGGCTGTCTCTACAGCATATGTATTCCTTAAACTTTTCGGCATCAACTTCAAATCCAGAATTTATAGCTTGGAGAATTGTGACACATCTTTGCAAAATGTCCTTATCGATTCCTGTTATTTTTGATGAAAGATCGACATTTTGAAAAAATCTTCGCGCTGTGTTACCATCGTTCGAATTTCCAAAACCACCAGCTTTTGGCCTATCTACCGAAAGTCCCATTTCGGCACGAAATTGTTGTTGAATAATTTTGTTTTCTCTTCAAAACACTTGATTTTTCGTTCTTACTGGCCTTCCATATTTTTAGCTTTAATTTATACGATAAGTGACTGAAGTACTCAAAAAATCGTATGTTGGCATGTAATGGTGGCAGTCCGAATTCGTAACGAGATTCATCTACTTTTTTCTCGAGGCATTTTTCAATGTCATTCATTTCTGTAGGCAAGGCACCACATATGTGACATTTTGCAGATGACGGTTCCGTAAGAGCGTTACAAACTTTGCCGTCAACCATGGTCAGTTTTATGTCATGCGTTATATGTATGTATTTTTTGTTTTGTTTAATTTATTTAAAATAACGTTCCTCATTTTTACACAGTTGAGAAGTTTCTTTTTTAAATTGAAACCTCAAAGTGGATGAAGGGCGAGGGATTTTCCAAATTATTTCTCTTTACTCATGTTCTTAAAAAGATATAGTACAAAACAAAATGGGTTTTTTTATTATTTTTCGTAGGATGACTATGCAAATCACATCTATATGCGAAAATATGCAAAAACCCGCGGCCACAATATTATTTAAAGAGGGATAAAAAATCTACAATTTAATGTATAATAAGTTGTGGGCAGATGAGGGCCAAATAACTAAAAGTCTACGTGAAAAATTAGTTTTTAAGAAACGTGTGTTTTGAAAAGGTCAAAAAAGTGTTCTTCAGTGATTTTTTAATGGGCTTAAATTTTTTCAACTTTTATCATTTAATTTGATAGAAAACAAGTTAAAAATTAAATTTTGTTGGGTTTTTGGAGACTTCTGCCACAATAATACGAAAAATTTTTTAATTAAACTTAAGTTTTTTTTGTAGGACTATGCGACCACAATATGTGCAATATAAACATACCTCCACTTTCAAATGACGCAAATATTAAATCTCGCAAAATAAAACAACAAAATTTGTTAGATTCATAAAATTTAGAGTATTGTCAATAAATTTAGTTCAATAAAGCTTAGAAAAAAAAACCAAATTTTTTTTGATTTTTGGCCTATGGGGGAAACCAATGTGCATTGCCGTGATACAACCCTATACACTTAAAAAAGTTCAAGAAAATTGGTCCGCTCGAATTAGTTGATATGAGGTCAGCCGCGGGAGCCATATGAATGAAAAAATATTTCATTTCTAACCGGAACAATTGTACTTCGAATAAAAAAGAAAAATAAATTTGGCAAAATTTCAAACTATTTTTGTTTTATTGCATTTTTAAATTTAAACTTTTGATTGGCACAACTTATAGATGATCAGAGACAGGCCAATTGAGTAAATCAAAAAATGATTTAGTTGGAGTGGAACAGACTGCACTGATGAACTAAGCAGCTAACTGGCGGCGTACTGCAAAGCAAGATTGGTGGATCTGATAGAGTTAATATGTGATGCTGGGTATAAGCCCCCAAATATTATACACGCCATTTTATGCGTTTATTTTTCTTTTTATAAGAAAATATAGTAATTTGTCTATGTATGATTATTTCAGTGAAATGTTTCAAAAAATTCCCGATCAGTACTATTCAGGCAATAAATAAAAAAATAACCCTGTATTCATAATTTCTTAATTTACCTTAACACCTTAGAGGTAATAAATAACCCTTAATTGAATACTTTAAATAACCATTAGATCCAATTAAATATCACACTTATTTGATTGCCATCATCGCTCTCTGTAAGAGTGTCTAATTAATTATGGAACGTAATTAGCTTTAAATAAATAGGAAAATATATTTCAGATGAATCACATATCAAATGCATAAGCCTGATGTATCTATAAAACCTTCGTTATAAGTTTCAAAATAGAGTGGGAGTAACTTTTAATGTTTATTTATTTTTTATTATTATTTTTTTTTTGCTTAATTAAAAACAACATCAATCAACGTGAGTTTTTGTTATTTTTGTTTTTTTTTATTTTTGTATATGAAACTAATTAAAATGCTACGGCTTATTAAATCAGCAACCAATTAAAAATATTGTATGCCTCCCAACCATTCTTCACTGTATATTGTTTTTTTTTCCATTTTTGTGTAAAGCACATCTAATTATTTATGCTATAAAGTTAATAAAAGCTAATAAATGTGCCTATGTACATACACACACAGGCATTTAAATACAATGTAACATAAACGTTTGACGCACATAAAATTTACATAAACAAATATGTATGTACGTATCTACTAAAAGGTAAAATATTACAAAAGCTGTGTAAGTATGTAACTTAAAATGATGGCAAAACTTTCCATTGCTTTCCATCGTCTGCCATCCATCGACAAAATTGGACTCTACAGTAAATAGGGAAACATGTTGTAACCATTAATATTTCTATAATATATACACTGGCGATCAAAATCGAATGGATATTTAAAATATTTGTATTTAAATTGTAATAAAAATATACATACATACATAACTGATCACTAAAATCCTGCAGTCCGGATTACGGCCTAACTTCTGACACCACTTATGTTGTTTGTGTTAATTTTGCACATGAGTGGCGACTGATTTTAGAGAAACTTTTTATGGCAATTTTAGCTACTCTCAGACTTTGTGCCAGAAATCTGCAGAGAGGAAGTCACCGAAGGAAGAGGAAGTCGTTTGAGATGTCTAATATGGAGTCTAACATGCCAACACATTACCTACTAGACTAGGACGACTAATAAAATGAAACACACTGTAGTGTTGGTATTTGCTCCATTAGAATTATCGATAATTATAGTTTGACATGTTAAGTGTCAAACTGTGTTTACATTTCTGGCATATCATCAGGGCGGTAGAGTACTTCCAAATTAAGGCAAAAAAAAAAAGAAAGCAAATCTGCCGTAAAAGTTCTTAAAGGACTTCAGCCATTTTACTATCAACATTATTACCCTAATGATCAAGAAATTTGTACAGCTCTTAATTGGTTTTTGGCACGAAATGTTATTCTCTTCTCAATACAAAATAACTAGCAAGATGAATCTTTGTAGAATCTTTAACCGTTTAATGCTGTAGAATCTTTAACCGTTTAACTGTTTAATTTAGTTAAAAAAAATTTTTCTCCCTGCTTAATTAGTTTCCAGCGAAGACGTGTATACATGCATATCCTTCACTCAGTATTACGACGTAGCTTCGCACACCACTTATGTTGTGTGTGTTAATTTTATACATGAGTTACCAGAGTCGCCAGAAATTTAAGAAACGTTTCATGGCAATTTTATTTACTCTTAGATTTTTTACTAGAAATCTGCTTAGAGAAGTCGCTGAAGAAATATTTCTTTATATTTCGTTTTCTTGCCGTTATCTGACCTGGATTTTTAACCGAGGCCTCATGTCTAATAAGCCAACACACTACCTACAAATCTGCGAAGTCGTGTATACTCGTCATAACAAATTAAAATATATCTTCCTGTTAAAGTAGGCAATTATGACTGAAAATCAAATGTTGCCTATTGGTGTCTTAGCAATTGTATAAATTTTTATACGTTCTTAATATCAAAATTTAATTTATTTATTTATTATATTTGCTTACTGTTGTAATTAAACTTACTATTTTTTTATTAAACCCAAAAAAAGATTGGCATACTAACCATTCGTGTATTTTTTAAAAGATCAACTTTCATAGAGAAAAAAATATAGTAGATTCACTGAATAATAATACGATTGTGATTTTTTTTCTTCAAACGAGTATACTCGACTTCATGCCAAACAAAATGCGTGTATGAAGATGTTGGATTTCGTTTTAGTTTTGGATATTTGTTGTTGTCGTTTCAAACCATTGGCTTTTCTATTATTCATAATATTTAAGCTGTCTGTAGGGTAGGTGGTTTTTTTTAGCGACAGTGTGGGGCAGCCGTACAGGGAATAATATACAGCCAAACTAATTTATTATTAGTAAATTACTTTAACTTTAATACTTTACTTTAACTTTATACTTTGGCTATTTCAAGTACTTTCTCAAAAATGTTCGTAAATTATTATAAGTAATGGCGTTAATTTTTTATTCATCATTTATTACGTAAAATAGGACTGTATACGTACCAAGTAGTTACAACTGACACACATACATATGGATAACCTTCTACTATAACATTTTAAGGTCAATGACTTTACAGTAAACCTCATATGTTGGCGAAATATACTTAAAAGTACGGAGAAAGTGGGACTTACATATAAAAAAGGTTCATTCACGTGTTCTTTAAAAGTTTAAGTGCTATAAGACAATAACGATGAGAAATTTTCGTTTTGCTCTGTTATAAACAGTTAAATTGGTAAGAAATCGCCGAAATATCGATCGGTCTTAGTTCTCGGACTGTTGTTTTTTATTCTGCAACTACATTGAAAATTTTACATAAGGATTAAGGCTTATATGTCAAATAAAAGTCGGTTGCGTTGAATTTTTTGTTGCATCAATAATCAAAATTGTCGAACTTGAAGCGATGATAATCCTCAAGCCTCATTATTACATTCATTGAAATTGACTTTTTGGTGGGGTTTAAACGCTGCCGGCATCATTGGTCCTTATATCTTTCAAAAATATCAGGGAGCTGCCATGACCATGAATGGCCGAGTGCTAACCCGACATGCTAACAGAATATTTATTCCCAAAGCTAATCACCTAAGCAAGAACGACATTTGGTTCGAACGAGATGACGCAACTTGCCATTAAATGTCTCTTACTTACTTACTTAATTCAAGTCGCCGTAGTCTAGTAGGTAGTGTGTTGGCTTTTTAGACGTAAAGCCCGGGTTCGTATCCCAAGTCAGGCATCAAAACGAAATATGAAAAAAAAAATATTTCTTCGGCGATTTCCTCTCAGCAGATTTCTGGCAAAAACTCTGGGAGTAAATAAAATTAGCCATGAAAAAGTTTCTCAAAAAATCTGTCGTTCGGAGTCGACGTTAAATTGTAGGTCTTGCCACTTACGTATAAAATTAACGCACACAACATGAGTGGTGTGAGAAGCTAGGACGTTGTACAATGGGTCAATTCGACCTCCGGGTACTGTACTTATCACAGTTTACAAGTACACGTCATCTAACCTAACCTTACCGAACCTACTTACTTAATTTGTCATTACAACTATTTAGTCAGGACTACAACCTAATTTCTTACACCACCCGTGTTGATTGCATTTGCATTTGCATCGTGTCGATTTCGCACGAAAAATTTTTGAGAGAAATTTCATTGCAATTTTTAATTACTGTCGGACTTTTTTTACCAGACGACTGCAGAGAGGAATTCACCGAGTGATTATTTCCTGATATTACTTTTAGGTCAAGATGTTTGACATAGGCATTCAACCTAGTGCTACCGTCTTATAATCAAACACACTACCTTCTAAGCTACGGCAGATCTTACGGTATTTATAAAACAAGATCTTACACCTGTCGAATAATTATTCGTTCCGCTTACCACTGTGCTTAGTGGTGAATAAATTTAATTGACGTAAGGTCCAAGATGTGTAAAAATTAGAAGCTTTCGGGTACCAAATCTTCTTCGCAATGTATTATTTTTTCTTATAGAACAGGTCCATGGTGACACTAAAAGTTATTACTGCGAAACGAAAAGTTGGAAATCTAATAAATACAGTAAAAGAGTGTATAATTTTTCAATTTATTTGCTTATCACTGTATTCACCAATTTAAAGTAGCGTACTGGCATATAAAAAAAGTTGTAATATTTATTTAAATTAAAATAAGCACTTAGCAGTGAAATACTCACATTCTAATGCGTGCCATTCATTCATATTCATTGAGTTCAGTGGAAGTCATCTACACAACCTACACAATTAAATACGAACGCACACAATTAAAACATAAAACACACATACACATACACATCAGCATTGTGCGTGTAGTCATTCATAAATATAAATCAAGTGAAGCTAATTAGCTAAACAATTATAATAGGCTCGTGTTTTGGAGTTTGAAAAAATTTAAATGAAAGTGTACAGAAATAACTCTTTGGTTAATACCGACTATAGTATGCCCTTCCATAGGGAAAAAATGTACCAAAGCTATGCAAAGACGTCCTCTAAGTATCATCTTATCGTACACGTCTACATGCTTACTTACTTAAATGGTCATTACAACCCATCAGTCAGAACTATTTATGGAGTCAGTCGTTTTTCATTCTATATGCTGGATATTCACGAAGAATTATCCTGGGATCATTCCCTTCTAATATGCCAAGGTGTGAATTGGCTCATACTTGGGATAGCTGTATCTTTGCGGATAAAATGGCATTAATGAGTACTGACAAGATACCCAATATAAATGCGTTACAATTATTGCTTCAATGTGTCTAAAACGTTCACTTTGAGAATAGAAAATTGTCCACCTATAACGTCTAATAATCCAAAACACACTACCTCCTAGACAACGCCGATTTCTAGTCATCAACTAGTGATCGGAAGTAAGGAAAAACTAAAACAAAAACTTCATTCAAACTAGTAGACTGGAAGGAGTTATGGAAGTTTGTATAAAACATAGCCCATAGAAAGTACACTGAAAAAAAGAATCAAGCCATCCGGGCTTGAATCAATCCATATCGGTCACAATAGTACGGTAAGTACGGTTTGGCTTGAATCAAGTACAAAAGAGTTGAATCAAGCCCGAATCAGCCAAGTACAAAAGTGTTGATTTTAGCGCGATTTAAGCCTTTTTGGGATCAAAGTGATCTCATCATGTATTTGGTTTAAGCATATTTTTTCTTGATTTAAGATCGAATTCGTACTTGATTCAAGAGAATCAGAAGTTGAAGTAATCCTTAAGCGCACTTGTTTCAAGAATTATAAAGTTGATTTAGGCTAGATTAACTTATAAATGGGATCGAATTGAGGCAAATCGTACTTTATTCGAGCACAATGAACTTGATTTAAGCCCTAAATTATACTTGATTTAAACCTAAATTTATCCAAAAACGAGCTTGTTTCAAGAATTTTGAACTTGATTTAAGCTCGAACTCGTACTTGATTTAATCCTAAAATCGATTGATTTGAAAAAAATGCAAGTCATCTACACAAAAAAATGCAAGTCATCGACCGGAATAATCCAAGTCATCTACCAAAGAAATGCAACTTGCGAAAAATACGACATTTTGTTGGATATATATTGTATAAAACACAAGAACTAAATAAGAATTATTAAAATTTTTACTTTTGAACTTAAAACCCACAATTCCATAACTCAAATAACAAATAAGTCAAAATTACACTTTTTTAGATAGATTTCAGCTTTTTAGTGTTGATTTTAGTAATATAAGGTTTAGTTTTTCAAATCAATCCCGTTTTTTGCTTGTTTTAAGCAAACAATAGCCAAAACGGGCTTAATTTTTCAAGCACGTTTTTTGGCTTAAATTGAGAATAGAAAAGTTGATTTTAGCACGCAGTTTTTCTTTCTGTGTATGGTTGGTATTAGTTAAGGGTGATGTAAGACAAGACTCATACGACCTTGAACTGAACCGTAAGGTTGGTGTCCTATCTTTCAACCTACCTAAAGCAGGTCCTTATCATACTCTTATTTACATGTGCGTTTTGAGGGGTGTTATCGGTTGACTCCGAATAGCAGATATAGGAAACTTTTTCTTGACAATTATTTACTTTTAGGGCTTTTGAAAGGAAGGAATATTTTTTCTTTGAGGTATCAGCGCTGAGGTTTGAACTGATGAGTTCTCGTCTAGTCTGCCAGCACAGTAGTTGCTGCACTATGGAAATCAATTAATCAACTGAAACTAACGTAATTTGGTATGACCGTCAGTTAATAATTCGCTACAACCAGCTTAAAAAAGTTGTCAAGTTCATGATGGCATTAAAGCTGATGTGAAAAATGGAAAAGCAATCGAAAGCCATACCACTACGCGTAGTTTTTTCATGTGGATTTAATCGAAACGTATTCAAGTTTATTCCCAAAAAGATAACAGAATCGACTAATCCAGCATTTTATCCCAAATAGGATAAAATTGGTTTCATTTTCTGAGATCCATTCCCGATAGCGTCCAATTGGAAGGCCGTAAAAACACTATATTCCCTAGATTTCGAACTTGGATTCTAAGAATAATAATTGAAACATGAAAGAAAAGAACTTTAAGGCAACTTCCTTTTTTTCTAAAAAAAAACCCAGAAATTTTAATTTCAGTTACCATCTCACTATCTCACCATACCGCGTAATTGCTTTTTAGATTAGTAGCCCGTATGTATTTACGAACTACCTATACATACCCAATCCATTGTTGTTGGTTTTCACAAAACCTTTGTTTTCTTACTCTTCACTCAGCTCTTGAACTTACTCTTCACGCAGCACTCCCTGTGGACAACAGCAGGCAGTAAACACAAGAACATCTACGTCATCATCGCTATTGTCTTTTACACGTTTAACACATTAAATCCAAATAAATAGACCAGCTGTCATAGAAGCCCTACTTAAGAGCCATTTATTCAGTCACACATAATTATTATGTGAAATAACTGCCTCACTCACTATAGTTTATGAACAGGTGGTTGTAGTTCTTACTCCCCTCTGTGGGTGATGGTCGAATACACAGGATAGTTTTGGTTGTGTTACTATTTGTGTTTGAAGGTATTTGTGTAGTTGGTTAATGAAAATTTGTTGTTATAAACGTGTTAATGTATTTGTTCTCTTTATGTGCTCTATCCCATGGGTAGTGGAATATACACCTAAAAGAGCTTTCTGGATTCGCTCATTCTTCAATTTCTTTTTTTATTATTTTTTATTTTTGTTTTATTATTGTTACTCATTTTTGGGTTGAGGAAAGTAGACACCTTAAATGGATTTCGAATCTGCCAATACTTATGTATGTCATCTAGTCTGTCACCAAAGTCAATATATTATCTCCACTGAACTTAATGAATCGATTTACGCTTAAGTAACGTTGAGTCAAACGTTAAATGGCCCTTTAATAAAGCCGAAAGAGGTTGCCGCCAAAAAGTTGCGATTTCACACCGTTGGACTATTTTCTGTGGGGCGCCGTTAAAGAAAATTATTATGCTGACAAACCAAAGACAATTGAGCATTTGAATGCTAAAATTCGTGATGCCATTGCCAAGATATGACCCCAAACACTCGAAAAAGTGCACGAAAATTGGTCCGATCAAATGAGGTACTGTATGGCCAGCCACGCCAGCCACATGTATGAAATAATATACCATTTCGAAGTGGAACAGTTGTACTTCACATCAAGAAAATAAATCTGGCAAAATTTCAAACCATTTTTGTTTTATTGCATTCTAATATTTAGACTTTTAAATGGCCCAGCCTATAGTATCCCGGTTGTAGAACCAAATCTATTACAGCCAAATTGTGGACATTATTTACATTGAAAACTATAGAAAATTATTTTTGGACAACATCATCATCGTTATTGAATATTTAACAAAAATGCGCGTGTGCTCGTGTGCGTATGAATTTAATCGCAATCATGGCATATTCTGACATGCTGCCCCAGATTTAAATGTCCCGGAGAAACGAGTTTAAGACCAAACCGGCTTATGGAAGAGGTGTTGAATTCTAGGATTCTATGGAGCCAATACAGCCAGAAAATGGCCGAAGTAATGATGGAACTCCTAAGGTTGAAGGAACGAAGGCCAAATTTGAGATAACGTGATAAAGCTTTAAAGCTAACCAGCCCTCTGCGAAGTAATACCTTACGGTTTTCCCGCAGGGGTAGAGTGGTTAAAGAATGTAGGGGGTGGGTTTAGTACGTAGGCACCAGTGATGGTGAATCGTGCATTATTTTGTTGGAACAAAAACATTCGAACGCAATGTCCTGAGTGATATACATACATATAAATATCAGACCAGCTAACATTTCCCACCAGGAATCAGATGATGTTTCCATTTCCCTCTTAAAATATTTTTGTTTGAATGTTAACTTGCTCTTACATAGTCTAGGGTCTTCCAACAGAGACCTAGCAGAGACGCAGCTGAAAATGGCCACTTTTCAAGATTCATCTGCAAATTAGTAATGATTTCCTCAGTCTGATTTGCCAAATCACCATGCACGGCCAAAGATCACTAAATATGTTCGTTGTATGAGCTTTGGAGCAATTGGCAATTGACACTAATTTTCATTAAAAAATTATCTGCAGCAATAAATCCTATTTCAGAAGTCGCCATAGTCTAGTAGGTAGTGTGTTGGCTTACTAGACGTAAGACCCCGATTCAAACCCCATGAAGAAAAAACTTCTTCGTCGATTTCATCTCAGCAGATTTCTGCCAATAACTCTGGGAGTGAATAAAATTGCCATGAAAAGTTTCTCAAAAATCTGCCGTTCGGAGTCGTCTGTAAACTGTAGCTCCAACCACTCATGTATGAAATTAACGCACACAATATATTTGATGTGAGAAGCTAGGTCATAATCCTAAACAGAAGGTTCGTAAGGACGAATTAAGTATGTATTCTCTTCAATATGCACATTTATTTGTCTTGCTGGTGGTTCTGATTCGATAAGGTGAAGATTGTTGTGAAGACAATCTGTAACTGCAGTTTGTTGTGATCTTACAGAAGGCGAAGTGCCGTTAATTTTAAAAATTTGGAAACATTTTTCCTGCATTAAGCGATTCATGATGACTTACCAAACATTATTGAATAGAAATATTAACACAATCTGATATTCAGCAGTCAGACCAAAGCTATTGATAGTGTTTCAGCTAAAAGAGCACCCAATGTGACCTGAAAGGTAGACTTCTTTTTCACATAAACTTTGGGAATAACACTTAAATACCCAAATAAGTTCTTCCATCGAGTAGTTACTTCATAAAATGGAAAAATTTTATATTCTCACTCCTTCGACTTTGATGGCAGTACACGTTGAGAAATATTTTGGAATTCTTGTAAACAAAATAAAAATTGATCGCTACGGGACACTAATATTTTTTACATCCGCCAAATGAGCGGTTTTAATACTTTCATTTCACATTCAGTATACTAGTAAAAAACAAACGAGAGAGTAGGGAAAAGAAGGTGAAGTGTAGATAATAAATAAATAAATTTTGAACATAAAAATACCACTAAAAAGTTAACATTTGCACAGATACATACACACAAATAAAAATCCACCTTCATTTGTGAAAGATAAATTGGTTGTAATATTTTATTGGCAGTACAAGTACAAGTGCGATTATTTGATGGGGGAAAAGCATTCATAAAAATAAACCATAAAAAGTATACAAAAGCAAGGTTTAATGAATAATATTGGAAATATTGATATGAATAAAAATAGGTGGGCTTAAATGGAATAATAAGTGTATGAAAATAATAGAACATTGCATTGCAAGCTCACGGGGTAAAAATATATATATTTCTTTGACATTAAGCATTAACTATAAATCGATTATTTCTAAAGTGATGAACACTGGCAAAATTCCCTATCAATGTGGATGAACTCTTGATGAAACTTTATGAAGCTGACAGTGGCGGCCAATATTTATCCTTATACTAACACCAACACCATACCCATACATCTTTATCGCACTCGTACGTCATCATTAGGGCCATACATCTTCATCATAAGTCATAACCAAACTCATGCATCGCCAACAGTGTTATAAGCCGCCATCACACTCTTACATGATCACCATACCTACACATCATCATCATATTCATACCAGAGAACAGCAATGAATATTCAAAACGATGAGTAGATTCGAGTCATACTTATAATTTCAGTTACTTATACGCATTCATACTTATTTTAATATCATACTCATACTACTCATATTCAACTAGGGCTTGTGTCATGGTTAAGAATAGTATTAACGCTCTTCTCCTCCACAGGTTCAGCGACAAGGACACCGTCACCAAGGTCGTCGAGATGAACTTGATGACCATCTGGATCACGTCATCGTATCTGGCGCATGACTATGGGCTCTCTCCCCCTCAGGAGCCCATCGGTCGACTAGTGGCAGATGCGAGACTGCGCGGCGTTCCGGTCATCATCGGTGCGGATGCCAACTCCCACCACACGATGTGGGGCAGTTCCGGTACCAACGAACGGGGTGAGTGCCTCTTTGATTTTATTATGAATAATAACCTAGTCATAGCTAATCGGGGCGATGAATCAACCTTCCTTACTTCGAACAGAAAGGAAGTGTTGGACATTACTCTGGTCAGCTCCGATTTCTCTACTAACCTTAAGGACTGGTTTGTATCTCAGGAATGCTCCTTTTTCGGACCATAGATACATTACCTTCATTATCGACACGAACGAGTCTCCCCCTGCCATGATCCCTCCGGTCAATAGGAGGAACACGAATTGGACCATTTTAAGGGAGAAACTGCGTAGCAGCCTTCCCTCTACCCCCCGACTATAACGACCCGTTTCGACGTGGATAGGGCTGCGGACACACTGTCAACCGCGCTTAGGGCGGCAGCCACATCCTCCGTCAAACCCGCTGCCCATAGGGCCAAACGAAAACCGCCCTGGTGGAACCAAGAGATCGATGATCTACACCGATCTTGTGGCAGGCTCTTTAACAGGGCGAAGGCACAGAATATACACAGAAGGGAAACGAAAGTTTGACGTTTACTAAAATTTTGTGAAAGGGACAGCAAATATTACCAACAAGTATTTCTGTCCCTGTCTGATTCTTTCTTTTTTGTTTATTTATGTTTGTTAAATTTTAGGGTGGGTTTTTATTTTCTATTTTGTTAGAATCTGATGATATTTTTGTAGAATAATAGAATAGTTTTGAAAGGAAATGAACTGTTGTATTGGGGAAACATAATACGGAACTAATGTATTTGGTTACACCTTTCATCGATTGTCACTAACTTAGTATTTAACCAATTGAGAGGTATATTCACAAACTCCTGAAACAAAAAGTTATGAGTATATATTTCGTTATATTTTTCTTTTTACTTATCTTTTACACACGGAACTTATTTCATTGTGAAGAGAAATTGCATAGAGTTCGATTAATAATAAAAATATTGCCGAATTTTAACGTTTTCATTCAAGAAATTAATAAATACTAGTAATATACACAAAGTTCTGCAAGAAAAAAATTTTATGAGCAATATGTCTTATTTGATCTTGATATATTTAGTTTCTTACTTACCTTTTGCACACGAAATTATATTCATTGCGACCAAAGACCACATACATTTCGATTATAATTAAATATTTAAGAATCTTTTAACTTTTCATTGAAGAAATTAAAAAATATCCCAAATTTTCCCTTTTTTTTTAACACAAAATCAATTTTTGTTTACATTTAATTTTTCAACTTTATCCGCCAGTTTTCAATCTGTATATCTGTTGCTTCTAACACATTTGCTTTGCAAAACTTATAATTCATTTTTTTCTCCCTTTAAATATTTTAGTAAAATTGTGTTATGAGAGTTTGTCAAACGTCACTGCTTTCCATTCTGTGTATATTCTGTGGCGAAGGCGACAGGCGAATGGTCAATCTACAAGGCCAAAAAGAGGGAACTTAAATACGCTGTAAGGCGAGCGAAGAGGGCCTCGTGGAGGAACTACTGCGCCAGCGTAGAATCCTCTGCCGAAACGAGCCGTCTCCGTAAAATTCTAAGTTCCACTCACAAATCCCTTGACTTTATCCGACTGACTGACTACGTCCAGTTTGGAGACGCTTGAGCTTCTCCTTGACACTCACTTTCCAGGAAGTGCCACCCTGGGTGGTCAGGCCTTTTATCAGGTCAACGAACCACCGTCTGGGAACTATTCCCTAATGACTTTCACCCTTGGCCAAGTGCAGTGGACTGTTAGGTCTTTCGAGCCATTCAAGTCACCAGGACCGGATGGTATTATAGCCATCTACAATGCTCTTCTCAGGCTCCTTTATATCCCTTGGAGCTGGAGAATATCTAGGGTGATTTTCATTCACAAGGCTGGGAAACCGTCCCACACAAATGATTATAGACCCATAAGTCTGTGTTCCTTTCTTTTGAAGACACTGGAAAGAGTCCTTGATGTTCATATTAGGGCCTCGATTGATCCAACGCTTCTATCCGCTTCCCAACATGCGTACACGAGAGGTAAATCAGTGGAGACTGCACTTCACTCCCTTATCTCTCGGGTGGAAAAGTCCATGCACGTTAAGGAATACACTTTGGCCATCTTTCTGGACATTGAAGGTGCATTTAATAACGTCAACCCGGACGCCATTCTTAGGGCTCTTGGTTCTCTGAACTTGGGACAGAATCTGGTCAGGTTCATCGAGCTTCTCCTCAAGTCGAGGATAGTAACCTTTACAGTGGGGGCCACTAATTGTCAGAGAATGGTTAGTAGGGGCACACCGCAAGGCGGTGTTCTATCACCACTTCTCTGGAACCTTGCAGTCAACTCTCTCTTGAGGGGCTGGAACACTCTGGCAACGAAGTCATAGCTTACGCTGACGACATTGCCATTGCTGCGTCGGGAATTTGTCCACAGACACTGTCGGATAAGTTTAACTTGGCGCTGTCAATCGTACTGGACTGGTGTAGGGATTTTGGACTGTCTATTAACCCCTCTAAGACCGATACGATTCTTTTTACGAGGAAATATAAAGTTCCGACCTTCTCCCTTCCCAGCATACGTGGGACCAGACTTACGTTGAGTCCCGAGGTTAGATATCTGGGCCTGATCCTCGATCCCAAACTCAACTGGAGGGCGAATCTGGCTGCTAGGGCACGCAAGGAGGCGTGTGCTGCTTACTCCTGCAGTAGAACAGTCGGAACCAAGAATTCGCCCAAGAATCATGCGTTGGATATATTCTACGGTCATCGAACCCAACCTCTTATACGGCGTTGCTTTCTGGTGGACTGCTCTGGACAGACAACACAACGTCAGACTCCTTGACAAGGTCAGAAGGTCTGCGGCCATTTATATAACTGGTGCTCTACGCACCACCCCCACGTAAGCCTTATTCGCGATGCTCAACTGGCTTCCTACTGTGCTTCACGCTAAGCAGGCGGCCAAGTTTACTGCGACTAGACTTAATGCTTTGTCTCGCTGGCACATTATACCTTCTGGTCACTCCACTATTCTTCAGGTTGATCCGGTGGCCCATGTGTACATGGACTATATCACTGCTGAATATTGTCTTGACAGATTTTTCCACTCTCTGATTCCGAGCAGGGATGACTGGAATCCTAATACGGTCATCCCCCCGGAAGTCCTGGATATATATACCGACGGCTCTAAACTCGATAATGGTGTTGGAAGCGGTATCTACTCTGGGAAACTGAACGTGAATATTTCTCTCCGTCTGCCGGACTACTGCAGCGTGTTTCAGGCGGAGGTGATAGCGATTTACCGGGCCGCTCAATGGATCTTCGTCAACGATGCTCCTTTCACTCGCGTCTCGGTCTTCTCTGATAGTCAGGCCGCGATAAGATCTCTATCGGGTTTCGTGAATAACTCTAGGATCGTTAGGGAATGCCGCCGCTGTCTCGACCTTCTTTCGGGGCGCTTCAACCAGTGTCTCTCTGGTGTGGGTCCCCGGGCACAGTGAAATTCCGGGAAACTGTAGGGCCAACGAGCTCGCCAGAGCTAGTGCGCTCCTTCCGGAATCCTCTTCTGTTGAAGTGGGTATACCACTTGCCTCGGTCAAGTTGACCATTGCGCGGAAATTCTTTCGGGACGCCAACCTATCCTGGCTCACCTGGCCCTTGATGGATAAAAGGCGTACCAACAAATTACTTGGTCTTGGTCGTGACGTCATCTCGACTACAGTGGCCGTGCTCATTGCGTCATGGGTAGACACGCGGAAAGAATGAGGCTCCCTTTAAACGACTTCTGCCGTGGATGCAGGTCCTCTGAGGAAGAGGAGACTGTTATTCACTTTCTTTGTCAGTGCCCGTCTCTTGCTAGGTGTAGACATAGGTTATTTGGCTCCCCATTCCTTGTTAGCTTAACGGAGCTATCATCCATTGATATCAAGGATATAGCTTCGTTCACCAAACTTTCTCGCTGGCTTTCCAGTGCGGGGTAGCCGTGCTTCCGTTGTGCAGCCCTTGCGCTGACCAACTTCTTCCTTTTCCCTGATTGTGGTGGAACTTGGTCAGTACAGGGACTGCGTTCACCCGTGGCATCACAACTCATACTTAAAAATATGCATGATGTTGTTGATTTCGACTCTCCATGACTCAACGTATACACGAAGCACAAAATAAGTATGATTCGAGTACGAACACTACAATACTCACAAGAAGGTTGTGTGTTTGCTTTGCTTGTCTTTGTCGTTTCTTTCTTCTTTGTTTGCAAATGCAACAACAACTAAGACTGAAAATTTTGATGAATGATTCGATTATAAGTATTTTTCTAAATTTATGAATCTGAATGAGTAGGCGTATGAATCAAACATATTTCGAATGTTATGGGTTTGATGTCAACGTTGTACTCATACTCATTGCAATTTGTACTTATAAATCAGTGTTGTAGCGTGTACGAATGAATCAGAGTAGTTAAATTTAAATACTCTTGACTCACTCATACTCAAAATTTCATGAGTACTTATGAATACCGAAAAAACGATTCATTGCTGATCTCTGATTCATACATAATCACCAAACTCGTACATCGTCATCATACTTATACTTCATTATCATACTCATAGATCATCATGATAGATCATACACACTCAACATACTCATACATCATCATCACCCTCATACATCTCCATCATAAATCATAATCATACTCGCGAAGATAGCCATACATCATCATCATACTCATACATCATCATCATTCGCACACTTTGTCATAACACTCTTACATCTTCATCATACTCATACATCATCATCATACTTATACATCATCATCATACTCATACATTACCACCATACATCGTCATCACACTCATAGAACATCATCATACTTATATACATCACCACCATACTCATACAATACTGATCGCTAAAGAAAATTCGAAGAGACGTTTTGAGACATTATTCAAATATGAAGGTCTTGAGGTTGTAAGTCTATTGTGCTTATCAGAAGTTTTACGAACGAACCTGGACCGAAAATGAAATTGAAATATAGTATTGCTTGAGTTGATATCACGAACATTGGAGCGAAACTGTTGCCAGGGAATGTTCATAAGAAAAGCATTTTAGCATCATGGAGATGTAAGCCAACGTCAGGACAATACTGACCTAGTCCATGTTTGGGTGAATAGAACAAATCTAAATCAGGACAATCAATACCTGTACTACAGCGATGCTGGGCGGGAGGCCGTGGTTCAAACTCCAGCCGAGACATTTCGAACAAAAAATTTCTTCGGCGACTTACTCAACTCTAAGAGCAGAATAAAATTTCCCTTAAAAGTTTCTCAAAAATCTGTCTTCCGAAGTCGACTTTAAACCGTATGGCCCGTAACTCTTGGAGAAAATTAACACATACAATATAGCTGATGTGAGAAGCCTGATCGCTATCCTGGCTACGGGGTTGCAATGACCAATAAAGAAAATAAATAAATAAGTATGAAAATTAAGGGCAGTACAATAGATTGTATGATTGCAGTACTATGGCGCCTCCGCGCTTGGTAATAATAATGCGTGATATTTAAACCCACGCAATACTAAACCTTTACAGCAATTATCTGCCGATAATCTCTAATATCGGCTGGGCCATCTATCGGTTTACATTTTAACCATCGGTTATTTCGAAACTAGCAATTCTTATGTCATTCCACTGAACGTAATGAATCGACTTAGGCTTGAGCAACATTGGGATTTATTAGGCCAACGAGAAACTGCACGATAATATCGATTTAAAAAAAAAAAAAATTATCTTTTCAGATGAAGCTCACTTTAATCTTCGTGGGTAAGTTAATAAGAAAAATTGCCGTTTTTGGGGCTCAGAAAAACCCACATTGGTCTTACAGAAGCCAATGCACCCATTACGAGTGATTGTTTCATGCGACTTTTGGAGCGCAGGCATCATTGGCCCATATTTCTTTGAAAATTAGGATGGCACAACTATTATGGTCACTGGAGGCACCTGTCGCATCATGATAACCGATTTTTTATAAACGCTCTTCGTGGTATTGATGTGAAATATGTTTTGTTTCAACAGGATAGTACAACTTGCCACACATCTCATGCCACAATCGATTTATTGCGTCGAACGTTTGATGGCCGCTTAATTAGCCGAAATGGTGATGACATTGGCTGCCAAGGTGCTGTTATTTGACAGGGTTGGATGCCTGTGGGATACCGTTAAAGAATAGTGTTATGCCAACAAACCAGAGACAATTGAGCATTTGAAGGCCAATATTCGTGATGCCATTGCCGAGATACAACCCCATAAACTCGAAAAAGTGCACGAAAAGTGGTCCGATCGAATGAGGTACTGTGAGAGTGGCAGCCATATGAGTGAAATAATATTCCATTTCTTAACGGAACAATTGCAATTCAAAATAAAAAAAAATTTGCAAAATTTCAAATCGTTTTTTTTTATGGCTTTTTTAAATTTAAATTTTTAAATGGCCCAGCCTTTATGTTGAAAAAATCTTTTAACGAACGCAATATGCAACATGTCTTAAATATTACTCATACGTCATGGTATACAATTACATTCAATAAAAGCCATCATTATATGTACGAGACAATGCTACGTATGCGTAATACGAACTGTACATGTAAATATTA